>JANRMT010027041.1:39589671-39604746 GCA_026402145.1 Polypterus bichir lapradei | reverse complement strand
TCTTTCTTTCTTTCTTTCTTTCTTTCTTTCTTTCTTTCTTTCTTTCTTTCTTTCTTTCCAAATGATTGAGTGAATCTCCTTGCTGGATGGCAGTGTGACACGTCAGAAGTCACCGTCATGACGGCCTGCTCCGTGTATGGAGGACAGCTCGGCTGAGATCACGGTGTTGTTTTTTTGAAGCCAATACTAAGTATGGCGTATTTGAGCGTGTCATGTATATCCACATGCTTCTCATTAAAGTGGCCTTCATTTACGTGGTCGCCGAACAGCGAGCATTGCAGATGTGTACTAATATTGTGGTTGACACAAAAGCATGTTGTTTCCATACTGGCACCACAATTACACGTACACTAGTAATTAAAAGATGTCATAAAGAGCTACTGGAAAGTCTCCCACAATCCAAGTGATGTGTCTGGCAGGCGTGTGGTTTTGAACACAGAAAAAATGTGTCATCGGCAGACGCAAGCCTGTACATAATTCCAATGTCCTCTTCTGAGGAATTGGCAGTGACTCTCTGAGGCTAATGGTCAAGCAGATCCAGGCTAAACAGCAGCCTCTTGTTGACTGCAGTCCGAAATGGCCAATCGGTCACTCAGATCGGGAGACTTTCCTGGACTTGGAGTATCTGTGGTTATGAAGAGCCGGTGCATTATCTCATTCGTCTTGTGTTAATTGCTTTGTTGGGCACTTTGTGATAATGATGAAGGTTGCTATATAAGATTAAGTCTGACTGATTGATTCTGCGCAAACTGATTCATTAATTCTCTCTGAGCACAGTCATATTGTTAAAAATCACTTGTCATTTTTTTAATCGTAAGTCGATATTTTTATTATGCTTTTATTTTTTTCCCCCCTTTCCTGGATTTGACTTACTGCAGAACAGAATCCGTCTAATGGCCTTAATGACTTGATAACTGAAAGCAGTCAAATATTGCACATCTTTCAGAAATATTTTTTGTGTCCGCATTGGTGAGTGATTGAAGGAATTTAAGAAAATAGCGCTAATTGCGGTGGATGACCTTTTTTTCTTTTAATTTCTTAGATATTAACCAGTGTCTAGACAAATGATCCATCTCCCTCTGAGTGATGTAACTCTGGCCTTCAATTCCCCAATTACTTATTTGTGTATGGTGGGCTACTGGTAATATTGGATGGGTTTAATTAAAAACCGATAAAATATCTAGGAGGAATGGAATGCACTAAATGTCCCTTAAAAGAAGAGATGCCATAAAGAATGATTAAATGAGGTTCTTCCTGGCTGGTGGCTAAACTTTGTAATTGACCATTTTGCATTGTCATCAGAATGCATAGAGTTTGTGTCAACTGAAAATATAACATTTACATTATCCGGGAGGTGTAATGAGGCTTCGAATTGAAGATGTCCCATTAAAATCTTTTATGTGGATATGGTGACACATCTGGTCAGAGCCTCCCATTGAACACTTTCAGACTCTCATAATTGAAGTGCTGTGCGCTGCTGCAGATTTTTTCACTTTTATACTGTAGCCATGTTGTCCTGAAAAGGGTTAATTTTTTCTCTTGGGTGTCCGTTGACTTAATATGAAGGTGAGAAGTTGGCAGTCCGTGGCACTTGAATGATGCCCAGGGGTTTTTGGGGGGCTGGGGTGGCCACTTAGCCCAGGTCAGGCAGACATTGATGTTACTTATTTGAAAGTCCTGCAAAACTCTAAAGCTGTGACTCCTCCAGGAATGTCGGTAGCAGCGTTTTGTTAATTTCACCTGTGTTGCCCACTTGCTTTATCGCTGTAAGATTAATTTCTTTTATAATGTCATAAATTTGGCTTCATTTACTGCATTGCTGTTGCCTAAATTCCTAATTTGAGAGCACAAAGTGTATCCTTCTTTGCTTTGGTCTGTTGCTGTATACTTAGGGAGGCCCCTGCTATTTCTCTGTATATATTGTAGCAGCCCCTGTGACCTTCACCTGGATAAAGCAGGCTTGCACCTCCTTTTAAATCACTGTGAGGGAATACCATTTAGTCCATTCACTCTTCTGTTATCTTAACCCGTTTATCTAAGACAGGGCAGCTGGAGCCTATCTCAGCAATTATTGGCCGGAAGAATCCCTGAACCGGACACCAGTCACACTATTTAGTTTGAATGGATGTTTTACAATCCATCTTTTCGTAGATGTCGCTGCCATTTCTTTCAACCTAACATTGACTGTGGCAGTAACATCGTAACTGAGAGCGATGGGCACCATGTTCAACCAGCGGCAGGGCATCATTCACATTTAACACTAACCCAGTGATGTCTTTGAATGCCAAAGTATAATCTGCCTTTACAGAAAGCTTTTTCCTTTGACAAAGGTTTTATTTTTTTTCCATATGTAAAGTATTCTTCACACACATGAACAGTGGTCTTCTAGGAGATTTCTCAGCCATAGAAATGTATCCATCTTGCTGTCTGTCAGACCAGGCTAACAAGTGCACTGTCACTCTTTGCTGTTCAAATCTCCGCCCTCTACTCTGAGCTCCGCCTTCACGAGTCATGGGATTGGTTTAGGAATGTGACACTCAGTGAGCCGTCTAATTGTTCCCACCCACTTTTAGGCACAATTTACTCATAGTTGTCTGCAGACGGATGTTTTATATGCCTGGTTCTGTGAGACTGGTGACTAGTAGGAGGAGTAGTGCTCTCACATGTACAGAGTGCAGTGAAATTCTCACTTGCATGTCCAACCAACATATAATGCTACACCACTCTCCGGTGTCACAATAAATAAGAACATATTACAATACATGGCTTAATTTTATTTACGAGAAACACCAATTCAACTTAACTGATTTATGGGACAACAATTCTGTTATTTATTTTCTGTTTAAAAAATAGTCAAGGTAGTGAAAATATTTTTTGCATATTTTTGGATGTACAGTAATTTCCTTTTTCTACACCATTGCGTTCTACTTTTGCTGCAACATTGCTGTTGTAAATTGGAGTCTCAGACATTTCAAAAAGTGTGTGAGGACTCAAAAATAAGTCACCGAAGTAGGCCAAGTCCTCAGTTCTAAGCATCAGGTCTGGAGGAAACCAGGGCCTGCTTATCACCTGTACAATGCCATTCTATCAGTCAAGCATGGTGGATGGAGCGTCATGCTGTGGGGTTGATTTTTTAGTGGCAGGAACTGGGAGACTGGTGAGGGGCAAGGGAAAGCTGAATGGAGCAAAGTGCAGAGAAATCCTTAATGAAAACCTGCTACATGCACAGCACTCTGGACCGCAGCCAGGACTGAAGGTTCATCTTCCAACAGGACAATGACCTTAAAACACAAAGCAAAGATAACAGAGGAGTGGCTTGGGGACAACTCTAGGAATGTCCTTGAGTATCCTAGCCAGGGCCTGGACTTCAGCCCAATCAACAACAACGATATAGCACATTTTCATACAAACAATGTCGCTCAAAGTGCTTTACCAAATGTGAAAGAGAAAGTTACAAGAAAAGAGAGATGAGATTAGGCAATCATATTAAAGAATAAGTGACAAAGAAAAAACAAATCTAAATGATCTTAAAAAATAAAAACCATCAATATCAAGTCAAAGAGTAGCTTCATTATATACAATGTCATGATGTAAGTATCTAAAGATGAGTCCAGTGATAAGGGCAGATGGCTGGGAGGACAGAAAAAACAAAGACTGGAGAAAAAAATAAAATCTGCTGGGGTTCCAAGACCCCACTGTTCATTCTACATAACATAAATGTTCCTAAATCAGTCCTCTTGGTTTTCAGGTTTCACACGATAGCATTTGATGATGATGTCCTTGTGGACAGCTGGGACACCCGCCTTCATTCCAACATCTCAGGGGGCTGATGGTGCCTTGATCAGGTGATGGTGACGCAGATCGCCACCACAGAAGAACCAAACAAGACAGCAGAGTAGAGATTATTAAAGATTGCAAATCCCTGAAGAATATGATAATTCTATGCCTATATAGTCTATTAGGAGTACAATTAAAATGTAGCTACGATAAACCTAAATTAAAATAATGGGTTTTTAGCAGCTTTTTAAAATGTTCTACAGTATTAGCCTGGAAAATTTCTTTTTGGTAAAGTATTCCAGATTTTAGGTGCAAATCAACAAAAGTTCTTTTATGCTTAGCACTTGGAATTATAAGCAGACCACCATGAGAAGATCTAAGGTTACAAATTGGAGTGTAGGGGAACAGGCATTTAAAAATATAGGAAGATTATTTAAGGCTTTATACACCATTAGTAAGAAGTCAAGCAGATCTTGCCTAAAGAAGGGGCCTAAGTTGCCTTGAAAGCTTGCATATTGTAATCTTTCTAGTTAGCCAATAAAAGGTGTCATTTTGCTTGACTTCTCACTACATCCATAATGGCTAACAAGGTACAGCACCCTAGTACTACACCATTAGTAGTATTTTAAAGTCAGTTCTGAATGATACGGCTAACCAATGTAATGACACTAAAACTGTTGAGATGTGCTCAAATTCTCTTATTGTAACTAAGATTCTGGCTGCTGCATTCTGCACTAATTACAACCAATTGATGTCTGTTAGGAGGGCATGACAGTATTTTAGTTGACTAAAAACAAAGGTGTGAACTACTTTTTCAGCATCTTGTAAAGTTATAAGAGGCCTAACTTTAGCTATTTTCCTTAAGTGAAAAAATGCAGTCCTAGTAGTCTGGTTAATGTCTGATTTAAAGTCTAGGTCAGAGTACATGATCACATCTAAATTCTTTACCTCCATCTTGACTTTTAAGCCTAACTTGTTTTCTAATATTCTTGCTATTTCCGTGTTTGCCAATTACTACAATTTCTGTTTTTTCCTTATTTATTTTGAGAAAGTTACGACTCATCCAATCGGAAATACTGCTAAGACATTGGACCAGAGAGCCAAGAGCATCGGGGTCATTAGGCGCTATTGAAAAATAAAGCTGTGCGTCATTTGCATAGCTGCGGGAGTCCACCTTGTGCTTTGAGATAATCTGACCTAATGGAAGCATGTGGACTATAAAAAGCAGTGGGCCCAGTATAGATCCTTGTGGTACACCATATACAGTATCATAAATATCTAAAACACAACCACCACAACTAACAAACAAATTACTACCTGTTAAATAAGACTGAAACCAATGCCAATTCTGGACAAGCCCACCCATCAAGCCCAGCCCAATGAAACATCTCTGAAGAGACCTGTAAGTAGCTGTCCACTGACAGTCTCCTTCCAGTCTTTCAGAACTTATGAGGATCTGCAGAGAAGAACAGTGGAAAATCCCCAAATCCAGGTGTACAAAGCTTGTCGTGTCAGACCTAAGAAGATTCTAGGATGTAATCGCTGCCAAAGGGGCTTCAACAAAGTACCAAGTAAAGGGTCTGAAGACTTGTGTCAATGTGGTATTTCCTTTTTTTTATTATTTTTAATACACTTTCAAAAATTCCAATAATCTTATATTTGCTTTGTCATTCTGGAGTACTGAGTTTTGCTTAATGTGGGTTAAAAAATTAATATTAATGATTTTAGCAGAAGGCTGCAATGTAACAAAATGTGTTCAAATTGATGGGTCTGATTACCTTCTGAGGGCACTGTATGTAGTCTGTAATTCTGTTTTGAAACGCTGAAGCTATGGCAGGCAGTCCTCCTTTCAGAGGCCTTTATAGTACTCACGTTCACATTTACTAATAGATGATACCCTAGCAGTAATCAGTTTCCCGTAATCTGAAGTTTTCCTTAGACATCCAGCACATTGCGATGCGTTACTATGCATGTGCTTGTCTTGAATTTCAGTTCACAAGGCCAATAGCAAAGCTTCAAGGGCAGCTCATAGAGATTGAAGTAATGGCATGTTAAGTTCCGTCTGCTTTCGCGCTGTGCAAGATTATTCTACAAAAGCTTTGGTCTTTGGTGGACCTGAAAGGTGTTTCAAAAACTCTTTTATATCTCTGAGTCACAGTGCGTGTTTAACTCTGCACACAAAGGAGAAAATGCCAAAGGCTATTCTTGGGGATAATGGCGGCTCATTGATACATTTCACTGGCTGAAAAGGAGGCAAAGTTGCACACAAAAGTAAGGGTAGCAGTATAGTTATATTTATGGTGTTGTATTTCTTTTCAGAGGTTTAAAAAAAAAAAAAAGCACAAAGTAGTCCAGTATGACTGAAGCAAGCAAATACGGTAAAGCTCATTATGATTTCTAAGTGTAAGGAGCGGGGTGTAAGCATTATACTGCTCTGCCTGAAAGCGGCTTTGACAGTGGAACTGGGCCCCAACTCCTCAGTGGGATTCTCTTGGTCGACTATTCAGCTTTTAATATCAAATATGAATGCTTGCACTCAGGTATACTCAGATGTGGCCACTAGCCTTAGATCTGGGATATGGACAAAGCCAGCCTGCAAGATTATGTGTTTCCCAGTAGGATCTTGGCCGGCATTACTCCTATTGGCAAGTGCATAACGAGAATGCAAGATCAACAAAGACAAAAAGAGGAGGGCTTGGTGGTCCAAAGTGGAAATCCATTCTGGCTCCTAGTAGGTTTGCTATTGCTAAATTTAATAGTCTGCCCCAAAGAGAAATGGAAGCCAAGCAGCAACTGTAGAGATGGAGAGAAGCTTTGGAGTCCCCAGAGCCATGTCCTGTTTGTCATCAGTAATTCCAGTAGGTCCCCTTTGACAAAGTAATTAACAGAGAGACTAGTCTTCTTCAGCTTCCTTCTTCGCCAGAATAGACAGTAAAAATTTTCGGATTGCTGAGACTCGCAACCTGATCGCCTTTGAAGGAATCATTGGGCTGCTTTGGAATGAAGCATCACAATTGTCTATGGTGGACTGGATCAGCTGCTTTAGATTCAAGGGACAATGATAGAAAAACCTTCAGCAGAATGTATGGGCTGCTTTCAATTTTTGAGTGTTACAACATGTTTATTATTGGTAGATGCTGTACACCTACACTCTTAAAAATGGTACTTTAATGGTTCTTTACAGGATTGTGTGGCTCCTCATAGAGCCATTACTAGACAAAGCACCATTTCATTCTGGGAATGGTTCTTTGCATATGAAATTAGTTCTTTGTCCTTGGAAAAAACAGAAATCTTTCATTTTTGGTAGGTTACCTAGGAGGACACTAACTGATTGACATGACCTGAACTTAGCCTGTGCTACCATGTGCAGCAAGAGTCCTTTTTAAAATCAGTAGCCCACTGGGGTTTCACAAATCTGTTACCATCTATTCTTGGTTATTTACTGTATGGAGCCTGTTATGGATCTCAATAAATAAAAGGTTCTTTCTGGGACCTTCATGTGGATGAATCTTTTGGGAAACAAAAATAGTTCCTCTGTGGAACCACTCTGTAGAACCATTCTGAAGTGTAGGGTAACGTCTGAGAATCAAGGTCCACCAACATTGGTAGAATCATCTGACTGCTTTGTTTTTCTGTTGTCTTCAGTAGGTTCAGCGTCATGCTTCAAATTGACGAGAGTCACTAAGTGAATTCCCTTAGAAGAGTTGCTTGACTTCATCGGCTTAGTTCAGTAGAGAACATTTTAGTTCTGAAGAGTCACATCCTGAATGTGTTTGGTAAAATCTGTGTGTTGCTTCCAGTTACCAAGAGTCAATATTCTGACTTCATTAAGCCACTCTTACTTCCTTAGGTTTGTGTCCTGGTTGTCTTTGGTAGAACCGGTGGGCTACTTTGAACTGGCCACAGCTGCATCATGATTGTCTTTGGTGGAATCTGTGTGCTCATTCTGATTACTGTATCATGGACATCTTCAGCAGATCCAGTTGGGTGGGTCATATTTCTATGAAGTTACATCCTTATTGTCTTTGACAGAGTTGTTGGGCTGTTTTGAAATCCCAAGTTTCATGGACCATTCAGGACTGAAGGTAGCACCTGACTGCCCTAAATTTCTGAAAGTCCTTCACTATCGATAGAAACGATTGGCTGCTTTAACCTTCCTTGGGTTAAAGACCTGCAGCAGTTTCCACTTCACATCCTGAAGGTAGTTATATGATCTGTTTTTTTTTATTTTTTGTTTTGAAGTTTTCCTAGCCCTCTGATGTAACAATTTTCTATTCTGTTTGAAGAGGATTACAAATATCTGAATTATTATTGTGGGAACACTTTATTTAATTTTGGAGATGGTGATGGTTTTCCATCACCATTTTTTTGTATATTGATCATCACTCCATTATCATGATACAGTTCCTGGTTGCTGGGGGGCATGGTCGTGGGGGTCTCAGCATCTGACGTAAGTGATGCGATGGCTTAAAGGGTCATCACTGGTGCCCATATCTCATCCAAGTTTGCAGATTGTAGAAGGCACCAGAGAGCTCTAAACTATAGACACAATAAAGAAGTACATGTTACATGAATGAAATATGGTGTTTTTTACTCACTACCAGCACATTTCCACAATCCTTCTCCAGGATTCTGTCACAATTCACAATAATTAAACAAATTCTTCCTCCTTCTCTCCTCCACTGATTGTTGCCTGCTAACTCCCGACTCTGACTCGTCCATGTGTGGCAGCAGGCTCCCTTTAAAGCTGGACCTTGGAATGATTCCAGTGCCATGCCATGTCTTCCTGAAAGCACTTGAGGGTCAAAGAAAAAGTAGAAAGGTCCTCCCCCGACAGTACCCTCTCTAAATCCCTAGGGTCCCTGACAGGGCTGCATTTCTGGACTCCATATCCTAAGCACTCCTGTGGGCGTCGTGACTTAGCTTCCATGCGAGGACCACTACCACATGGTGTATGGAGGACAGAGCTGCTCCCAACTCCTGGCTATTGCTGGTTCATTCATTATTTGATACTGGTCAGACACAAAAGTTATTTTCTCATCCCACCGGCCGATCCATTTGTCCTTCTGCTCTGGCCTCCTGTCTGTTTATGAAACCATCATTTTTCCTGGCCGGGATGCCTGTTCTGTTCGTACAAGATAAACCTCAATAAGACTTCTGTATGATTTCTGTCCTGTTTCGAAAAATCTTGCTGAAGGTTTTGAATAAGATTATCGGGTTTGGTGAAAGTGCAGTTTGACTTTTTGACTGTGAACTTTGCATGGTTTCTGACAACGTTTCTTTGTCCTGATTTTTCTTACTAAAATGCTGTTGCCATTTCCTGAGTCAGCGCAAAGAGGAGCCCACTCTTATTGGGAGTGATGAGTGCACACTGGCTTTCTTTTATGCGGTTTCACTATACAGGGGGTCCTCAGGTTACAACGTCTCGACATACAACGTTTCGAGTTTACAATGCTCACTCCCATAAAAACTTTAAAAAATTGAGACATGAGAATGAATAAAAGGTAAGGATTTTTTTACACTCATTTTTTCTGTTACTACAGTACAGTGTACAGTACAGTATATTTATGTCCTTTTCTTTTTTCTCAGGCTTAGATTTTGTGTTTTTATGTTCTATGTATTCTACTGAGTATTTAATTAGACTCAATAGTGCATGATAAACACACACAGGTGTAAATGGTAACCAGCTAAATGGAGAAATGCTGGTCTGTTTTGTCATTTGCATGTTAATGATAATTAGGAGCCATTAAAAAACAGGAATACAGCTGTTTAAGACTAAAATAAGCAATAAGGGTTCAAAATCGTAACGAGCAAGTTAACTAAAGTGAAGCAGAAATGTTACTTGAGCAGTAAGTGCATCTTATTAAGCAACTGGGTTGGAGCAAAAACCTGCAGCCATTGTGGCCCTCCACAGCTGTGATTGAAGACCCCTGGTCTAAACAAACAAAAAAAAACTAGATGAAGACACTGTAGTTGTCACCTGACTGTTCTTGCACTGGTGTCAGATCTCTGAACACGTCACTCCACTGGCATTCTATGAAGGAAACACGTGCCCTGGAAGACCCTCGGTCACCTGAGCAGAGTACCACCACCCAGCAGCCATCCACTGCCGCCAGCTCACTTTCCCTTTCCATTCTTCGCATTTCTCTTTTAACAACTGATCAACTGCTTCACACAAGAATGAGTATTGTTGCGTTTCTAAAAATGAGTATTAATTTATCATTTTTGAATTCTCCAATAATGGAATACTCCGCTCTTACTGCATACACACCTTGCTCACTAAAGGACAACCAGATCTTTTCTGCCTTGACTGAACTGCGTAAAGGCGGCGAGGATGGTGACAATCCCAATCTTCTAATCCTCATTCACACTTTCTTTCATCACATCACAGCTACTAAATTCAGCAAAATGGAACACATTAAAGAAACAAACACATTGCTGTTTGTTTGTTTTTTTTTTATTAATGATATTATGGTGTGTTTCAAGTCGTTGTAATCCACCCTGGTTTAGAAACAGTCATTCCTTTTTTATTATTTCCCATCCTTAACCTTTTCAAAAACCTGACACTCCTGTTGCACCAAAATAATTATTATTTAAAGCAACATTTCAGCACAAACAATACCTTTGTCAGGGTGGTTCCTACAGTGTATGACAAATGTTGGCTTACTAATTCCCACTTGCATACCATAAAGGCATTGTCTCAATAGTCAATATAAAAATACACTCTAGCTGGAGATAAAAATATAGTCCTGCTATATCCATCACTTCATGACCTAAAATTATAATAAATGTTGAAGCAGACCTCAAATTTGGATTCACGACAGACGGTGATTACACTATTAATGATTTCAGGGACTCACCTCTGTTAATTACCTCCAATACAATGCACTCCAGCAGCAGTTTATAAATGCATGCCAGAACAGAAAAACACCAAACGCATAAAACGGCAAAACATCATCAACTTCTTATATAATACGCTACCGTGGCTGTCCGTTTGCCTGTCCAGGACTTTAAATCACCTGTAGCTCGCAAACCGTTTGACCTATTGACCTGAAATTTGGTACACTACGTGACCTCTACTGTCCACTTTCGGAGTGATGATTGACCTCCATGGTTATTCCTCTTTTTATTTTTATTTTATTTTATTGTAGAATCAAATCTTGGCAGCAGCCAGCAGGGCAGCTGTGTGGCACATTTGTACAGGCACCGTTCTCATCCCTACCACCTTCGCCGTCACTTCCCATACCTCTTCATATCTTAAATCATTCTTGAGGCAGACTGAAGACTTAAGTGCCAGCTTAAGTGAAAAATGAAAGAAAACATACTAAGTAATTGCAGCACAAACACTGACTGAAGCAGTTTTAATGTGAAAAGATGTCGACGAAATAAGAGAAGAAGCGGGCTGCTGAGGTGGAGAAAAGACGAGCTGCTCAGGAAGCAGCAAGTGCATCAACCTCTGAACAAACGAATGCTAAACGTACAGAGAAAGAGGATGAAAACTAAGAATGCTCAAGTCAAGTGTATTCACTGCACGTTATCGTGCAGTGCGCCATTACAGGTGTTATAATAATTAGTACCAACTAACCAACAGCAAACAGGTTGCATTATGGTCTCGAAGTGCAAAAAACTGGAAGTAGTTGGTAACTTGCAGGGCATTGGAGAACAGCTTCCCCAAAAAGAAAATCGTTTATTCCATCGGTCTTTAGAGATTCACAATGGCACCACTGCAAAGAGGGAAAAGCTTCTTCGGAAAGCACTCCTGCTTTCCTTGGGGACTCTTATGCTTTTCTGTCATTTTCTCTCTTTACCTACAGGCTGTTACAGTCGGCCGCTAAAACCTAAAGTCCAGACTTTTAGTCCCCACTAGTGATGAGGCAAACCATTCAATGTGAAATTTACTTTGCAGTTTCGATTTGCAAAACAACTGAGAAGCAAAATTTATGACATTAACACTAAATTGTTCTTCGTGTGTCAAAGTGTGGTACAATTTCTTATGATCTGGAGTGTTGAAAGTGGTGAATGTGGCTAAAGTGCAAATATCTGTAAGCTTTTCTACATTGATAAAATCCACTGGTCTGGGTGTGTTGCTGCCGGCAGGTTTAATCCGATCATAGAGTCAGGGAAAGTGAGCACAGATGGAGTTACCTCTGACCTAAATGAGCCGTGTGAGGCACAACAGGCAGGGGCCACATGGGAGGCGCTGTGCAGCATCTGGGGCGTAGGTATTGGAGGATGGCTGAGGAAAGAGATGCCAGTTTTGGCTGCAGAATATCCCTTCGGGAGCAGTATTCCTTGCTTTCCTTGCCAAAGAACTCATTTTAGTGAGGGTTGCATTACACAGTTTCAAAATTGATCGGAAAACAAATTTTAGGGGCAACTTTGTTATACTGGATGCAAAACTAAACTGTGTTATTTTCCTCATCACTAAATAACATCAGCGTCTTGGCGCAAACCATTGAACTATTTGCAAAAGGCATAATACGTTTTGAGAGTGTTATGAGCAGTATGTACAGTATATTCATGTATCTATCTACTTGGCATTTTCTTCAGGTCTCCCAGTTCCCCCAGTGTGTTAGGATCCCATGTGACTCCGAATTGGCACCTTTAAAGGGCTTCTGTCTGCAATGGGTTGGTTCTGACCAATATCCAGTGCTGCTGCCAGGTCAGCATCCGCACACCATACCCATTAATGCGGTAGTGTGCTTAGCGCAGCCCCCAACGCCAGCTCTCTAGCACTTAGACTCGGCCTGATGCAAGTACTGTGCCACGTGACGCTCCATATAACCCAAATGACAGAGTGACGAGTTATACAACAGACCCGCGTGTAACGATTTGGGGGTGTTGTGTGCTCTAGTTGGAGTTCAGTACATTTTTACATTAACACAATTGTGTTGGGACTGTCACACACATATGTCTGGGGGACAACTTCAGCACTTGTTAACTTGTAATTCCACCCCAAGCCAAAGGTTGGCACTGTCTTGTGACATTTCTCTTCCCCTTCCCTCTGCTGATCCAGAAACCAACATCTCACCTGCATATGACATCACTTCTGGTTCTGGGGCCCCTGGAGCCGCTCTTTCTGCCTCACCAACTTCATAAATGGCAACACCGCCATCTTCCTCCAATCTAATAATAGACTCACATGTCTCTCAATAGATGTTAAAATCATGTTTATTATTTTGTCACTTCATTTGTGGCATTTGCCCGAGGGTGCCCCAACCCTTTATCTTTGTTCTGTATTTCATTTACAGGCCTTATTATTTTTTATTGTTTTTTTCTTTGTTTTTGTTTCTATTCTGGCTACCATACTATGAAAACATGTGGTATATTTTTGATGTTAAAGGAAACTGGAATGTCAGGAGTAAACCATACGTGGAGAGAGCATGCAAAGCCCGCACTGAGAGTGGTGCTGGTAGGTTGAAACAGTGGGTGAGAGGCTGCCATGAGTTCCTCAGCAAAGGCCTAAGAGAAAATGTTTCTGTGCTTTGGTCCATCAGCACTCTGCCCAGATGAAAACCACAGAACATTTTCTATAACATCTGCAACCATTCACCGTTAAAATGAACAACATCAAAGTTTTTCTAAAAATAGTAAGTCCACCAGTTTTGTCTTTACATATATTTATTTCCTAGTGCAGCATATAATGGCTGTAGCTCTAATAGTCACATCTATTGTTTAAACCTTTGCTTCTTTATTTTTTTTGATGTTTCCCTGGTGCATCCCCATTTGGACAAAGTTAGCAGTACTGTTAGGATTATGTCCAGTGCCTTCAGTACCTTCCTGCCCGGGCTGTTCATGGGTAAGCTGAGAGATACGAAGGTGGATAGATCTGTGGACAATCTATTGACAGACCGCATTTGTGGGGCTCAAGAACTGAGTCTGTGATCTGGATGTGAACAACACTGCAGCACCACTAGGGACAGTCCTGTCTCATTTTATGTTCACTTTGTACGCCTCACTATAAATATAACACCAGGCCACGACACTTATAGAAATTCTGAGATGATTCTGCACTTATATATTGTATTGATAAGGCGATGAGACCGAGAAAAACGGAGAAGCTATAGAAGGAAGAGAAGAGTACACGCTTTAATTTAATATGAGCAGTGACAACCTTTGTGTCTTTTACAACTCTGAGATTGTCAGTGTGATTTTCTACTGTGTGGTATGCAGCCGACTAAAGTCACTTTAAGAGAGGCCCACCAAGTTAACAAGCTGATTAAGAAGGCAGGCTTGGTTATGAGATGCACAGCCAACCTGTTGGAGGTAGTAGAGGAGAGAAAGAAGACAAATCTGATGGTCATCATGGACAGCACTGCACATCCTGTCTGTGTTACCCTCGCATTGAGGAATTTTAGTCAACAATCTGTTTAGCAGAAGGGTGTGAAGAAACACTAGTGGAGCTTCTACGTACCCATCAATGGCATTGCATCTCTACAGTGCCTCTCTGAGACAGGTGTCTTATAAATGGACAAATCAGAATTTGTCTTTTATTCTGTCATTATTGCATATGTGTGAGGGGGTTTGTAAAGCACTAAATTTCACTCTTGGGCAATTAAAGTACTATTTTTTGTATTTCTACATGGCACACCACCTGCCATTGAACAGGGCTCATCCTGTGGTGCCCCAACTCTTTATATTTCTCTTTGTCACTTCTTACATTATCTATCTATCTATCTATCTACAGCTGTGCTTGAAAGTTTGTGAACCCTTTAGAATTGTCTGTATTTCTGCATAAATATGACCTAAAACATCATCAGATTTTCACTCAAGTCCTAAAAGTAGATAAAGAGAAACCAGTTAAACAAATTAGACAAAAATATTATACTTGGTCATTTATTTATTGAGGAAAATTATCAAATCTATACTAATAAAAGGCAAAGCCCTCAGTCACTGACTCACTGACTGACTGACTGACTGACTGACTGACTCATCACTAATTCTCCAACTTCCCGTGTAGGCAGAAGGCTGAAATTTGGCAGGCTTATTCCTTACAGCTTCCTTACAAAAGTTGGGCAGGTTTCATTTCGAAATTCTACGCGTAATGGTCATAACTGGAAGCTGTTTTTCTCCATTTACTGTAATGGAGATGTGCTTGAAACCCGTGGGGGCGGAGTTTCGTGTGACATCATCACACCTCCCACGTAATCACGCAGTACGTAGAAAACCAGGAAGAGGCCCAAAAAGCGCTGAAGAAAACATGCATTATATAATTGAGAAGGCAGCGAAACAATAAGAAGCGAGCGAGTGACATATACAACCATATTCATGAGTTCTGCTACTTCGGAAACAAAGCAC
>JANRMT010027041.1:39500395-39589271 GCA_026402145.1 Polypterus bichir lapradei | reverse complement strand
AGTGTTCTCCTGATGGTGGACTCATGAACATGAACATTAGCCAATGTGAGAGAGGCCTTCAGTTGCTTAGAAGTTACCCTGGGGTCCTTTGTGACCTCGCCGACTGTTACCTGCCTTGCTCTTGGAGTGATCCTTGTGGGTCGACCACTCCTGGGGAGAGTAACAATGGTCTTGAATTTCCTCCATTTGTACACAATCTGTCTGACTGTGGATTGGTGGAGTCCAAACTCTTTAGAGATGGTTTTGTAACCTTTTCCAGCCTGATGAGCATCAACAACTCTTTTTCTGAGGTCCTCAGAAATCTCCTTTGTTCGTGCCATGATACACTTCCACAAACGTGTGTTGTGAAGAGTAGACTTTGATAGATCCTGTTCTTTAAATAACACAGGGAGCCCACTCACACCTGATTGCCATCCCATTGATTGAAAACACCTGACTCTAATTTCACCTTCAAACTAACTGCTAATCCTGCACAGCACAACTCTATCTATCTATCTATCTATCTATCTATCTATCTATCTATCTATCTATCTATCTATCTATCTATCTATCTATCTATCTATCTATCCTTGCTTTAAAAGTATAAGAATTACAGAGTGTTATTTTCCATCCATCCATCCATCCATTATCCAACCCGCTATATCCTAACTACAGGGTCATGGGGGTCTGCTGGAGCCAATCCCAGCCAACACAGGGCGCAAGGCAGGAAACAAATCCCGGGCAGGACGCCAGGAGTGTTATTTTCTGTTGGTTAATACAAGCCATTTTACGTTTTGTGATGTTCCTTATGGGGTATACAGTATGTGGGTTGTAAGGGACTTGAGTACTGTAGCTGTCAATGAACAACGGCCTCCAAGTCCAGTTGAATTGCCATTTCAGTTAAGACTGGGATAATGCCACTAACTTTATAGGGAACAAAATATAAAACAAAGGAGTAAAGAAGCCCAGGATGTTACCAACAAGAGGAACTAAGATACTCATCCTAACTCAGCCATTCAGACTGTCAGTTAAGCCACCTGTCCCAGAAGATGGCAATCTTGGAGACTTGAGAGATAATTAAGACAAATGGCTTGAGTCAAAAAGACAGAGACAGACAGAAATAGGGAAAGAAGGAACCCAAGAAGCAAGCACGTACTCCATTTAGGGTACTGATCATGCCTTAGTGGTCGCATGAAGAGCATCATCATGTCTTTGTAACTGCCTGCTTTACGCTCTTTAACATTCTTAAATAATTCTGTTTGTTTTTAGTGGTTTTGCAACACACAGAGGTCTATACAAAATCCCTTAGTAAATAGTAAAGTTGTTCATAAAAGTTCTAGTTTGAGAATAGCGTGCCCGGCCATATTTTGAATTCAGAAAAAGGGCTGTTACAGATAGGGGACGCTGTCGTCACCTTGAACCCTCGGACCAGACGCCAGACACCAGATAAAAGTCCAAAATAATGACTTTTATTATAATAAAGTGCACAAAGCACCCTCCACTCCACAATACTCATACGCAATACAATAATCACAATCCTCCAGCTCCCAGACGCATTGTCACCCTTCCTCCCAACTCAGCTCAACTCGCTGGGGTTTCCCATAGTCCTTTATAGTCCTTGATCCGGAAGTGCTTCTGATCCCCCAGTCCATGTGATTTCCCAGCACTTCCGGGTCAGGTGAAAACTCCTCTTTTTCTTCAGCCCGGAAGTAAGTTTATTTATTCCGTCCTCGTGACTGTGAAGTACTTCCGGGCTATACGGAAAATACGAGTCCTTGAGCCTCCCTGCAGCGTCCTCTGGCGGCCCCCACGGTATCCAGCAGGGCTGTGAAAGAAAACTCCAAGGTCCATGACGCCCTGCTGGAATTCGGGGCATCTCCACGTTGCAGGGAGGGCTCCATCTGGTGGCTTGGGGGTATTGGCCGGGATAAACTGCCAGCCATTGTCCACAGGGCGTTGGAAGGGGCTTGTGGGGCTACTTCACAGCTCCAGGGTTTGTGCTGCAGTTTGTGTGGGGTCCGCACATTCTCTCCGTGTTCTTGTAGATATTTTGCAGGCATTCCATCCACATGCCAAAGATGCACAACTTTGGCCAACTGGCACCTCTAAACAGGCCCACCTTTTCCACTAGCTAATGAAATCCTAATGTCCAAGCCTCATCAGTAATTAAACAAACATACACAATAAACAATCAGCAGGTCTGCCGATCAATAAAGCCCAAGGTGACTCTAAACACATGATGTATTCTCAGAGCGTACTGGCCGTCTCCCAGCTTCCTGCCATGCGATAAGAGGCTCGGGCCAAAGCCACAGAGACAAGAGGACAAAGCACACACACTCCGGTTAAACGAGCCAAAGCCTATCCTGCCTGTAGTTTTGAAAGTCTGGTAATCGACAGGTGAAGTTGACATTATATTTGATTATTATGCCTCATTTATTTGTACCTTTTAGGAAAGATCTACTGAATTGTAAGAAAGCAACAAGAAAACTGCAATTAATATATGCATCCAAATGACCATAAGTGCAAACGTTGGCGAACAAGCCGAGAGAACAATAGCAAAACTTCAGGGTCGCTCTTTTAAAACAAACATCCATGCATGGTGAACTAATGTTGATTAAGAGGTACAATAGGAGCGACTGAAGAATGCGTCACGAATGGCTGTTTACTTCATTCCCCTTGAATAGGGACTGTGATCAAGCCCATTTTATTAATCTGAGGCATTGTTCAAGCCCTTCAAGTGCATTTATGTGGATTTGTGCTGTCTCTGGCTGTTGTCTTGCCGGAACCTATTGCTGAATGAGTTTATGAATAAAATAGAAAGTCAAAGAATGAACAAAAAAGGCAATGTGATTCGTCAAGGTTTATTCTTTCAAATCTAATTAAAATATTGTATTTTGATTTTCATTAACGTTTGATGCTTATGCTTGGACAAAGTTTTGAGAACAGGCCACTCAGCTTTGTTAAGCTTGTCTGCTGTCATTCATCCCAAATAATTAAGCAAAGATCTCAGAGTCTCCTAAGGTGGTGCTCTCAATCACACATCTAGGTATTTGGCACTTTTTATCAGCTGTTTACTTTGAGAATTAATATTGCTGTGTGACTGGCTCATAACCTGCTTCCAATTGTGCCCATCTATACCCATGTACGTGCCACAACCTACAGCCCCTGCCAGCTGTAATTCACTCATTCAAGTCATGCGTACTTACTGATCTGCTTTGCCTACTTGGGTTTATTTTATTCCTGGAATGACATCAAAGTCGTCATTCCAGAACACTCATTTGTATTCAACCAATCACCTTGAATGGTAGCCTATGACATCATAAAGCAGGAACCGTATGCAAAAAGGCACCCAATTTCACAACCTGCAATAACATCCTAAAAAATGAGCTGACATTATAAATTTAAATTACAGATTTTTTATTTCATGATTTTGCTTGTATTTTCATTAGAGAAAGAGCTGTTTTCTGTTTCTTACAAACAAAACTTTTTGCGTGATCCCTCATTCATAATCTAAAAAATGAACTTTGAAGCTGATTGGCTGAAGATAAATTACATCTCTAAACTAACCACTTTGATGTGTTCAGAGGAAAAGCAGAAATCAGAAGAAATCAGACCCACCACCCGGCTCCTGCTGCCGTGACGTCACTGCTACGGTCCTTGTAGACACAAGCGCAGACCTCTGTGCCCAATCACGGCCAGCATTCGCAGGCTGATTAGTGACCATTAAGAGACTGCGGACCAAATACAGAGAGATGCAGGTACGGTGACTGGTTTTCTTTTTTTCATGTAGCCTTCTTAGTGTTATATTGTGAAGAGGATTACTTCTATTCTGTTTTGTGTATTGTATTCACCCCATTGTTTGACATCCATTGCAGGCCCAACCTACCTGGAAAGGGATCTCTCTCTCTGAATTGCCTTTCCCAAGATTTCTTCCATTTTTTTCCTGCAAGTTGAGTTTTTTTCTTGTCTTTTTAGGGAGTCAAGGCTCTGTCAAAAAAGGGCCTGTCAAAGCCCATTGCTGCATCATTTGTGTGATTTTGGGCTGTACAGAAAATAAATTGTTATTGTTGTTTACCCCCAGAAATACGAGCCAAAAGTGTTGAATTTTTTCCAACAACAAAAAATGTTATTATGTGTAACAGAAAGTGTAAATATCAAAACGTCAATATAATCAGAGTAGGAAAGGTCTGTCTAGTGTCCACTGGTGTACTAATGCATCGTGTGATATGTTTTGTAACGGTCACCAACACACAAAGGCACAGTTCAAGCAGATGTTGAAACATTTTTGTAATATTTTTTCTGGTGCTTGTGCATGAGAGGGTAGAATGTCAGTGTCTGACCTGCCTGATCAGCACCACCCGTTGTGTTATTGTAGTCTACCACAGCACAAGGCTTACTGACTTCCACATTTCCTCCGACACGAATATTGACAGTTGCTGTATTGTGAACAGTGCTTAGGAGGCATGCGTCATCTTGTCCTCAACTTGATTGCAATCACATATATTGACCCATGCTGCGTTCACTCATCTGGAGTCTTCAGGCATATCGTGGCGGTTCAGTCGTACAGTGCCATATGCGTCAGTTTTCCTTTGAAGTAGAAACTCAAGCCGTTCAGGTGAGTTATAGGAACTGGCCATCGTTATATGCTAACTTTGGTCAATCAGAGGGACCCCCAGTGACTGCACAGATGATGTAGTAAATCCGTATTGACTGTACTTGCCATCCCACTTGATTGCTCTACCGGTGTAAAGTATTGAGTTCCAGGATGTACCAGAACTTCCTTGTAGATCTTGACACCGAATCATACCCGTTATATGGCCGAGGCTGTTATGTTTTAGACAGGGTTTATTCCCTCACTTATGTATAACTTCATTGTTTTTGAATTATTATTTGTCATGTAGTTTTTGTTATTGTGTAATATTTATTAATATTTTTATGTTTGTTTATGGTTTAGTATTCATGTATAGTGTATTTACGCTTTTCTTCCTAGTTTTCTGGGGACCTCCCCCAAGCTTTATATTTCAGACTGGGCAATTGACCCTCAAAGGTTCATTCATTGTGGTGGAGAACATTTCTTTGGTATTGCTTTTAATTGTTATAGCTTTTGGATTTTGGTGCTTATTCTTCGATTCCAGTTGCCTGAGTGTAGATTTGGTCTTGTTTGCCTTGGGTTGTCTCTTTTTCGTTTTGTTCTCTTTTTATCTATACAAACTTTTCATTTATAGACATTCTTTGTTCATCAATGTCTTATAAAGCTACAAGTTTATGGTAATCCCTTGTAAGCCATTCAGGTGTAGTTTTGAATATTTAGTCTACTTTTGAACTTTTCAAGCCAGTGCCTCATTATGGGCTTGTACAGTTTGAAAGCCTGCCTCTTGGGGTTTGGGGTCTGGCTACCTGGGGTAAGGCCTATCTTGAGGTCAGACTCATTAAAGTCTTGGTCTGGCTGCTGGTATTTGGAGGCCTATTCACCTTTTGTACCATTTTGTGTTACTACATCAATATAGAGGCCATGCAGAGATGCGCCAAAGGTGATGGCAACCATCCAAAAAACAGAACATGAAATTGAGTCACAAGCATAACAATGTAATGATTAAACAATATAAAATTATAAAAACATCACACACGGACTCAGGGGAGTGCAAAGTGTAGATTCATGACAACAAGCAGCTTTCCTGTTCTGCTTCCATATGACATTTTGTTGGACACACATCAGTGTGTTACAAGTTTTTCTACAAACAATATTAATGCTACTTTATTCCTACCGTTTCCATGCTGTGACTTTTTGTGAATTTAAAGTACAGTAGACAATTGTTATGATGGCTTCTTTTATTCATTTTTTGTGCCTCCTGCTTGAGATAAAATTCATTTTGATTAATTTGTGGTGGTTTTAAAACACAATGTATTGATGCAACTTATTTTACAAGCAGAGACTCCTCTGCAAAGTTTATAATACTGTTTTTGACCTCATTTTGGAATAGTTGTGTTGTCATTTCTGTGATTGGTGACATCATTGGCAAAACTGTATAAAGGTTGCCATATGCATTTCTGCATTATCTGAGATTGATACTATTTTTGTGATTTTTTTTTGTGTGACTCCTGGCAATGACCAAGCTCTGAACTTTTGACTTTGATTTTTGATTAGACAGACAGATTGACGGATATACATATATACATACAGATAGATAGACAGATAGATAGATAGATAGATAGATAGATAGATAGATAGATAGACAGATAGATAGATAGATAGATTGCATTTTATTTGTTACCATGGAGAAATATGGCTTTTTCAGAAGTTCAATAAATAAATAAATAGTATTATTATATTATGAGGGCGGCACGGTGGCGCACTGGGTGGCGCTGCTGCCTCGTAGTTAGGGGACCAGGGTTCACTTCCCGGGTCCTCCCTGCGTGGAGTTTGCATGTTCACCCGTGTCTGTGTGGGTTTCCTCCGGGTGCTCCGGTTTCCTCCCACAGTCCAAAGACATGCAGGTTAGGTGCATTGGCGATTCTAAATTGTCCCTAATGTGGGTGTGTGTGCCCTGCGGTGGGCTGGCGCCCTGCCCGGGGTTTGTTTCCTGCCTTGTGCCCTGTGTTGGCTAGGATTGGCTCCAGCAGACCCCCGTGACCCTGTAGTTAGGATATAGCGGGTTGGATAATGGATGGGTGGATCCATATCTTTATTTTGAGGAGAACCCAGAGGAATGGATGGATGGATTATATTATGACAAACAACAAACCTCTCTCAAACACACACCAGAATGAGTAAAAAGAAAGAAAACTCCTGACTTGGCAGTCTCAGTCCCAGAGAGCAGTATGCAGACATATTGCTGTTGGTAAAAAGGAACATCCCCTGGTGTTTCTTGACACACTTCTGCTCAATGGTTTGTTTGCTGAAAGTCCTCAGTGTCAGTGTGTCAGAGAGAGGATGTGCAGCTTTGTTCATAATGGCACTCAGTTTAGTCTTCATTATCTCCTTTGTTACTAAATCCAGAGTATCCAGAGTGTGTCCTATAACTAAGCCTCTCTTCTTAACTGATGAACTGATTTGGTGAAGGGATGTTCTTCTTCTTCTTTCGGCTGCTCCTGTTAGGGGTTTCCGCAGCGGATCATCTTTTTCCATATCTTCTTGTCTCACACTCTAATCCTATCCATCCTCGTCACACCCAATGCAAATCTTAGCATCTTTAACTTTGCCACCTCCAGCTCTGTCTCCTGTTTTTTGGTCAGTGCCACCATCTTGCAGGCCCAAAACATCTCAGAAAATCTCGCTGGCCATCACAGAGTTGTAGAAAATGTGAAGGATGTCACATCCCACATTGAAGGGCCACAGTCTAATAAGACAAAAGAGGCTGCTCTGCCATGTCTTACATAATTCCTCTTTGTTATGAGAAGAGTCGAGCCTGTTGTTGATGTGGACTCCAAAGTACTCCATATCCCCTGCCTAAGTCAATAACCAGTTTTGGTTTTGCTGATGTTAAGTTGCAGACAATTCTTTAAGCACCAAAAAACACATTTCTCCACCTGACTCCTAGTGCAGAATCGTCTGAGAGGTTGTACACGTGACAAGACCTGGTGTTATATTTATAGCCAGAGGTGTACACAGTGAAGAGAAAGTCAGTCAGGGCTGTTCCTCGTGGTGCACCAGTGTTTCTCAAATCCGCAGCAGAGACACAGTCCTTGTGTCTCACAAACTGAGTTTCTTCCTGACTTCCAGTATTGACCATTGTGTGATTTTTTTTGACCACATCCTTTCTCCATGCCATTGCTCCAGTAATTTTGTATTGACTACCTTTTCAGTCAGTATAGCAGGTAATGTCACCAGCTCTCCTTTTTTAATTTAAAATCCCTGGATTTTAGAGGCCGACAATCTTCAGTCTATGCCAATGTTGACTATTCCCTTATTTTAAAAGGCATTAAGAGGACAATTCCCCAGACTATTCATAGCTGTAAGTTGTATCACTCTGAATAATCATAGCAGCATGAGTCTTGATGCCTGCCACAATAACTCACACAATGGCTCCTACCTGATACTCTGTAAAGGGTCCAATAATAGTGACCTGTTATTATTAAACCAGAAGCTTTGAGGTCTTCTAGTATTGGTTGTCAGTTTACTAACATTAAGGAGAGCAAAATGGATACAAGAAGAATTTGCATATGATTTTATTTAGAGAGGATTTGAACTCATAAACACTATTCTCTTGAATTAATTTCTTTTTGCCTGAATTGTCAATCTAAGCTTGAGCTTCAACTATGGACTAAAAGGAACATAGAAAAAAACCTACAAATTATAATGAATTGCTCATAAAGTAGCTCTCCAGCTGCTTGGGATAATGATGTTACAGAGCCTTGCTGCTCTTAGTTAGATTGATAGCACTTGCATTAATGGCACGATGCAGCCAGCATGTGTCTCTCTTCTTTGTTTACACCAATGAGGCAGGAGCACATCACTTTCTTCTTTCTGACGAAACAAGTTTTTGATGTCTTAATTAGCAACACTGGCTGGCAATAAGAAGCTCAGTTTCGTCAAAGAAACTTTGGGCCTCAAGAGGACTGAGGTGCTAAATGCACAGTAATGTAGTACACTATCCTGGGCAGGTTCATTCACAAACCTGGTAGAAACTCACCTGAGAGAAGCAAAGTCACACCAAAGAGGAAGGAATGTATGGAAACAGGCAAGGCAGAAGGTATTAATCGAGAATAAATTCTGCTGCCTAGCACAACAGTTTATAACATAGTCAGCCCAATCCATTTGTGGCTGAAATGACATCTTTGTGATAGTTGACCTGCTGAAGACTACCCACCTCAATGAAGCCACAGACTTTCTAACTCTTCTTATTATTAGCGGTTATTTTTAATGTCACCAGGTGCCCCTCATATTCACTTAGTGTGTACTCACACTAGGCACAATTGTTCCATACCATGCCCAAGTGAGATTGCACCCAAAACTGCCCTGCTGGCCTGCACTCACACTGCACTTAACATTTTGGGCCTGGGCACGCTTTCGTCATGAACATGCGACTTCATGTAAAGCCAAGACAAGATCTGAATACGGAATGACAACATGCATGTGAAAGCGATTTTACTTATTTTCTGGTTGTTTTGGAGTGCGTAGGGCAGGATAATGCTCTACCCTCTCACAGATTTATTGAGTGTTCAGCGCAGCGTTTTGCTGTTAATCATGCTGCACGTCCGAGAAGATTTTTACAGGGACAAACGATGTTAAGGAAGGAATTTGTAGCTTTTCTTGCCAACTTTAATTCACATTCATATGTAAGGTGAGAATAAAAACCTGTTTTTAACTTAAATGGTATTGAGTGAAATGGGAATTGCACTATCTGACTTGTCTGTTTTCCGTGCTCGAGCGATCACGCTGTTCCCGAATGCTACTGAACCATATGTGGGCACACCTCTTCCCAGCAGGCCAGGGTACAGTACAGTTGGCCCAGCACTGAGCAATTACACAAGTCAAATGAAGTAGACTTTGACATGCGGACAAACATGCTCAGATATGGAATGGATTGCCAGTGTGAGTACACCCTAAGTCTCCTGTATTTCTTCCCATATAGTTAATGGAACACACACTAAGGAAAAATGGCAAACAGCAAAGAATACAATAATATTTCAGAAGTTCAAATACTGTATATACTTGTGTTTAAGTTCTCCTACGGATAAGTCGGGGCTTGATTTTACCATATAATTTCTGGTATTTTTAGAATGTCGTCGTATAAGTTGAATGTGGAAAACTGATGCTATTGGTCCAAGAGGTTATGATATGCTGACGCCCACCTGAGAGAGTAACCACAGAGCCCACTGCCTTTTTTTTTGTATGTATTGTGCCTACATGACCACACAATAATACCTGAACTATTCCGAAGCGACGTTTGCACTGTTTTGTGTTTTTTGTATCTCACACCCTCTACACCTTTATCGTAAGAGCATCCCTTATCTACGATGGAGCGTTCGATCAGAAGAAAATATGAAACTGGTTTTAAATTAAAAGTAGTTGAAGTGGTGAAAGAAACTGGTAACTGTGCTGCTGCAAAAAAATTCAATGTATCTGAGAAACTGGTGCGAGATTGGAGGAAGCAGGAAGATGTAAAAAAAAAATGTGTCATATTTTTGAACAGGTGTATAAGTCGGAGTGTGATTTTATGATCGATTTTTCGGGTTTCAAGACCCGACTTATATGCGGATCCATATAGTAGTTTCTGTTCCCAGCAGAGTCAGCGACACTTGCCGATGTGCTTGTTCTGTCTCTGTCCACACTGACTACCCAGATAGTTAAACTGGGTGACGGGGGTGGTGGGCAAGTAAAGGAGTTCAGCACCTTCAAGTGTGTGCTCGAGCATTGTGCTCTCACTTATTGACCACAGCCCAGCCTGGTTGATTTCAGGATATTTTACTCTTTTGCCTCGCACCTGATTTTCTGTTTGTTTCCTTCTTCTCTTTGAACTCCTGCCTACTTCTTGTAAAATGTTGAGGGGATCACATGGGAATATATTTTATGCTAAATTAATTACCGTTTCAGTTTTTCACATATTTTTCTGTTGTTTTTGCGATGTAAATGTGGAGCCATTTTGTTGTAGTTTTTGTCCAGGTACTTTGTTAGGTTTAAATGTAATTTTCTTTCAAAACATTTTTTTTTCACATGAATATTACAGTCATTTTTACTTTCATTTTTTTTAAGAAGTTTTTCCCTACTGCCTTTATTTACTTGTCACATATCATCATGCCTTTGTTATGATCTCACTTTGTTTTTCATTTTTACTTTGCTGAATTATACATAATTTGAATTTTGTAACATTTTTTTGTTTGAGAAATGTACTTAGTTTTATTAAAATCATGTTGCACAGTTTTTGACACCATATTTGTTTGTCCCAGCTGTTGCCATTTCGAAACTTTTGTTGTTAAAAACCTTGAGATATGCAGTAAGTGACATCATTTGTTTGATGGGATAAAAGGCCAGCATTGACATCCCGTCTCGATCGGAGACTGCGAATAAGTTCTTAAAAAATGTTTCATGTGTTTTCTTGTTTTTGGATGTCTTTCTCAATAGACTTTTTGACTGGTAACTGCTGGACTTTGAGTTTTGGGTTTTGTTTTGGAGTTCTTTTTGGTGAACGATTGGTCTGTCATTCTGACTATCGAGTGTTGCGCTCTTCTAATGTCTACGTCTTATTTCCTGGTTTGTGTTGTTAAATTTGCCATTTCCACTCCAAGGCAGTTTAGTTATTGTAATGACTGCACAAGAAGAAGAAGTCATTGATGGTTTTAGATTAAAGTTCAGAAGATGCAGTCAGGAAAGCAAGCTAAGGTTAATGCCAGTGAGTAAGACATTTAGTATTTTAAAAAGAGCCCAAAATGTGAAGCAGAAATGAGAGTCAGACAGGATATAACAAGAAGGTCGGGAGCCAGGAAGTCAAATACTATTTATTAACCAATATGAGAGACAAGAATCGAAGTCAGGAAACCAAAGCCAAGAGATCAAAATAATATAATAATCCACACACCAGGCTTTTAGAAGTATTCTGAATATTCAGGCGATTTGGAAGTGCGACCTTCATCCCGTCATCTAAATGATGTCATGGGACGAGCACCTCCAGTCATTAAGCCTAGCAATAGCCTTGCAAGTGCACAACAATAATAGTGCCATTTATTCAAAAACAGTATGGCTTTAATGGAGAAAATGTTCTAAAAGAAATGTTCATAAAAGTGCATCAAAAGAAAAAACAATACATGAAACCACTGAATTCCTTGTCCTGAGGGACCCCCATGACAATAGCTTAACAAATTTTTGAGGCCATGAATCTTTTGCAAAACTTTTAAATAAAGTCAAGTTGTGGTGGGAACTGCATTTGTGACATGGCTGGGTTTTCCCAGTATAAATATGGCAGCATGCAACGGGGTTGTTACTCCTTGGTGGATTTTTGTCAACACTATTTATCAGTGGTTAGTCTTTTTTCAAGCAGGCCAAGTGGTAGAATTCCCTATTTCAGCCTTCCGCTCCTGGTTCTCATTTTGCCTTGCCCCTTTGGTTTTTGTTATCTCGTTCTTTTGCCTTCTCATCCCTGATTACTCATGCCACTCGCTGATCATCTCCTGGTCGGTATCTTCTCACAACTTTTCTGGGTATACTGCAGTTACTCTTAACCCTGGGCGCTCTACCATTTTGATTATGTTTGCACGGGTTAAGCAGTCTGTTTCCTGTTATGTACAAGTCTGTATCTATATGTACTTTATGTTTTATTGTTGATTCTGAATGATTATTCTTCATGTCTTTACGTGTTATCTGTTACATTTGTAATTTTGTTCTGAATCTTGACGTGTTCTGCTGTTCCTTTTGCTTTGTGGGTGGAGCCCCAGGAGGCGGGGCCATCCTGACATCACTACTTCAGACTCCTCCTTCTCGCTATTTAAGCCAAAGCAGAAAAGGCTCATATCAAGAGAGCATTGTGTCTCTCTGGAGGATCGTGAGTATTGCTATTTTCTTTGGAATCTTCCTGTTTTCTCTGACCTTTTTGCTTCTGTTTAAGCATTACGATTCTTGGTTGATGTTTTAGGACTTGTTTTGCTGTAGGATTGCCTTTTAGGCAGTAGCAGAGCCAGGATTTCATAAAAAGTGTGGGCCTGAATTTTTCAGAAGTGGGCTTAATGTTATTTATATTACTTTTAAAATATACATTTGTTTTAAAAACATTTTACAAGTCCAGTTCTAAACTAAAGTCTAGCTTGGATGATTTTTTGTTTACACAAATGTTAATCCACTTACAAATGGGGAAAATAAACTGTCCATCGTAAGGCACACACTCCCAAATAATATCCACTATAAATATGACCACTGACCAGTAGCATTATATAACAGCAAACAGACGTATTCATGTTTTGCCATTCTTTGTAATTTTTGCATGCATGCCTGATGTGTACATTTCCAGTCACCAAATACACAAGTGAATCTGTCCTGAAATAAATTATTATAAAAATTGAGCTTCAAAGCTGTGAGCCTTTCTGGCTGTAACAGACATTGGAACAGCGATTGAGTTGGTGGCTCATGAATATCAGAGAAATCCATCACCTTCACTGTTCCTTCCATATTTTCCAGCAAACTTAATAGCAGCATTGATAGAAAACCTGTGGCAGGGTTTTCATTTGCCATTGGGGATTTTCAAAATTGTCTTTGCCAACATCAGACTTTGGGCCGCTTTTCAGTTTTGTTCATTTCAATTTCGCTAATAAAACCTAGAAGGGTTTTTTGTTGTTAATGCTTACCTTACATTTCCCTGGAACAAGGCGAACCCCAACTAGTAAATTCAGTAAGTTATTCGCTGACAGCATCCTTGTTTGGGCTGTTTTGTGCCTCTCATTCAGAACACTTACACTTATGCATCATGGCTGCCACACATTCCCAGCCTTCTTTTGATGCGTCTTCTAAGCATGTTGGCAGAAATTAATGTAAAACGTGTGCGAGCTGGTGTACGGTTGGCGTGTGTGTTCAGGTTTTGGTACGTGGCGTCAGCATCGTTGTTTACTATCAACATGTAACAGCAAGCCACAATGCAGCACCAATAGGATCGATCTGCGTGCTTTGATGTTTGGTAAATGATTGATGCGGTGAAGCAAATTAAACTTAACTGCTGACATGTGAATGTATTTGTAGTGCTTTTCATCATCCATCTCTAGCATAAGCAATACAAGCATCGCATATTCCCTATCTTAATGACGCAATACTTTTAAACGTCTCATATACCATCTTCTGTGTTACTGTTGCCGTCCTTTTTTTTTATTATTTTTGCACTTTTGCAACAACATCAGAATGCAAAAAACTTTTATCTCTAACATCTTTTTCCCCTCAACTTACAACACGTCAAAACCAGATGTTGTTTTCTCACCGTGAAGATGTCTCACAATGCCTGCTGGTGGAATCGTCCAGATTTACTTAAAGTACACGTGTGAGTATAGTCAGTTCACTGCTTGCGTTATAGCAGCGTCCTCAAGCGCATGCATCGCACAGCATTAAGTATATCCCAACCTTAAAATCACTTGTTTTCAGTACTTGTGATTGTGATTGTGATTTAAAGTCAATCTTATTTTCTCAACCTTATTATAGATTTGTACGCCATATACCATATATACTCACAGTCAGGTCTTGAAACCCGAAAAATCGATCATAAAATCAGACTCCGACTTATATGCCCATTCAAAAATGCGCCACATTTTTTTTTTACATCTTCTTGCCTCCTCCAATGTCACATCAGTTTCTCAGACTCATCGAATTTTGTTGCAGAAGCGAAGTTTAGCAATTTCTTTTGCTATTTCAACAACTTTTAATTTAAAACCAGCTTCATATTTTCTTCTGATCGAATGCTCCATCGTAGATAAGGGATGCTCCTCCGATAAAGGTGTATGAGGGTGTGAGAGACAAAAAACACAAAACAGTGCAATTGTCGCTCCGGAATAGTTTGGGTATTACCGTGTGGTCACGTAGGCACAATACATAGAAAAAAAAAGGCTGTGTGCTCCATGGTTACTCTCTCAGGTGGGCCTTAGCATATCATAATCTTTTGGACCAATAGTGTGAGTTTTCCGCATTCGACTTATATGACCAACATTATAAAATACCAGAAATTATACGGTAAAATCAAGTCCCAACTTATCCGCAAGTATATACAGTAATTGCAATCCATATAACTATTTTCCAAATACTTTATAAGAGTTAAATTGTGGTAATTTTGCAGTGCAAGTTTATAAAAAAACTGATACTTTAATGAAGAAAGATTAAAGGAAGCTTTCATTAAAATGCATGTATGCTATATAGGCTAATTTTCATTTAAGGAAAAGAAATGTAAAAAGCTAAACTAAAAAGCAGGGTGAGCCAATGAGAGAAGTGGGCCTACTGTGGCCCTATATTGGTGCAGTGCATGCTTTTAGGTAATTTCTTTTTGTCTCTTTTTGTTCTTTTGAGTAATTTTCTCTATTTTCTTTTTTCTGGTGAGTAAATGCTTTATTTATTAAGGTCCTTTCTTTGTCCTTTCACACACGAGTCAGGGGTCTAGGGTAATCCTCCTCCTTGAGGGACTTTTGCTTTATTTTGGGACATTTCTAATTGTTTTGACAGCTCTGCTTGTTTGCGGCCTGCTGGGCTAGAAGCCTGCTGCTATAGTTTGGAGCGAGCTGGATTGGGTGAGTCCCATTTGGACTGGCTAGTGAGGCTTCTGCCTTGGTCTTGTAGCTTATTTTGGAACCCACAAACCCCTTTTTAGCATGTTTGTGTCTCCACTTTACTACAGTTTCCTAGCAGTAGGGTCATGCATAGTTCTGCATTCCGCAAGCGGCAGATCCTGACGTCAACCTTCATCATTTTATATTGTTCAATAGTGGAATTAGACTTTGTTGCCTTCCCAGTTTGTTTCTCAATTTGTTGTGGTATTCTCACATGTCTGACACATTGATATGCAACTCAGTTGATCCCCGGGCCTGTGAATGTTACTAGTAGGAGAGGCTCTGGCACATTGTGACCGTAAAGAGTATGGAGATGGGGAGACGAAACAAGTGAAAAGCCTCGTTGTATGGCATATTGTGACTGCTTGTTTCTTTCTAATTTAGGCTGGGTGGTTGCTCAAAAAGTGCTTAATATTGGAAGCACACAATCCTAAAGTCATTCTGGCATTGTTTGAAGGTATCTATGGATGCGTTACTATTTCAAAAATTTACATAAATTTTGCAATATCAAAACAGTAGAAAAAAAAAGCTCCACATAATTTATTACTACAGCACAAAGCAATATTTCTGCTGGGATTAAAAAGATATTACAGCGCTGTGGTGTATAATGGACAATAATTGTTTCTTTCTTGCAAAATGTGGAATGATTTGGGGTTGGCATATGTGTCAGATTTAAAAGCTAATTTATTAAAATCCTTTGCATATATTTAAGAAGAGAGCAATTACCAGATCAGTGCCGTCGACTCGGCATGGATGGGGGCTGAGGTTTTTTTTTTTTTTTGATGTTTTAAAGGCTCTACAACAGCAGCAGCCCTAACAGCTGAAGCCTACAGACAACATGGACAGAAATCCAGCAGCCTCCAGCCCGTGGGTGTTTGATTTGACTCTCATGGTGGATAGTGAGCGGGTGGACTGTGACCCTCTGATGTAGAAGGACAACACAGTGGAAATGCGAACAGCATTTCAAAAGCATTATCAGGCAACTCAAATAAGGCACCCCACCCAAATGCCTGAAACAAAGGCAAAACCCAGAAAAGTAAAACAACGTGTCTACCAACAAGGTGTCACTCCTCCACCAGGATGTGCAGGTACTGCCCTCCCCGCCCTGACAGACCCCCTTTCTCACCCAGTTGAGAAGTTCATTGACCTTTCAAGGGTCACCCTCACTTTGTCACAGGCTCATTCACATAGCAGGAGCTGCAAAAACAAAGCCCAGTCTGGAACGCCTTCTAAACATTTGAAGTAACTCAAGGCGCTGAGATTTTTGGTTTGATTTTGAGGAAAATGCGTTTACCCCTTATGAAAATAAAATAAAAAGCTTGAGGAAAGCAAAACTGATATATATCTCCATTTCGCCAGTAATTACCGACGTCCAGACGGAAGTATAAAGCAGGGAAGTGCTAGCATCTCCCTACCAATTTGATCCCTGTCTTCATCATGAAATGAGGACGCTTTATGGTCTTTCTCCATTATCAATATGAGAGAACACTCTCTAGTCCCTGATTAATTAGATAATTGCCTATAAATTAAAAAAGCAATTTAGCCATACCAAACATATGATGAGCTGTCATCATCTTAGCTGTGGACTCCCAGTGCCACACATTCTGTCTTTGTTAGAAGTTCTTTTATTTCTGGTAAATTGATGGTGGCATATGCAGTATTCATCAAAGCATATGGTTATAGAAACACTCAAAGACTCTGGAAAACATTTGTCCATCCTATTTATTCCCTGTTTGAGGCACTGATGCACACTGGTACATTTTAGTGATCATTCTTTTCTCCCAGGGAGCTCCTTTTAAAATTCCCGACAAATGGATGGTTCTGCTTGCTCTCCTTTATATTTGGCGATACACTCTTCATGTTTCCCTGGCTCTCTCTTTTGGTTAGGAATGTTCTCTACTAGACTCCTGCTTTGATAGGAAGAGACCCTCATGGCAGCCCTCTGCATCACAAAAAGACGTCAAGAAGGCAAATGGTATAAATATGTGGTGCCTTTATTAACAAAAGGGGAAACTAAAACTGCAATTAAATAAAGGCAGAAAATAGTTCAGTCCTTTAAGACACACCTGATGATGTGCTGGTGGACCACCCTTTACAGGTGCAAATCTCCACCCGTTCTGTGGGGTGGCTCGCCCACTTGCCTCATTAAAGCACCTCGTTTGTCTCTTTATCTGTCACTCTCTCCATCCTCATGCTCAATTCACCACTTGAGTGTTATCGCCGGTCTCCGTCCCACTCCAAAGTCTTCAGGCTCTTCTTTTTCTTTTTTATATATATTGTGTCACGCATGTGAGCCCGGGAGACAGCTTAAGAGCTCTGGTGATGGTGATTACCCGCCACACCAGGGCTTGGCACGGGGGCATTATGCCTTCTGTCTTCCTCAGTCTGCACAATGGAAGACCGAGAGCCACTCCAGAGCTGACGTCACATCTGTTGTCCGCCCTCCTGGACTTGCCGCTTCCTGCCGTGACTATGTAACCCAGGAATCCGCCATCTTGTTCTCAGTTCTGTTCTGAACTTGCATCTGGAAAGACTTCTCTGCAAATTATTATGTGTTGCCTTTTTGTGCTTTCTTTTAAATTATATGGGGGTCACCAAGGTGGTGCCCCAACTCTTTTACTTTGTTGTGTCCCCTTTTCACAATTGTTATTATTACTTACTGATGCCCATGGCCATCTTAACAACATTATAGGCCCCCGGGCAAAGCAGTGCATTGGTGCCCCTACCTACACAACCACTCAGCAAGTCACAACATACACAGATTAACATGGGGCCCCCGGGAAAGACGTTAAGACGGCCCTGCTGATGCCTTATTCAAGGCCATTTGCAACTTTTTAGATACAATCGGTTACATTTCTTTTGTTTTTTAATGTCGGAGCACAGGCAGGTGAAATGATTTACTCAGGGTCACAACCTCAGGGTTTGAAGTTCAACACCTTAGCCAATACACCACACTGTCTGCCTATTGGGTATTTCAGGGGTTATTTTTTGTTTCAGCTGTGTATTTTTTTATTAAATCAAGGCTTACTCTATTCTTTTTTTATATTTATGGATGATTCCGGTTGCTATTGTATTTTAGCTCCGTGCTTATCTTCCCCTTTTAATTGTTTGTGCTATAAGCAGGTGAATGGCTCCTAAAGTACTTTCACCCAGGCCACATTCAGCACAAGACTTAGCCTTCATCTGTGCATCCCTGTGCTGCCATTTTGCCCTTTGCATCCTCGTGACAGCTGTGCACCCCTTCACACGGGTCAATCGAACCGCCCACAAAATGTCTAGGGGGCTCTTTTTGAAAGCTACAAGGCGCAGCTTCATTGCAGGCAAATGAGCAGGCATTGCATTAGCACTTCTAGACAATGGCCCCATTCCATATTTGCCTCTTTAATATAATTTCCACTAATGAAGCTCAGAAGAGCACATTTACAGCAGTAGTACCCAGATGCATGGGTCCAGTATAAATGGAAACCAGCAAGGGAGATCGGAATGGACAAATCTGCACATGATTAAGTTCACAAGTCCGGTAAACCCGCAGGCACCACAGAAAGGCTGTGTGTCCGCTTGGCCACGAAAAGGTGAGAAGCAGGCAGGCTCCGATTATGGCGGCCTCAGGACACTTTAGGAATGCCTCAGCGCAGGGCAGTATGATTAGTGATGAGCAGTCATTAGTGTTGATCAGCAAAGTGTTTTTCATGTTGAATATGCTGTGTTTGCTGGTGGCTACATTTGCTGCATGGAAATTTGTCGGGCAGCCAGCTTAGACAAACTTTTTTTTTCCCCCCAGTGGCGTGTGATTTTTTTTTTGCAAGGAGTTGGAGAGATGTGTAGCGCTGAAGATATCTTTGCAAAAGGATGAAGGTCCAAGTCTTTAGAGTCCTGTTGCTCCCTGTGTTACTATATTGTTGAGAGACATGGTCACTATTCAATGACCTGAGGTGAAGATTGGACTCCTTTGGCTGTCCTTGGGTACCGCTGGTTTGACTTTGTGTTACTCACGGAGTCCCGAATGAGGCACATTACCTGCATTGTGAAGGAGTGTCAGTTACGGGACTACAGCCATGTGGCTTAATTCCCTGATGCTGGTCTGGCTCACAGGATCATCATTGTTGAGGACCCGAGTGGCTGGACCAGGCCAAGGGGATGCCCACATAACACCTGGCTGCAGCAGATAGATAGATAGCCAACCAGGATCCCGAGCTGTTTCGTCATGTTGTGGGGGTGGCAGCACATTGTACCAGTGCATGCTCCCCAACCTGACCTCACCGGAGCTGTAGCAGCCAATACTGGATGGGACAGCCCTGCAAGTAAATAACGCTAATCCAAGCAGTGGACAAAATATTAGTGAAAAAGTTGTGAATATCTTTAAACACAAAATGCACACACGTAAGGAAAATGGAAATGTTTGGTGTTTTAGTATCTGAAGGGTGATGTCTTTTTGTATGGACCAGTAAGTGTTCTGTGTGTAATACGTGAGCCTACCTAGTTAATAATATTACCCAGAGTGCTGTGCAGTTGATGCAAACCAGAAGGTATGAAGAATCCACTTGCTTTAGTGTTGCACCTGTTTGGTAGCAGTGGCAGTGGATGTGCAAAAGCATCAGGTATAAAAAAAACAAACTATACTTTTTAGTTTTGAGAGAGATGAGAACCTGCTATCTAATCTGTCAGGGGCAAACCTTTGTGAATTTGTGATTCCCTGTCTGAAGGTCTACAAGAAATTGTACTGTTCTGATATTTAATTCTATTAATTTTTTTTCAGGGAGGCATGGTGGTGCAGTGGATTTCACTGCTGCTTCTCGGCTCAGGTCACATATAAGACCACAACAATTGGTCCTGCATAGTTGGCAGACTATTCTCTAGCTGCCAGTGACAATTAAAAGCCCACTGCACTCTTATAATCCACTCAAAACTAATTCAGTTCCCCCTTCCCAGTTGACTTCAATACATCTCACCAAGCTTGTCAAAGTTAATTTCCACGATTTCGCTGAACTCAAGGTGAACGAGCTGAATGTGCAGTGAAACAAGCAAAATCTGCATCATTGGCTCCTATTTCCACCTGATCTACAACCTTTTTGTCCATACATGCAGAATCAGGTCAGTTTATTATGGTGAAGAGTGCAGCTCTTGATCAAACACCTGCAAACGCCACGCCACTGCTAAAATCCATTGGCCTAGGTATGTGGCCACTGGCGATTGGCTTACGGAGTTGGGGAGACTGAGCACCGATGATGCCATGGCCCATGGTGTTACCTCTGCAGCTAAATCAGCGGTGCCAGGCAGGTGTTGTGATAATGCTGTGTGGAGCCTCACTGAAGTGGCCGTGGAACTTCAGGGTGAAGCTGGAGGGAAGGCAAGGAAACAGAGAGTTGTGTCGGCTGTGGAATAACCCTTAGGGTCTGATATTCCACAATATATTTTCACAATTGTGAAATCACACGAGAAGCAAACTTTAGCGCATTTTCACACAAAAGCGCAAAGTGCTTTTAAAACACCCTGAGAAGCTCCTGTAACCTATCATGTGACCATTATTGGCACATCTACCTGGCACTATTCTTAAGGAATGCATTGCTTAACCACAGAGAGCCGCCATCTCTTGGGGATGCCAACGTAACATTGGTACCCTTCTGTATTTCTGACTTGGAATGTGTAGAACACCAACAATAGTTTGCTCAACATTCTAATTATCTAAGGGGCACTTGGACGATGTTGTGTCACCCATTTGACTCCATGTATTCCATTAATTAATCGAGTTTTACCAAATATGAACTAATGTTAAGGATCAGTACCTCCTTCCTTTGATCCAGTTTTAGATATATTTGTTTTTTATGTGTCACCCAGTTTGCACTTGGTTCTTCATGGAGTTTGGATATCAGCTCTCTGATGGCTTTATTTTAATGTCCATATATTTGTTGTTAGGGCAAGCAGTGGTTGTTATGGGTGTGTCCTCAGAGGTCATGACCTGGATTTTGTAAAACAACTGAATAAAAGATCTTCTAGAGTAATCTTTCTTTGTGCTTCACTCTTACGTGTATCGGCCTTTTGCTTTCATCCTTGACTTGGTGTCTTGCTCTCTGTTTTTGATTTCGCAGTTTTGAAAGGTTTTTGCTTTTGTGCCATGCTCCTGGTTACTGCAAACATAACAAAAATGCGATATCTGATGACACTTTCAAGCCAGACTTTTAAACTTTAGTGAGTCACCATGCCAAAGAAAACAGTTTTCTAATAATGCTGACAAAAGTTGAACACAGAAGAAAAAGACAATTATTGACTAAAGTCAAGTGTGGAAATGGAAGAGTTAAGGACATGATAGCTGGTCATGGGGGGAGGGGGGGACTCAGTGGTGCCCCCCTTCCCATGACACCCAAAGCAAGTGTTTATTTTGTTTAATGGTTAATCCATGGTTGAATTGACCAGTCAAAGCAGGGAGTGCCATGTAAGCTAATGGATACGTGTGGGTGCGACCCCATCGGATTTGGTCAGGGCCTTGATTTAAGGAAGCACTTTGGGGGGCAAGCAGTTGCCACCTAAAAGAATAGGTACAAGGAGCCCACTTGGCTGGAGATGCACACCTCATGTGCCATTTTCATACCTTAATGGATATGCTGCAATCCTCTTTCTACAGTTGACCTATCCAAAAACTACATTCTCATATTTTACCAAAAGGTGCTTAAAAACAAATTGTAAAATACATATTTGGTGTCTGCATTTAACCAGATGTATGCAAATCCCTCCACCCATCCATCTATTTTTTACACCAGCTTGATTATTTCAGAATAAAGTCTGGCCGTTCTTGGACCCTCCTCCCCAGGCTGTTCTTTTGGAGGTCAGTGTGCCCATGGCTGATGTACTATGCCAGTTGTATAGCAGCCATAAATGGGAGTGCAAAACAAAATAATTGAAGGAGCCTGTTTGGGGCTCATGAATCCTATTGTTGCCTTCCCAAGCCGCCAGCCCCACACAACTCCCTGTTTTATTTATTTGAGTCTTGATAAATCTCAATAGAGATACGTAAGGGAGGAGCCAGAGGAATTCAGCACATAAAAGGAGAGGCTGGGCGGAGCCTATTAATGATGAACCAATTACAGGGCAGCTTAAGGTGTAAGGCAGCCACAGCCCACATAGGTTTCAGTCCCACCTATCCAGCTAACCTGACATGTTTGCCTTTGGGTGTATGGGAGGGATAGATAGACAACCTGGAGAAAAACCACACGCCAGCATAGGGAGAACATAAAAAGTCCATACTGAAAAAGACTGGACTGAGATTTGATGGCCGTCTCCAGAAGTTGTGAGGCAACTACCAAACTTTACTTATTGAATCAGTTAAGTTATTCAACACAGTGCAGAGTACAGTGAAAAGACTTACTTGCATGTACTAATCAACATTCAGCCATATCATACACAGTATAGCACCTTACATAGTAATCACAATCTTCTCCCCTGAACAAGTTTACTGTGCTCACTGGGAAATTACAATTAGTGAACAAATAAAATGAGCTAATCTCCTTCACAAAAAAAGGAAGGCAATCTTACTTTAATTGATGAACCCCATGTACCCAACGGCAGTTTATTTGGTCTTTTTAATTATGAAGGACACAGCAGATGGAGTCTTTTTTGCCAGACATGATGCATGGCTTACATTTCCCACCTCCGGTTCATGGGTTGGGGGACACCTTTATTTTTACTGTCAGTATTCACACATTAGGTCAGTATTTTGACTAGCTGTCTGCAAGCGTATCTTGCAGAGGGGTAATTACACTCCATTGTCCCTCTCTGACTGAGGCCAGGTGTCCATTAGCCTGCAAAACTTCCATTCTCCGCTCACCCTTTAATGACATGTAATTAGTCTGTTTCTCGATCCAGAGCCACATTTACTTTTCAACGGGCAGCCAGCAGCATGTTATTGTTTCCTTTCTGTCATTAAAAAATATCATAAAAAGGGATCATGAAGAGAAACGAGGCATTTTTGAAACTTAACTTTTGAGGACACGGGCAGTTTGAAGGGTCATGTGCTTAGCGCTAAAATAAATGAATGCCTCTGAATATGTGACTTAAAAATTAAACTATAAGTTAAATCAAAAGAATTCAAGTGAAAACTGATGGTTTTCTCATATTTGACTTATCCATACATTACTTGCATCTGATTTTTATTGTTCAGAATCATAAAAAGGTATTGCCTAACGTTGGAGCAAAGGACATAAAGTGGCTGGCATCACAGGACACGCTTCAAAGCCTGGCCTGTTTAGGGCTGACATTCAACCAGATAGATAGAACTGTATAGGGTGGTCCAGATCTAATTATGCAATTTTCATTACACTATAACTTATTAAGTTTATTACATAGAGAATTCACAAAAAATTATTTTTATTGCTGATAGATGGCAGCACCTGCCCTGCATTCCAAAATGGCAGGGAGACGGTTGTCAGTCGAACAGCGGGTGCGATGTGTTCGCCTTTTCATTATTGCATAATTAGATCTGGACCACCCTGTATTTGTCCCCAGGGGAAAATTAATAAATAAATGTATATATTATATATACACTATGGTTTGAACACACACTAGAGTGACTGAAAAGGAAGAACATTTAAAGGAAATAATAGAGAAAGAGTGAGACACTATACAGACATATTGCTGTTAGTATAAAGGAGCCCCAGTAGTGTTTCTTGATACACTTGTACTGAATAGTTCCTTGGCTGAAAGTCCTCAGTGTTTTTGTGTCAGAAAGAGGTTGTGCAGCATTGTTTACAATGGCACTCAGTTTTGTTTTAATTCTTTCCTTTGCAAAGACCTCCAGGGAGTCAACAGTTTGTCCCATAACTGAGCCTAGCCTTTTAATTAGCTTGTTGATTTGGTGGGCCTCTCTTGAAGTGATGTTACCAGCCCAGCACATTACAGCGTAGAAAATTGCACTGACTATTACAGAGATGTAGAAGATGTGAAGGATATCACTTCCCACCTTAAAGGACTGCAGTCTCCAAAGGAGGAAGAGCCTGTTCTGCCCTTTCTTCTATAGTTCCTCTGTGCTCCAAGACCAGTCCAACCTGTGATTAAAGGGGACCCCCAAGATAGTGACCAGATGTAGAGACTCTTTTGTGTAGAGAAAGTCCATAACCAGTTCCTTGGTTTTGTTGATGTTAAGATGTAGACAATTCTCTTTGCACCAAGAAACAAACTTCTCCACCCGACTCCTGTATTCAGTCTCACCCTCATTGTCAATAAACCCCATAAGTACAGAATCCTCTGAGGATTTCGGCAAGTGACTTGACCTGGTGTTATATTTATAGTCTGAAGTATACAGGGTGAAGAGATAAGGAGACACGACTGTTTCTTGTGGTGCTCCAGCTCATACAGTCCTTGATGTTCACAAACTATGATCTGCCTGACAGACTGTCTATTATCCAGGACACTGTTGGCTCATCCTCCAGCATATTTCTGAGCTTTCCCCTTAACAGGTATGGCTGGATGGTATTGAAGGCACTGGAGAAATCAAAAAGCACAATCCTCACAGTGCTGCCAGTTTTATCCATGTGAGATGGAAATTTTGTGGACTCTAGGGGCAGACAGCACTATTTGAAAATGTCACTGGACGCAGCCAACATGCACATGTCATGCAGATAGTAGGAACTGATCAGATCCATGGCTACTGTATGAACTGGCAGTGTAACCTGCGGTGCCACTGTGCTACACTACAAAGTATCCCAAGTGAAAATAAAAAATGTATCAGCATCTCTATTCTACAAAAATAAGTCACAGTATGCATGGCATCTTCTTAGCATGGCTAGCAGTAATTAATACTAAACATTTTCCTTTGAGCTGGCCAACCACCCCAAACCCTGAATTTACCCAACTCTTGTAATGTACTACCCAAGACCTTCAGCTGTGCTCTCTCTCAAGAGTTTTCTTGAGCGGCCATAGTTTTAATACTGGCTGAAATGATATGAAATCTGAAGAATAGAAAATAATCATCATCATCATCATCATTGAAGCAAAGAAGATCAAGCTGCTGGAAAATAACCAGTGCACAGCCAACACTGTTTTAGCCTTGACAGACAAACTGTGGACAATAGTACAACATGGTATGGCTGAATAGCCCTGGGCTCAAGAGAGAAACTGAAAGCCTGTTCATTGCAGCTCAGGACCAGGTACCCAACACCAGGTACCACTAACAGAACATTTTGAAGAAGCAGGATAAGAACAAGTGCACAATGTGCCTTAAAACTGTGGAGATGATCAGCCATATCATCACTGGATTTACAATGCTGGCTCCTACTGGATACATAAAATGGCACAACAATGTTGCCAGCTACCTGCATTGGTCCATCTGTGGTGCACTAGGAGGTAAAATCCCTGAAAATTGGTACCAGCACATTAGAGACACTGCCATTACGTAGGTGCAGTGTGATTGTACCATTTCAGCTAACCATCCTGATATAATGGTCCATCACAGGAAGGAGAAGCAATGCGTGCTGATCAACGAAGCAGTCCCAGATGACAACAACATCTTATCTAAAGAAGCTGAAAAACAAAGCAAGTATAAAGATCTGAAGATCGAGATCAGTAGGATATGTGGGCACCAAGACCAGAGTTGTGTCTGAGGTAGGCGGGGCTGTAGATTCCATCAAGAAAGGGTCAGAAAAGAATCTCCAGGAGCTGCCAATGCACCATACAGCCCAAGGAGTACAGAAGTTTGCGCAGTTGGTAACCACTTACATTCTTCGTAAGGTGCTGGGTTGAACCTTAGGTCTCTGGTCAGGACATGGACACCACAGCAGCCATGACAAATTGCTGTGATAAACAAATTATTGTTATTATTATTATGTGCTTCTCAATTCCGAATGGGGTTGGGGTGGAGTGTGTTGTCGGGGTTGTCTGCTAAAATGCTCTGTACAATTCTGTTTAATTCAGTATATTGGAAAAACTCAATAACTAACTAATCACAAAAATAATAACAACAGCAATAATAATAATAATAATAATAATAATGTTTTCAGCTAAATTTGCCTTAAAAATAAAATTAATTTGTAATTAAATAATTCATTTTCAAGCCACTGTTTGCTTAAATGGAATAGATTTGACTCCTTCAGATCCTCCTTGTAGCTCAGACCCACAGTCAGTTTCAGTCTAGCAGCTTTTCTCTAGACTTTCTTGAGCGTCATTTTTTGTAACAAGGACACCGGGGCTGCACACAGTATGCCAGAAGCTCCATCACACGTGTGTTGTAACATTAAGCTTAATCTCCGTTGACATGAACTTGATGCATCACAGGAATCGTGGCAGTGTGGACTGGATGGAAGAATTCCATATAATAAGTGTATTTGTTTTTGAGTTTCAAAGGTTGAAAGGAGAGTCCCTTTTTGGGTTAAGGCAGTAGAGTTATCACAAAGAAAATTGACAGTCGATAGACAGTACAGTACAGACAGACGTTAAATCCTTTGCCAAGTACAAGGGTCAAAATAAGAAACCAGAAACAAAGCATATCAAAACCTCTTCTCTAAATATGAGAATTCAAAGCGTAGGCTTTACTTAAAAAAATGTATGTTTTGACACTTGCTACAGCATCTTTTCTATCAGGGCTGACATGTCTTGGCTCACCTGACATTATGTGCCTAGTAACCATGCAGTATCATGCTGGCAAGAACCATAAAATGGTGGCACACATGAAAACTGTACAAGATGGCAGCTCAATGACTGTTGCTAAATCAATTCTAATAAAAGGTATTACCTATCAAAATCAATTTGAAATGCTATAACAGAATTCATAATGTGCTCTTCAGCCCTGATGTATTGCTGTCATGGGCAAGTTAAAGAGATTGTGAGAAAAGACATTGCCGATAGTCAAAGCAATGGTCACAACCGTAAAGTAGCAAGAAAGACACCAGAGCCCAATACGTTAAACAGAAAAACAGCCAAAAAGGTGTGAATAAAAAGACACCAGAGGAGAAAGAAACATGAAGTTCACAAGCTTTAGTTTTTTCGTAGATTATCTGCAATCTCAGATGGAAACCGGACATTAGAGGTGACCTTTTGTCCCATAACTAAAGGGACATCACATCCCATAGATATCCAATTCCTTCTTAAGACAACAGTTCAGCAAACTAAACTGGCATCAGACATAGCACAAATTATTTTAAAAAATCTTAAATACAAACAACAAATAGAAATGAATCTTCTTTTTAGAATCTCTATATATCAAAACCCAAAATAAGCTAAATAAATGCTGTAAGGGAAAATAAAGAATTAAATCATGTAGCTTCATACAGCATCTGGATATTTTAAAAACCTGTCACATTAGCCATCTTAATCTCTTCATAAGTTCTTTTCCCAAGTTGCATTTTAAAGTTTCACACTCTGCATTAGTAATCATGTTTGATGTGTTTACTTCCTCTGTGTTAAAACATGTTTGCTTTAAATTAAACTTCCTTATATTTTCCCAACCCTTTCTAATATTTTGCTCTGAATAGACTCATCCTTGTTAAAATCGTCTAAATAAAGAGTCCAGACAAAGGATGATCTAAAACTGAGTTGTATTTTGGTTCAGCTAATAGCAAAGAGGACCTTTCTTTGGTTTTTGGATAGTGGAACTCCAGCCCCAGGAGCCAGAGTTGGTGGGTGAGAAACAAGTGATCAAGTATTCCAGGTAGCAGCCATGTTTGTCTCAGTTTGAAGAGGCTTGGTGGAGCCACCATGTGAGTTCAATTACCACCAAGATGAAGAGAAGAGGTTAGGTGGGAAGTGTGTCACAAAGAATTGTCTTCACGTATGAAATGTTATTACAGTGTGACACCAACCAGAGCTCATATGGAAAGCAGAAAAGCATTGATGTGGCATAGAAGGGTTCATCAAAACATACAGGGACCAGACTCCTCAATTAATGATTGGCCTCTGAAGTTTACCCAATGATGCAAACATGCTGTGTAGATGGAATTTGTGTAGGTTAAAGAGAGGGTCACAACAGGAAAGCTTTGGCCATTGTTTGCCATTATACACCTACAAACTAGTTAGACTCCTTAGGGACACCTGGAGGATCATGACTTGGGAGGTATACCTGATCTGAATCCAAGCATTGGTATGTTATCGAATTTCTATGCTCATCATAAACTGTTGTTTAGCAAACACTAAGATGGCCACAAGTGTGTCTAAAGCCACTAAGGGCCAAAGATGCGGAGTTCAACTAGCAGTTTTAAAATCTAATCAGAGACAAAATGTTCTTGACATGTGTTTAGAAATAGAGTTCAGTTGGTGGTGTGAGAGGTCAGGATTTCCTAGCAATGTCTGGGATGAGTTCAACACACTTCAATACACGAGTAAAAGTGGAACTCATTCAAGATCCTGCATGGAATGTGAGTCTAAAAGCAGTTGTTGTGTCATTAACTTTAGGACTTTTTGTTATAAACGGATGGTAGAAGAAGGTGATGTCAACAATGTGGTGAAAAATGTCCACTGTGGCAAAGCTGTGAAGATGTTGGAGATTAAAAACTGTTGAGATGCCATGATTAATGTGCATCTTTAGAGTTCCATGGAAGGCAATTTGGATTTTCTCACTGGTCCTCATTCTCAAAAATGTTTTAATTTACTGCAAGGTTGTATGGTGAGAAATAGGGATTTATCTTTGGTCTGGGATAGTGGACCAGCTCTTTATGTTTGAAAAGATATGTGACTGTCTTTGTCCTTTAGAAAATTTAGCACCACGTTAACTAGGGAACTCGGACACTTTAAGAGCACTATGGTCGTAATAGCTTGGCATTTGACCCCTAGATTTTCAGAGTGTGAATTGGCTCAGCTTTAGTGTTCAGGTGAATTCATGAACAGATAAAGGGCACCTTCAAGGGTTTGACGTTTCTACTCTCCAGTTTATAATTTTTATGGAAGTCACCACTGAGGCTTAGTGTTTGTCTGAATTATGATACATGTTATCCATTTGTAAGGAAAGTCCTTTTAGTCTTTTCTAACTGGAACAGTCTTCAGACGAGTGTAAAATCCCTGTGGAATTCTGAAAAATGTCCAAAAAAAAGTCACTTTCTGTTTACAGATGAGAGATAGGGAGCAACTTCAGGTGGAGAATTATCAGTGTGAGGGTCTTTTATGCATGCCTGAGGGAAGAGTAGAACAGATGACTTCAGTAGCCAAACTTCTCAGTTTAGGAGGCACCCTTTGCCTTCATATATAAATGAGCCAAAATAGGCCACAAGTACAAGTAATTGTAATACAACAGGATTATGGGGCTCACTCCCCTCAACATGGTAAGATGCTCACCAACGTTTTCTATTTTTTTTTGTAAACCTTAGGGATTTTGTTGCTGTTTGTTATAATATTTCTTGAGCTTTCCTCTTGGGGCAAAATTATCTATCTATCTATCTATCTATCTATCTATCTATCTATCTATCTATCTATCTATCTGTCTGTCTGTCTGTCTGTCTGTCTGTCTGTCTGTCTGTCTGTCTGTCTGTCTGTCTGTCTGTCTGACTGACTGACTTACTGACCTTAGAGGACATTAGCTTAGAGCCACTGCTCCTCCAGAGTGATAACTGGACATATCACAAGGCACTTTGGTAACAGACCAACATGGAGGACTCCAGAACTCAATGAAGACTGTTTTCCTGGATGGAGGACTCTGGTGAGCCCTGAAGGGCTTATTAGCAACGTGACCCTCACTGGGACAAATAGTACAGAAAATGAGGTTCAGTCTAAAAGTATCTGTTGGATATGCCATGGCAGGACTGTAGAAAATCCATTACACAGCAGGCATCCAGTATCCATCCTGAATGATATTACCTCTGCAACCTTTAGCTACTCAACCCTAACCCGGCTGTAGTTCTAATAAGGAACACACCATTGAACAGCCGTAATAAATAGTGCAAAACAATTAAATGGAATTAAAATGCGAAAGAGGGTGACGGAGGAAATGATCGCAAGCAAATGATTGGAAGCGCCTGAGTGTCCTTCACAAGGACGAAGGCTTGTTTTTGAAGCTTGAGTCACCAGTGGGAATCGGTGCCTGCAGTAACAGGCAGGAGTGCAGAAAGCGTAATGTCGTATTCGCGCAAATGCTCCTTTGTCCCACTGTGCACGGAAAAGGTCTCATCATAATATCTGCTGAAGGCAGCGCTCTCATTTTCATTGCTCTTCAAAGCTTTTGTGGTAGGAATGAGTCTCTGAATTGGGAATCTAGAGCAATACATAAAATATGGACATATTAGGATTTTGGTGCCATATGTATAACATATGAACCCCGTGGACCCTGAATTGAACAAACTAGAATTGAAGACGACTGGATAAAAATAAATTATGAACCAATTAGGAATCTGGGACAGCAAATAAAATATGAGGATGGAGTGGTGGCACAAAGCTTAGCACTACAGACTCACAGCTCCAGAGTCCTGAGTTTAATTCCCAAACTAAGCACTCTCAGTGCAGAATTTGTATGTTCTCTCCTAGTCTTTTTTACAGTACTGCAGGTTAGGTTTATTGATGACACTGTGTCTTGTGAGTGACTAGTACTCCACCCCAGGGCTTGTTCCTGCTCTGCACCCGGTGCTACCAAAACAGGCCCTGACCCCATGATCCTGTACCAGATTAAACAAGGTCCATAATGGATTAACTAAGAAGTTAGAAATTTGGAAGAACATCTAACCCAATAATCAGTTCTGATATTCACTTAGAGGAATGACGCCCCAGTACCGTTACACCTTCTCGGCCACAGTACCACAGCAGCTCCCCTTTAACTAAATTGGTTGAGAAGGCTGTTCTACAATGCCAAGGCCCAAGTTCAAATCTTGCAGATACCACCCCAGGGAGGAGGAGCAACTAAGAGGGGGCAGCACCCTGAGCAAATTCCTGAGCAGACCCCTGTGAAAAATACCAGAGGTTTACAGAAGTGTGGCTTTACCCATTTCTACAAACATGAGGATATTTTTACATATCATCACAGGTCTGCCAACAGATGTGTTGATTTTACTCCATGTGGCCTTCAGTCCTTGGGGAGGATTGCCAGGCTTTAAAAAGCAAGCGACTAGAAAAGGAGTCATGTGTCATCATGGCCTGAACTAAGGGTCTCTGTTAACTGATCGAAATGTTGAGACAGTTCATTGTGGCAGTCGTGTGTCCCTGTGGAAACATTGTAAAGATTTTATTTGTGTGACAGTGGGCATGTCACCACAATGATATTTAGATATTCTGCTTTATCTCATTTGCTCCCTAATCTCTCCTATTCAGGTCAGCAGCTATTACTACATTTACACGTACGATTTTGCCTGTTCGTCTTTTTCCTTTTTCCTCCCTCAAGGTGATTATCAGATTAGATACAATGGACTCTGAATTTTCGCGTATAGATATGAATCACCCTGACATTTTCCAAACTGTGTTCAAGATAAACGCATTATTTTTTAATCTGACGTTTTGGGCTGCATGGGCTGCATGGGCTGAGGAAGCAGCCATTGTGAGTTGCAGATTTCTGAGCTGAGGCCTTAATGTCTGCTGGTTATACTATGGGCCTTCCTCACAGGCATTTTCCTGAGTGTTCTCAAGAGCGACTTTCACCCTGAACATGAAGCCTGCTCCTTCTCTATCCGCTTACCATAATGGGCCAAGTATGCCCTGTTTTTTGCCCCTGTTTTTGTGGCTCTTGTCTTCTGTCACTGTGCATTCAGTTAGTTTCAGTCCACTTCTTTGAGCCACTGCAGTAATAAGATCCTTGTAAATGTGTAATGGCTCGGTATGTGTATAATATGGTCACCATGGCTTTATGAAGAAGAACCTACATTTTACATGATCCATTTTATCTTAACCATTATTATAAAGTGATCTCCTGTGTCTGTTTTGTTAGACTCATTATTGCAGTAAAATAATTTAGCAACACAAAGCTCATTTGTGCCATTTAGAATGTTTTTATTTGAAATTATCATGCAAGAAAAATGGCGAATGCAAGCAGCACATTGGCACAGCGGAAGGCGTCACTAACTCACTGGTTTTGGATCCTACCTGTAGTTTGATTCCTGATAGGGGGCAGAATAAGAAATGAGAGAAGCAGGCAAAGTACAGGAAAGTAGACTGAAGTGGTATGGACATGTGGTGAAGGGTGACAATGAATATGTGGGAATGGAAGTACAGGGGAAGAGAAAATCAGGGAGGCCCAAGCAGAGGTGGATGGATAAAGGAAAAGGGTTTGACCAAGTAGGAGGTGCTGGACTAAGGTGTGTGGAGCAAGCTGATCAAGCACATAGACACCACACAGAAGAGAGAAAAAAGGAAAAAGCAGAACAAGAAGAAGGTGTTGATGCCATATTTGTGTTGATTTTGTCATTTCTACAGTCAGTGCCAGCTTTAGCTTTTTTTGCTGCCCAAGGCAAAAGTGAGCAAGCCGCGCACAAACCACAAACTGTTGAAGGCAATTGATATACATTGTGAGTTCAAGTGATAAACGTTGGGGTCACATCTCAGTCGTCGCCATTTAATCAAAGTTAAACTTAAAGTAAAACTGGCACTCTGTGGCGCAAAAAATAAAAATCAAAAAAGAGCAAAACAGAGCGACGTCAGGCTTTCTGATAAGGTCCCTTTCTGTAGTCATAATATAGGAGCTCTGTCCTGAAGTGTGCTGTGTTCATAAAGTGACACCTCCTTCCTGTGACCCAGTGATTTATACATTTGGAAACCAGAAGTGGCATAATCATTTGCCCTCACTGTCTTCTTGGCACTGTGGAGTGAATGGAAGAGGACATGATTGGCGCCAGCGCCCCCTCTCACGCCGGAGTGATATTACATACCTAAAATGAGCCCGGAGTGTGATCCGCTGATGCGCATGTGTGTCAACATATATTGCATTTGTGGGGGTTGGCTGGGGACCCTTTCCAGTGAGGATGGCAGGAAGGACCAGGAGAGGGACCATACCTCCCCTGGATCACAAGAGGGAAGACGCCATAGTCTGCATTGGGGCCATGGGATCAGGGCTTAAAAGCTCAATCCGGCCCACTAGGGGGCGTCCCGAAGGATTGTGGAGTCCTGGATTGCAGCACTTCCGCCACACTCGGAAGTGCTGCCGAAAGATCATTATGAAGCACCTGGAGTACATCCGGGGCATTATAAAAGGGGCTGACTCAATCCATTAGACGAGCCGGAGTTGGTTGGAAGAGCATGGAGCTTGCAAGTGGAGAAGTGAGGGCAGTAGAAAGAGATTGAAAGGACTGAGATTTGCTATTTAAAGCATTGTGTGGTGTTGTACATTGAAGAATACAATTAAATGTGTGTGTTTTGGACATTTGGTTTCTGTCGGTCTGTGTTCGGGGCTGAACTTCTTCACATGGAAGAGTGGGTAGAGGATGGTCCCCCTCGAGTTTCGAGTATGAATGCTTTAACAGAGACATTCGAAAGAGGAGTGGGGATGAGTATGGGGGTACCCATACCCAGTTTTGATTGTGATGTCACCCAGATACTTTGATTGAATAGCCAGTGGAGGTTCCCCTTTGACTTTTGAACACAACTGTTTGGATATGCTAGTCCTATGATGGTTCACAAAATGCCTACCACAAAAACTTTGCTACCCTAGGCGACCGTCTAGTTTGCCTATATGGTAAAGTGAACTCCAACTGCAATGAACTGAAATTCCATCTTGTGTCCTAGTTAAGAGACCCTGATGAGAAGAATTTCAACTTCCATTTTGTGAGTCTGCTCTTTCCCACCTCAACATTAGTAGAGAGATAAGAATCCTTTCCATGCAGCATCATGTGCTAGGCAAGAACACCTCTAGTCAGTATGCCGGTTTATTAAAGTCACACACAGTCACACACAACCACACAATCTCAAGATTTTAATTAACTAAATATCCATATCTTTAGGGCGGCACGGTGGCGCAGTGGGTAGCGCTGCTGCCTCACAGTTAGGAGACCCGGGTTCGCTTCCCAGGTCCTCCCTGTGTGGAGTTTGCATGTTCTCCCCGTGTCTGCATGGGTTTCCTCCCAAAGACATGCAGGATAGGCGGTTCTAAATTGTCGTGTGGGTGTGACCTGCCTGAGGTTTGTTTCCTGCCTTGCGCCCTGTGCTGACTTGGATTGGCTGCAGCAGACCCCTGTGATCCTGTAGTTAGGATATAGCGGGTTGGATGGGTGGATCCATATCTTTATTTTGAGGAGAACCCAGAGAAAATGTAGACAGAGCTGAAAGAATATGCAGATAAAAATTAAACACAGGTTACTAAAAGCTATAGGGCAGCAGCACAAAACCGCTGCCTCACTGTGACGGGCCGCGTCACTTATTTAGCGTTATTCTGTGTAATTTACTGTATTTAGACAAAGAAACATTGTGCATAAGTCTGAATTAGTGAAAGTCGCCCTAATTCAAGGTGTTCATAAGAAATGTAATGATTTACTTCATGAGGTAGAAGTTCATATTTAACAAGAATAGCTGTGTGAAATATTGGAAATATCAATATCTGTGCTTTAATTTAAGAGTTTTAAGTCTAAATATTCTCGATTTTAATAGAAATGTGTCATTTGTCACTCTCTGGTAGAGTTCTGTAGAGTGCTAGATCACTAATAAAGGAAAAAAATCAAAAAGAACATCCCATTCATAATCACTGACCTTCAAATAGTCTGGAACGGTACCTGCACATTTTTATTTTGACATTTATTCATTTAGCAGATGCTTTTATCCAAATCAACATTATTAATTGAATACTTTCGTTAGAGTTTGTTTTAACAGAATGATTACAAGGCTAGTTTGCAGAAAATGACCAACAAGAGTAAGAAGTGCTCTAGGCCTTATAAGTAAGCAACCATTAAAGCGATTAAAGCACAAGACTAGTCAGCCTTACGTTAACTACAAAAAGACATCAAAACATGCAATTAAGAAGGTTTTCACAAAACAAGAAAGTCCCCAAACGCTTCTTAAAGGCACAGTGCTAGTCAGCTGTTCAGATGAAATATCTTGAGAGAAAAATCAGACCAGCAAGAGTAAAACTAACGCAGGTGGTGGCAGAACTTCAGTCTCCTGGAGCTTTGAGACGACAGCATTAACCACTGTGCCACTTTGCTGCCCAAAATAGCAAATCCTTCTAGTTATCCATTTTCTGGATCATTTAACACAATGTCAGTTAACTTGAAATGTATGTCTTGGTGGTGTGGAAGGAAACCTGGAGTACTTGGAAAAACATACACAAGTACAGACTTTATACAGGTAATAATAATAATGATGAATAATGAATTGCATTTCTATAGTGCTTTTATAACCTACTCAAAGTGCTCTGCATAGACAGTAGGGAGCCACTTCAACCACTACCAATGCGTTGCATACATCAGGATGATGCGATGGCAACCATTTTTGCACTGGTATGCTCACGACACATTGGCTCTTAGGGGCCTGAGTTCACTTGAAAGCCTGCATATTGTAATATTTCCAGTTAGCCAATAAAAAGTGTCATTTTGCTTAACTTCTCAGTACATCCATACTGGCTAACACGGTACAATACCCTAATACTGCTAGGACATTGGTAAATGTCCAACTCTTTTTGAAAGGTGCCCAGAGATCTTTTATGACCACAGAGAGTCAGGACCTCAATTTTATGTTGGTTTTTATGCCAATTTTTGTTTCAGCACAGGGTCCCCATCACTGCACTGGGGCAATGGGATCCACAGACAGTCCACAGGGTAAGTGCCCCTTGATGGTCTCACCAACACCTTTTTCAGCAGCCCCCCACACTTTTTCCTAGATGGTCTCCCGTCCAAATACTCCCCAGGCCCAAATAGGCTTAGATAGCGATAGACGGTAGGCTGGGATTTGCATTCTGATTCCTGAACTTGTGAAGCAGCCCCTTTCACCACTGTGCCAGTTTGTGGCTGCTGATTGTAAATCCAGCAATTTATCCATCTACTGCACCCAGTGGATCCAATTTAAGGGTCTTGTGTCTTTGGAGATATTAACACGAAGCATCAGTCCAACACGGGGCATACTCACCTGCAGAAGGTCAATTATTTAAAAATGTTAAAGGTTTCACAAAGACAAAATTACAATAAGATCAATAATCATACAGTTGACTTACTAGCTGTATAAGACCTCTGGTTAGGTCCCTACTAATGCCACACTATTTTGTCACTGAACTTGTCCTTCTTAGCCTGCCAAATTGTTCAAAGATGTAAAAAAACTGGACAATACACTTGGGATTTGCACGTCATTTTGTATAAGTGAAGCGTAGGTCAATTGTAAGTTAATGATGATATTGCCTAACATTTTCAGTGTTGTGTTGGACCAGAGCTTATTCTGGCAGCACTTAGAACAGGGAGCCAGTCCATCACAGGCACACTCGTGCACACAGGGTCAATCTGAAATTCCTAGCCTGTACAACTTTGGGGATTTGGGAAAAAAAAAACAGAAAACCAAAGTAAAACTCACTTAGATATGTGGGGGACTCCACAAAGACAACTAGAAGGCATGCAATGCAGACCCAGGAAGCTAAATCTGGCCACCACACCAGTGAGCCACCTAAGTAAATATTGTGCGTTATAAAATTTATGGCTATCCATTAAGTTTGACAGGAAGATGAAGCTGACAGTCCCTGCACAAATTACACCAACCATTATTTAGACAGCATCCAAACCGCTCAGCATGACAACCCTGCAGTGAGTATTATTTTTTTCGACCTGTTCTTCCTATTTTCCCACTTTATTGTGGGCTCAATGTGCCTGATCAAACTTCTCCACACAGCTAGGGCTGCACCTCCTTGCCACTCAAGCCCTCTTCTATCAGATCTTCTTTTACTTTATCCATCCACCTCCGTTTTGGCCTGCCTTACTTTCTCTTCCTCTGTGTTTCCACTCCCATCAGTATTTTGCCCACATATTCATTGTCTCTCCTCGTCACACATCCACACCACTTCAGCCTACGTTCCTGTACTTTCTTAGATATCTCTCCCACTCTTGTTGTACCTCTTATTGTCTCATCTCTTATTCTATCCTTTTTTGTAACTCCACACATCCATCTCAACATTCTCATTTCTGCCACATCTAATGTCTTCTCCTGCCCTCCGTTTACTGCCCATGTCTGAGCTCCAAACATCATTGTTGGTCTTTCCACACTCTTAAAACCCTGACCTTTAACCTTTGCCTTAATTGTTTGATCACACAGTAGTCCTGATAACTTCTTCCAATTGTTCCATCCCCACTACACTCCATGGGTTGCTCTGCATCTAACCCATTTCAGGCTACCACTGATTTAAATTTATATGTATCCACTTTTTCAATAGCTCTCACTGCAGGCTAACATTTGAATCCTGATTGTCATTAAACCTCATATATTTTGCCTTCTTCCTGTTTATATTCCTCCTCTGTCTTTCAAAGCCCTTCTCCATTTGTCCAACTTCCTCTCCATTTCCTGTTTCCTGGTGCTCCACAACACAATGTCACCATCAAAAAACCATTCACCAGGGGGATTGGTCTTTTATCCCTTGACTCAACACATCTATAACCAGATCAAAGAGGTAAAGACTTCAAGGAGACCCCTGGTACAGACCTACTTTAGCTGAGATTTTGTCTGTTACCCCAACACTGCTTCTATGAAGTCCTCACTCCCTCTGACATATCCTGGTCAATCCTCACATATTTCTCTTTCATCCCTTTCTCTCTCATGCACCAAGGGGGGCAAACCAGCCCTACTTGGCATCGGTCTCACTTCCAGATAAATAGAGAGGGTTGGGGATCCAGCAGTACAACTTTAGCCCTAACCGTAATGATGGAATCAATCCAGTCAGCTTCAGAAAATTCTAGAGTATTAAATTTTATCCTACCTGTAAATTAGTAAGGGAAACAGCTACTGGAATTCTGACCTGAACGAGTCTGGCTGCTGATTTTTTTTAGACGTCCAAGCCATAGCCATCATCCCAAGTAATGGGGTACAGTTTCTCCAAGTCCTTGTGTCTTAGAGGATGGCCAGCTTTAAGAATCACTTGAAGGCACAGGTCCATAAAGAAAATGGACACACTATGAAGTGTTTGTGCAGCATAACGCAGCTGTTTGAAGGAAGCCTTTTTAATTAGGCCAGAGCTGGGCTTTCTGGGCGCTGAGCTGAACTTGTGAACTTATCACTCCCAAGGCACCTCTGTTGCTTACACTGAGCTGTCACTCGAGTTGTAATTGTAATCCATGCAGGGTGAAGCTTCCAGCAGTTGGCAGTGTGAGGGTCACCTCATTTTCATGTTTCCCTACCCAAACGGTTTGTTGGTATTTCACGTCATCAATGTAAACTAGTGCAACCGAGTGCAGAGAAAGAGCTCTGAGCAGCTGTGGCATCCACATGACGTTTGCGTGGCTTGTGGGCGAGAGGGAGCAGAAAAGACACGCGAATGATAATAATAATAACAATAATAATAATAATAAAAGAAAATCATTTTGTCCTAATGCAAAAGGAGCCACTGAGACTGTATGTGAAAAATACAGAGTAGATTTACACCCCCAAATTATCTTCAGCATTCACATTCCTCTGATAGCACAGATGAGTTTTCAAAGATGGACACACAATTATGCTCACTTGTCGTATATTAATACAGATTCTTGACATCTTCCATAGACCCGCAGCTGTCAAGGCTTTGTCTGCTTTAATTGAAAATTAATGGTTAGGGTGTTACCTAGGAAACCAAGGCAATAGTCGACGGTAACTCACACAATTCAAACAGACACCAGTGGCATTGTTTGTCCTGCCTGACCTTGAAAGTTTAAAAAAAAAAGAGAAAAAGGAGAGGGAAAAAAATCTAAAGGAGAAATAGGGGTTGAATATTGTGTACTGGAGCGAGGCAAAAAATAAAGTTATTGTAGTTGCGTCTCGAAAAAATGAAATGATGGTGTCAAGATGGCAAATGCAGCGAATTATGTTTGAGTAGGAAAGCATAAAGGCCTGTCTTTTTCATTAGATTCCGACTATTGCCTTTGTGATTCTGCCGTGATGATGTTGCTACAGGGCACATTATGGCACCGTAATGATACGGACAGGGGCCAGTGCTGGCTGGGCTGCAGCCCGATGAATGGGTTTGAGGTATTGTGTTTTGACACAGACAGAGGGAGAGGAGAGATTGGCTGGAGATGGGAGGGGAACTGGAGGCTGGCGGCAGGGGGGTGGACATTGCAGGTAGCTGAGATGACAGAGGTGGCCAGGAGAGTTGGAGAAGCAAATGAGAAGTTGAACGGTGAAGTGGGCTGAAGAAAATGGAGCAAAAGAGCATCTACGATTGAGAGGAAGAGGTGTCCACCGCTGCTCCTGGTGGCTCGACTTCATTGATAATGTTTATACGCGGAAACTCATGAAAATGAGCTGAAGTTTTCTGGTTACAACTTGCAAAATAGAAAAGTTTTGCATTTGGCTCCTTGTCTGTTACATTGTCATTTACTTTGCCTTCCATTTTTGCCTTTAGATCCCCTTATTCTGTATAAAATATATAATTACCCATTACATTCACATACAGTATACAGGTTTAAAGCAAACTTAAGATACCATGCTTAATAAAAACTGTGCGTTAAGTGACTGAGCTCATGTAATGTAGGGTGCAAGAAGAGCAGACGATTTATAGAGTAGGATAGTGTGGTCAGATTAAACAGTAAAGCTGTCCTGTTACTCTCCATGATGCACGTTAATAGAGAAAAGTGATCTGGTCATTATATTACTGCCTGAAAAAAACGTAAAGCTTTACATTGAAACAATTTTTAAATCATTCAGACAATGTGCATGAGCAGTTGAAAGGCTGAATAAAATATTGGGTTATATTAAAAAAAAATCAATATAAACGAGGAACTGTATAAGTATGACTTTTTCAACTATTATTATCTACAGATGTCTACAGAACAGACACAGAAATTGACATCTGGGAATTAACATTTAATGTCAATAATGGCGCTTAGTGACGACTTTCCAAGGTGAATCCATGTGCTTCAGAACTGCACGGCCAATCCTCTTTTAAAACGGCCGAATCTCACAACAATGGTTTGTTTTTCCTTTTTTTCCTTATTAAACAACATGGATACACTGTTTTGCAATTTGTGTGTAATCTCAAGATGTGGATCAATACTCAATAACAATCGTGGCTCATAAAATGTATATTTTGGGTCAGTTTTAAGACTTTTCTTCACAATGGGACCCCGGTACCCAGAGGCTCCATTGTAAAATACAAGAACAGACTATTTATTTTTTAAAACTGGGGGGGCTCCGCCCCCTGCTCACTTCGCTCGCCCACCCCTGTGTTTGGTTTACCGGATATACAATTTAAAGAGATTGTTATTTTAATGGGAATTGTTACATATGTATTATTTTCACTTTTGCTTTAAAAACATTTGTAAAAACAATACTTGTCCTTTATTTCCAGCCCCGGGCGTGGTTACATCTCTTTCTCGCAGGACGTATAACGCTGCTTGCGTTGTGATGGGGGGGGGGGGGGCGGCTAAACACACACTAAGAAGATAATGTCGGATCATCTGCTGTCTTTCTGCTGCTAGCGAGATGCCTGTTCTGCTTGTCGCATGTCGTTGTTTTAAGAGCTGGGAGCACATGATGCGTGTCTGCCAACAGCAATCCAACAACTGTTAGGTTAGTTGTCCGTGTTTTAAATGATGGCTCACTGCCTTGTCTCGCGTGACATTGTAAAAACAATACTTGTTCTGTATTTCCAGCACCGGGCATGGTTAAATTTCTTCCTCGCAGGACGTATAATGCTGCTCGCATTGTGAAGGGGGGGCAGCTGCTGTTGCGCTGCCCGTCGATCATTTTAAAGCCTGTACAGGCACTGTCCTTTTTGCCACTTCGTGTCTCTGCTGCTCACGTTGTGATCGCTTCTCCGTGATCATAAATATACACCTGACCAAATTGTGTTTTCTTTGAAATTTGACTTGTCGTTGCTTTAACTGTTGCGGGACCACAGATTCTCATAGCGTATGGTCCATTATTGTGTAAATCTACGTTTTGTGCATTGAATGATGTGAAGGCGCCATTGCCTTTTATTTCTGACCTCGCTTTGTCCTGTTATTTTTTCAGTTACACCTGGTTCTGATGATTAATTTCCTTTTGTTTGCGTTAATGCGATCTTTACTATCTCTTTTTTGATACTGTAGCAACTGCCATAATAAAGTGTCACAAAAGTTTTACTTTAACAATCGCCGACTTCGTAACCCCAAACACAACTTTCTAGCACCCTCTCCAACCCCTCATCCCCCGGGTCTTGCCCACCCTCTTACTGCATCAATCAATACCCTGCTATCAGTCTTCCATGCTGTACTCCACCCTCCCTCAATCGGACCTAACAGTGACTTAAAACAAAAAAGGCTTCAACCTGGCTGGGGCACTACAATACTTTCGAATTTTACTGCTTTCATATTCTTTATCTTTCTCTGCATGTGTATCGCGCCATCGTTTGTTTGAACCTTTCGAATTCCACTGCTTTCATAATCTCTTATCTGCCTTTTTTTCCTCTCCAACACATTTTGGGTCTCTTTTCTCCACGCTGCTCTTTCTTCTTTGCTTAGTCGTTGATGTTTCATCTAGAACGTATTGTACTTATACGCTTTATATGTTATGAGAGCACAGGATCTGTGTGTGCTACGTGCCTTTACACGATTGAGTGTTTTGCTGGCCATGCTCTTATTCGATATTGCTACAGTATAGCGTTCAACGAGAAGATTGGCAGCAGCAAACAATTCGTCATCAGCCATTGAATGTTGAAGCAACTGCATTGAGACTGCGAAATCGCTGTTTTAGTTAAGTAATTAAAAATAAAAATAAAAATCTACACAGCCCTGAGTGACCACCCCCACCCCCACCAAGCTCGTAGGTCCTTGTGCACAATCCATTGCTACACCAGTTCATGATCATATCTGGACAGACTGCTGCTGCTTACACTGCTGCAGAAAAAGATGATTGTTCATGTGTGAGGGAAGATCAGGTGAGATGTAATGGCTTAATCTGGTTAAGACACACGTCTCACTGGTGTGATTTGTGGGGCAGCTTTTAACAATATATAGAGTACAGCATAAGTTGTAATTTATAAATACATTTAGTCAAAGCTGGATTGACTACACGATGAAGATTACAACAATTAACTACCACAGCATGCTAAAGAATAACATGAAACGTACAGTAAGTGACCCTGCTGCTATCTAAGAATCGAACATTTTGACAGTGTTATCGTTTATATTTGAAAGTCATTTTAGTGAACACACTTAATTGCATTCAAAAAACCAGAAAGACTAAAGCATAAGTAACCTGCCATCCCCTGCCAGCAACATTCAACCACCCACCCTACACACATCAGCCCTGAAAAAGTGGTCAGAGGGAAATTCTGTATATAAGTGAGGAGTGTTTTATTATAGTATAACAGAAATGACTGGCATTAGACAGAACTGAAATGCCGTTTGTTCATTTGACTTTATTTTTATTTGAATCTACAGTTCTCTTTAAGGCAGCCAAAAAGTGACAAATCAGGAAATTTAAGGTGATTTCTTGAATAAGCAAACTGTTAGAGGACAGCAATAGTGACACTGATATTTTTCTATAGAGATTTTGTCAAAGTATTGGAGGCTTGGAGTGCTGGTTAGTTCAATAAGGACAAAAACTCTAAACATCGTACTGAGTCAAGCACATACCAAGTAGAAAGTTACAAATATGCAAGTAAGAAAGAATCCTCGTCTCCCTGTTAAAGAGGTGAAGGGCTCTCTGTACAGCTGAAAGTTCACATTTTCATATTTGCTGCAGTCGTGGTGTTTGTGTTACAATTCAGTGGGGTTTAAGTGTACAAAAATACAGGCTTGCTAGAGACAGTAAAAGAAAAAAAATGATCAGAAGTTGCTTGATCAAGGAACGGCCCAAAGTCAAACCCAGAGTCAAATACTGCAGGTCCTTCATCAAAGGCAACAACACAATTGAAAATTTGGGGAGGGAGGTTTAAAAAATAAGAGCAAAAGATTCATCAGTCGGAAAGTCAAGAAAGCAAATGACATCACAAACGAGTGCACGCCATGGAATTCTGGGAAGGATTTTCTTAGAGACGGTCATAACAATCGTGTTAAAAATGTTACTGTTGATCGGTCACAGGAAATTGTAAACTAATCATGTACTTTTTAACACAGTATGATACACCAAAACAGACGTTAAATTTGGGTTCTCCATGGGTCAAAACTCCATATTCCATAAGGAGTTAACTAGAAGTTCCATTAGAAGCTGTATAAAAAATATGTAATTCCCAAAGATTGTAATAGTGTATACTGGCATGCAGTACTGTGTAGCATTCTACTTGCGATATACTACAGTCCAAATGAGAGTGTATTGTTGAGAGATAAAGTTCTATTGGTGTGGTGAGATCTGATATTTTTGGGTTAATTTTACCATTATGTGTTTTTTTTTATCATGTATGGGTGTAGACTCACGTTAATAACAGAGCAAATCCGGACATAGCACTGCTTTCTCTGTACCCCATTAAAACATTGTGATGAAATGTTACTGGCAGGGTAGACTGCTCCCAATTTTATGCTGTTTTTAGTATTGTTACTTTGTTGCAGTAATTCATTTACATGTATATTTTCGCAAATTTGCAAGCCGCATCCAACTCACTCTACTTCAGTGAAGGTGGAATTAAAATATTAGACAAAGGCCTACTGGTAGTGCAAAAAGCTCACATATTTGTGTTTGCTGTAGTCACTCTGGGGTTTACAATACTCCATCTGTAATGGGATAAATGCAGATAAGTATTGTGTCATTAGACACCCACGACAATACATGAGAACAGTCGGGGGACCCACAGTGGATTTCTGGTTTTCCTGACTTTTTCTGTCATTTCATTAGTGCAATAGATAAAAAATATTTTGCCAACAATAAATACTGGTCTATAAATATGTTACAAATTGAAGGCAAAAATGATGTCAGAAACAGGAAAAAGTCAATAAGCTGGGATGGCAGTCAGAAACTCAAAGGGTCAAACACAAAATAGAAAGCTGAAATTTAACTCCAAAAACAGTGTAGCACTAAAGTGCTTACACTGGCTACTGATTTGTACCCTGAGTATTGCTAAGCAAATGGTGACTTTTAGTTTTCTTTCTTTGGTCAAAACTAGGACTCAGAATCTAGTGTGCAAAGTCTCTGTGACATTGGGATGAATGTGGATTTTAACATCTCATTATCTATGCACTTCATTTCAGAAATTATTCAACTTGTTTTTGTTATTATGTATTACCAGTAACGGTGCGCTGCACGATAATGTACATAAGTGAATACACTTGACTTGAGCATTCCTAGTTTTCATCCTCTTTCTCTGTACGTTTACCATTTGTTTGCTCAGAGGTTGATGCGCTTGCTGCTTCCTGAGCAGCTCGTCTTTTCTCCACCTCAGCACCTTCTTCTCTTCTTTAAGGTGGAGTGGTGGCTCTGAGGCTAGGGATCTGCACTGGCAATCAAAAGGTTGCCGGTTCGAATCCCGAAAATGGCAAAAGGGACCCTGCTCTGTTGGGCATCTTGAGCAAGGTCCTTAACCTGCAATTGCTGAGTGCTTTGAGTAGTGAGAAAAGCGCTATATAAATGCAAAGAATTATTATTATTTTCACATTAAAACTGATTCAGTCAGTGTTTGTGTTGCAATTACTTAGTACGTTTTTTTTTATTTTTCACTTAAGCTGGCACTTAAGTCTTTAATCTGCCTCAAAAATGATTTAAGATATGAAGAGGTAGGGGAAGTGATGTCGAAGGTGGTAGGGATGAAAATGGCGCCCATACACATGCGTCACACGGCCATCCTGCTGGCCGCTACTGAGAGTTGATTCTACAATAAAATCAAATAAAATAAAAAGAGGAATAACCTTGCAGGTCAATCATCACCACGAAAGCGGATAGCAGACGTCACGTAGTATATGTGTACCAAATTTCAGGTCAATAGTTCAAACGGTTTGCGAGCTACAGGTGATTTAAAATCCTGGACAGACAAATGATCAGCCATGGTAGCTTATTATATAAGAAGATTTTAATCACTATTCCGGAGACTTTGTGCTTTGCTGTGGTTTCCACCATTTTGTGTTGATTCTTGCATGTTTTCACTGTTGCTAAGCATGTTGCCGGTTACGTGGCACAGAGGTCATGTGATACGCCATGTCATTACACTCCATGTACAAAAGATGGCATCACGCGCCTCCTATCAATTTAGTTTGACATTTTTGGTAGTTTAGTGAGGGGTTAAAAACAAGGTATCATAAAAATTCTATGATTTTAAATGTATTTTGGTTAACAATTTTGGTTTAGTGACTTGTGGTTCACTGACATTTTGCCTACTCTCTGACCTAGAATAGAGTCTGCTCCATTTTTGTGCCTTCATCTCCTGGTCAAATAATTCATTTTCCAATTCATTGGACACTCTCCTGCTTCAAAATGTCATCAGATATCAGATACGACCAACGCAGATCACATGTTGTAGCTGATAACTGCACCCAGCAATGGAAAACAATACAATTCACAAAAAGGAGATGCGGTAATGTGACTAAGTGATCAAAAAATAATGACAATAAAACAACCAAAGACAGTTACAAAAATGAGAAAAAGATGAATGAACAAGTGAAAATATTATCAGGCTCAGAAAAAAAGATGCAGTGATTATCTGTTGTGTAATGGAGTCCTAAACATGTTCAAAAGGTTTTGTGGCTTACAGAAAAGAGTGAAGGATTTTATAAGGTAACCAGGACAGAAGTCATGGTCAGAATACAAAAACAAGTTGAATACTAGAAGATCAAGAATACAACAACCAAAATCAAAACACAATAAGAGAATAGAATCAAAAATATCAAAAACTAAGGTATTCGGGCAGCAGCTCATTAAACAAAGGAAACAGCAAGGACTAGTTTTTTGAATCCATGAATTCAGATACAGACATGACCTTGTGGTGAACTTTTATTCAGTCGCATCATGATTAATAGTTCACAACCTCAGAGGACGCGCCCTCAATAACAGGAGCTCAGCAATGGAGGTGGAAGCATTCCAAATATTTCACAACAACAAAACTAAACACTAAAGTGAAAAACTAATGTCATCATCAAAATCCCTGGTGTAGAAACCGTCCAGAACAAATGCAAATGAATACTAAAATGCCTAGGTAGAGTTGAAAAAACTTTAACTAAGGCCAGCTATCCAAGAAAAGGGGTGTTTTTAAAGTCCCATGAAGCAGATCAAGACCGTCTTTGGCTTATCTAAAAATGGACCCCAACTACAATAGGTAGGCTGTGGCCTCCACAGACCCAAAAAAAGGGAGCCTAAAAAATCCTTATGTGAAATCTCTGGCTGAAGACGTGCAAAGAATCTTTACAAACCGAGAATGCATTTAAACAAAAGTGAAAAAGCACAAATGGTAGTCAATGGGAAAATTAGGGCAAATGGGATTTTCTTATAAAGGAAATCTAAAGAGAATATGTTCTATTAGGAAATCTGAAAATCAGTAATCCAGGAAATGAAACTAAATAATAAAATATAATCAAAAGCAACACAATACTCACAAATAACTCTGAACCCTAAGTGGTTCACTGCTGGGATCCTCTCTCTGACCTCAATGTAAAGCTGAAGGAGGGCCCAGAAACAGTGACATCACTGTGGCCCCGTCTTCTGGGGTTCTACCCACAATGCACAAGGAGAGGCAAAACATTTACACTTAGAGTACACAAATCACAAATAATATGCAAATCTAAGAGAAATTTCAAAAAGACATAAAAAACATGAATTCAAAAACAGCAATTAATAAAGGACAATAAATACACACTAAGGGAAAGAAAATACTGGTTGTAACAAAACATTATCATAGCTCCTTACTGGTTAACGCTCCATCTTCAGGAAACCAATGACATCTTGAGATGTCTTCAGTCCTATTCGTCCTGAAGACCAGAAGGTGTGGAGTCAGCCCGGCTCAGAGGTGTTCATCCAGGTTGCTGTCCTCCTGATTGCACAAACAAAAAAGGCAGACATGGTGTACACTAATTATGGCAGGGTGCATTTTGGATAGGGCCTCTCAAAGTGGCATGGATTCCTCAAGATGTTGGAAACATTTCTTTAAGATTCTGGTCCATGTTAACTTGATTGCATCTTGACATGTCTGCCGATTTGTCATCTGGACATTCAGGATGTGACTATCCTGTTCCCCCACATCCCATAAGTTGTTCTTTTGGATTCAGATCTGGTGACTGGGAAGAACACTTGTTAACAGTGTTAACAGAACATTGTCATTTTCATGAAGCAATATTGAGATGACTTTTGCTTGTGACATGATGCATTATCACGTTGGAAGAACCCATCAGAAGGTGAGTAAATTGGCCATAAAGGGTTTACACATGGTTAGCAACAATATTCAAAATGGCTATGGTATTTCAAGCAATGATTGGTTGATATTAGCATGCCTAAGGAGAGCTAAGAAAACATTCCCCACGCTGTTGCACCACCACCAGACTGGACTGTTGACACAAACCAGGTTGGGTGCCTGGATTCATGTCATTGCCACCAAATTCTGTCCTTACCATCTGTGTGCTTCGACAGAAATCGAGATTCATCAGACCAGGTTATGTTTTTCCAGTCTTCAAAGGTCCTGCTTGGTGACCCTGTGCCCACTCCAGCCTCATCTTTCTGTTCTTGGCTGAAAGGAGTGAGATCTCTACGTGGTCTTCTGCTGTTTTAGCGCATGCATCTCAAGGTTTGGAGTGTTGTGCATTCTGAGATGCTTTTCTGCTCCCCACAGTTGTACAGAGTGGTTTTCTGAGTTACCGTAGCCTTTCTGTCAGCTTGAACCTTCCTGGCCATTCTCCTCTGACCTCTCTCATCAACAAGGCATTTCTGTCTACCTAAATGTCACCTCCCTGGATGTTTTTTTCTTTTTTGCACCATTCTGAGTAAACTCTGAAGACTTTTTTGAGTGAGATCAGCAGTTACAGAAATTCTCAAACCAGCACGTCAGACACTAACAATCATGCCACGATATAAATCACTGAGATCACATTTTGGTGTTGGATGTGAACATTAACTGAGGCTCCTGTCAGGTACCTGCAGGATTTTATGCATTGCACTCGCTGCTGCCACATGATTGGCTGATTAGGTAACTGCATGGCTGAGCAGGTGTGCAAGCATTCCTAATAATTTGCTCAGTCAGTCTATCTATTTGTAAAGAAAATTATTTGCATCCAGCAGACAGATGTTTGGTGGCTGATTTGGGACAGTAGCCTTATAACAGCATGCTACCTCCCTTGAAGAACAAAGAGGTCTGAACACTTGCTCAAGGCTTCAAAAAGAATTCATGGCAGCTCTTCGAATGGAGCCTCACCTTTCCCTGTAATGATGTGTTGTTTTGCATACAATACATTATGCTAACCTTGTTGGACTGTCGGCATGTTTAGTGTGGAGCCCATTTTAAGGTGAGAATCTCCAGAGGAACGCTTCCCTGCTTTCGCATGTGCTTCGTCTGCCACTTAAGTCTTAATGATGCACAAGTCACTTCTTGATTGTTATCCTTTTTTAGTCATTAGGCAACACCGAGCTGCGCGCTCTTTGCTGATTTGTTTTTCAGAGGAATGACTCAAGACATCCTCAATTAAACTGTTACTTGCAAATGAGGTAGTAGATGTCGACCTTGAAGCACACTCTCTTTTTTTCCTTTTTTGAAGATGTAGCGAAACTCAAGCCTTTCCCAGAGTAAACCTGTTTAGAAGGATATCTGTATAACAGTAGTATCTCAATCTCCGGCATGAAAGCGGCTTTGATCATTTATGTTGATTCTCTGCCAGTGTCACTGATGTCTCAGCACTGGTGATTTCAGATTTGTGCAGATGAGCTGTGCTGTCTCAGTGACGATTTAATTTGGGATTAGCAGAAACAAATTGAGAGCCAGCCCTGTCGTGTTGCTCTGCTTCTCTGCAACAGTTGAATAAGAAACATGTCTTTTTTTTGCTGTTCTGCTAAAACTGACAACAGCAAAATAAGACAAATCATGTTTCATCAAAGTGGACTAGACATCTGAATTTTTAATTTAACCAGATATCTTAACCTGCTTAAAATGGAAGTGGTATGTTTCCTTGGATTTATTTTGGAACCAACCTTGTAATATCATTTGGCTTTATGCAGATTCTAACTTGGCTTGGTGTCTTATGTGACATACCTGACAAAGGAAGGAGCTATATAAAACAAAGAGATTTTTTTTACATTTTTGACTTTGGAGTCTTGCTGGCTTAGCAGCAGCAGTTTGATGCAAGTTGTTAGATAAACAGTTGTCTAAAATGAACTTCCATGATGACTCAGATTTACCAGTTGGATGGAGTATTACTGTAGGCAGGAGTTTGTGTCCTGCCGGGATCACGGTTTGTGCTGCTTTCTTGGAAACCACATGGGGGCAGAACTTTTCTGATGTTGTTAATTCCATCCATTATTTTCCTCAAGTCACTAAACTCACTGAATCTCTCTCAAGATGGCAACCTGAAGGATGCATAAGAACGCATTCATCCTTGAAGGGTGTTCATGCCCTGTCCCAGGAGGTGTTGCTGTAAACTATTACCATACAGATAAGAAGGGTGCAACAGTCCAAGCCTGAGCTGCAAAATAAGTGAAGGAGAGCTTGGTATTTGCCATGAGTCAATACACTGTCTTTTCCTGAGAGTCAGTTTTAGGTTTTCTAGGATGAAAATATTAAGAGATTGAAAGATCTTCTTTTATTTTTTGAGCTGAAAGGAGAGTCGATTCTGTGAGGAAAAAAAAACAAAACACAGAATCCTTAGGTGTTTCTAGAACTTTTGTTAGCTGAAAATTAGTTTTTTATTTTCATTTCTGGTTCTGTATTTTTTTTTTTCTGTGGAGGAAATGGAAGATATGGGGACCAGAAGAGTAAAACGATGTCAAAAACTAGCCGAGTTCGTAACCAAGAGTTTTTTAAGCCATTTTTACTTTTTGCCATATCACAACCCTAAATTGTAGTTGAGGTTCCTGCCAAACATAACTTTTAACCAGAGGAATCAAGAAAAACAAGAGCACGCGTAAAGTTCACTGTTGCTATGCTAATCTCAGATGATATGGAATGTCTTGGGGTGTGTCACGATGACAACGTCACATTTTGCACATTAACATGCCCATTCCATAGTAATGTGGTGGCAACACCACCACAAAATGGCAGTGCCCATGAAAACCAAAATGCCTTTGAACAAAGACATAAATACGTTTAAGGTACTCGAAAATAAGATTAAATCAGAAAAGTAATGTTAGAAATGAAATTAGCAACCACAAAAACCGTAATAAATGAGATTGTATATGTAAAAACCAACTCATAACATATTGTGAGTGCCACCATTAGGGTTACTGTGGTGCAGGGACACTGTGCAGAACAGTGGGGGCTTAGTGAGAGAGGGAATGGGAGACCTCAGCTGATGTCACCAGGACAGCACTCCGCTCACAGAGTTCAGAAGCAGCATCTGCTCGGCCAAGGCTAGGAGTCCTTCTTCAGTTAAAGCCATGAAGACTGTTGTAATTCATGTATTGCAGGTTCCTTTCTGGCCACCAGTAGTTACTGCAGTACAAATCAGCAAACATGCATGGCATGTAGTGTGTGTGAGTCCATAATGAAACAGATACCCATTTGGATTTCATTAAATATCCTCACAGATTTGGCTGCTGAATCATATTTCTCTCAGGAATGGACCAGGGCCTTGTCTCCAATGTTTCTGTTTGCCTAGCTTTAGCCCTCCTATTTATGTCTATTGCACAGTTTCCCAAATTCAGTCCTGGGGTACTCCTCTGGCATTAGGTTTTTATTCCAACCAATTTCACATTCAGTACATTCATTTACAGGCTGTTCCTGCTGAGGATAATAGCAATTACAGATGAGAACTAATAAGTCTATGTGAACAATATGATAGGACCGGATTGGAAATCTGAATTCACATGTACAGTATGCCATCCTTTAGGACCTGCACCAATATGTTCCTATCCTACCGGGCCTGGTCATGCAGTACAATCAGTGATTTTTTATTTTCTGTACCCTCTAAACATTTGACAGTGGTTTGTAATACATGTCAACTAAAATTCTTGACATTCCAGCTCAAAGTTAACCGTTATGTATACATTCATAGACGTGAGCTGGCTGTGGGAAACAGCTTGGTCACGTTAGAGTTTTACAACATAAAGAGCTGTCCAAAATACATGGTGTCACTGGGGAAAATGGCATCAATGTGACGCAAGGCAGGGCCAGGGCCTGTGTCATTGGCAGAGTATAAGAGCAAGGCAGGACTAGGGACTACTGAAAGAGAGCGTCAGAAGGGACCTATCGGACCAAGAAGAGGCGAACCTCTACAAAAGGATGGCATTGGAAGTCAGATCAAGATGTATTTTTAGGGTTTGTTTTTTTTTCTAGTTTTGGTTCATTACTAATGTAAAGCCTCTTCTCTGATTTAATGCCCCTATGGGGAAGCTCATTCATGTTTTCATTTAATTTTATGTAGATTATTGACACTTTGTCTATATAGGTGTTCTTCAGAATTCTTTGCCTCAGTTGTAACAACTGGTGCAAAACGCTGCTGCTACGCTCCTGACTGGCACTAGAAAGACAGATTATGTTTCCCCTGTGTTGGCCTCTCTGCACTGGCTCCCAGTTAGTTTTAGGGTGGATTTTAAAATGGTATTGTTTGTTTTTAAAGCTGTTCATTGGATTGCTTCCTCATTTATCACTGATCTTCTTTAACTTCACTTTACCTCTAGGTCACTTGAAGTTTCTTGTCTGATCGTCTCTTATTATATGTGCCACAGTTGCGAATAAAGCACAAGGGTGATCCTGCCCTTTGCAGAAGTTATGTGCCAATGCTGTGGAACAGTTTTTCCCTTAGTATTACACTTGTAAACACAGATGCTATGTTTAAATCCCATTTAAAAACTCAGTTGCTTCTTTAGCTTTTGTAAGTGGTTAGTTTTGTCTTGTCTATTCCTTTATTATTCCTTGCTTTAATGTATTTATGTCTATATCTTCTTTTTCCATGTTCTAAATGTGCTTTGTAACTTAAATTGACTTGACTTGAAATTTTCTAAAAGTCCTAAGTGTGGTGTCACCTTTCTAAATGTATGGAGAATGCTTTAACTTTTTCCATTGGAAGATTTCTGATAAATGACTGAGGCCAGAAATAATGGTCAAACTGAAGAGGAGTAAAGTGTATTCTGGGAAAACTGAAAGAAAAATCAGAAACTTAGAATGTTTTGTACAGCCTGTGTATTTGCAGCTTAGTGCAGCTTTTGATTTCCATGGTGACTTACTTTAAGATTGTGCAGTTACTTTTCTGTGGTTTGAGAAACTGTAAAAGTGTTAGCTGTTTTGCAAGCGGAGAGTAAGCCAGATGTGTGTGCTCATTTTGGATGGGAAGTGGGCAGAGACACTTTGAAAGGATCCATAGAAATTTAAATGGAGCTTGCTATTTACTTAGACGCTGGACACTTTCTAAGGAACTCTGTCTTGAGCAGGAAACCTTTCTTTTTACTCTTTGATTAAGGAAATAATCGTCACCTGGAAACTCTCTCTGGGACTGAATGAAGACTGCATGAACTTACCCAGGTTGCATAATTCATTGTATTGCTTATATTTGCTTCTATTGGTTATTATGCAAATAATTATACATTTTAAGTAAAAGTTTAAACGCAATGCCTCTCTCGATTATTGATTACTAGCCTAGCCAAATTCATATAGACAATTCCTTGTCTTTTGGTGCTCCCTTCTATTTGTGTTAAACTGGGTTGAAGTAAATGAATGTAAATAAAGACAGTCCCAGTCTAGGAGCAGCCTGCCATTAGAGGTCCCTAGGGATGAATACACAGGCTACAACAAGGGCAGTGTGTCAGGTAAGGTCAGGTAAGATGGCTACTTTTGACTTTTTTCTCATTCTCCCATTTAGAAAAGAACCTAAAAGGTTATAGTGGTACCTTTTGTGTTAGGTGTACATCACAGGTGATCTGATAACATGCTAAAACACTACATTATGGGTACCTTAATAGATCCACTAGGGAACGAGCAGGCTCAAAAGTACTGAGGTGGTACAAAAACAGCATACTTTACTATGTTACAGTGTGGAATATTCATGTATTTTATGGGATTGTGTTAAGGTTAAGGTTTCTTTATTTGCTATTTGTGCATAAAACTGACAGTCAAAGCAAAGGGGTTGGCGCTGTGTGCTAATGCCTTTTCTCTTCTTCCCTCTGCAAAGCAGAAGATTGACGGCTATACCATCAGTGATGTCACTTCCAGTTTCCGCCCATCTGGACCCACCCCTTCCTGCCAGAAAGACTGATAAATGGAAGATGCGCCATCTTTGTTCAGTTCACTTTGGAACTCGCGTCTGAAGAAGAAGAAGTCCGGTGACTTTTTGCTATTTTCCTAACCTTAAATTATACAGGGTCACCAGGGTGGTGCCCCAACTCTTTATCTTTATCAGTCTCATATTTTACAGGTGCTTCTTGTCCAACTCTAATCTAAAGCTAAACATCTAAGGCACTTATTTGTGCCCTGTGCAATACCTTTAATTAATTAACTAACTTGTCCTAAAGTTATTCAACATAAAATACACACTTATTTGAAACAGAAATATATGATCCTCCTAAAAGTTTTACCAGATATCATACATTTAACATCAATGGCCAGCAGGAAGGAGAACAGAACATAGCAAGGCAGCATGTCAGTTGTATCATGCAATCTTGCTGTGTGTGAAATTCTGCTCAATCTATTTCTGCTGCTCTGTTGTTTCAAATAAGGTCAAAAGAAAAGAAAAGAAAAAATGTTCAGGCAAAGAAAGGGGTTAAATCAAATCAGTTTCTGCAAACTTCAGATGGAAAAACATGAGGGGCATGTGAGAAATCTGAAAGTGAATTCTTGTGCGTTCCTTATCCCCGCTGTTAATCCCTCTTCTCTGAATTCCGTCAGTCGGCTGTGCAGAAGCTGACATTGCTCGAGGCGGACTCTCCGATGAGTTCCTTTAGATCTCTCCTCTCTCGGGAACCTTAAAGTGGACTTAGAGATTTCAGCATTACCGTACATCTGAGTGTGTGCCCTCAAGCATAGCGCTGGGCCTCGGTGGAGAAGCAGACAGTAATAGGGAGTAAGTGTTGTTAGCAGTGTAATGTATTTGATAGGGGGAATGATTCAGTTGGAGAACAGGGGACACGTTTTCATTGTTGTAAAGATGCCACTCTTATTCATTGTTTCATTTTTCTTCTCCTAAGTAAAAAAAAAAACACAATGATCAAACCTGACCAACATTTCAGTGGTCCGTTTCTTGCTCTGTAGCTGAATGAAATATACTCCTGCTTCAGAGCTTCCCTGACTTAATCGGGACAATGCCTTTCCAAATCTCACGCCGTATTGTGAGGAGAATGAAGCCACATGTTTGGCTGTGCTTACAAGGAAGAAGAAGCTGTCTTTGCTTGTATGGTGCAAGGGTAACTTTGGTTAAAAAACAAAATAGTAATGATAAAAGTGTCCTATTCAAATGTGATATTTGATCCTTTGTAAATGGACCCGACTTTTAAGATATGGGCCATTCTGCATATACTCCTCAGTTTTGCATATCTGTGTCACAGGTCTCTGTTCTTGTGTTAACCTTTATGTAAATTCTGGGGATGTCATCTTGGATAAATGCCCATGGGTTATGTTAACATTTCTAGCATAATTTTCTGTTGACATTTCCACTTTGTGAACCTCAATTTGAACTATACGATGAAGGAATTCTAGTGATTGCCATTAAATAAGGCTGTGCAGTAGAAGTTTAAGGGAACTGAGATGAGATGAGTGTTTATTCATATCCAGTATTCACAGTTTAAACAAACTGAGGCATTATGGGAATAATCTATCTGTGTATCTATCTATTGATTGATTTGCTGTATTAATTTCAAAAGAATCAGACCCTTATTCTGTTATTCTGTTTAAACATTAATGCAGAAAAAGTTAATGTTATATTATAGGAGAAAAGGTAAAATTGATGGCATTGTCAAAATTGTTTAATCCAGTTCAGGGTCCCAGGGGTAAGGGCCTGGTCCAGCAGCAAAGGGTGCCAGGCAGGAATCAACCTTGGACACGGTGCCAGTGTACTGCAGTGGCCAATTAATTAATTAAGGTATGGGTGGAAACCTCAAGCAGACATGTGGAGAACATGCAGATTTCCTTTAGACAACAAGCGGGCACAGCATTTGAACCGAGGGTACTGGATCTGTGAGGCAGCAGCATTAACCAAACTAGTTCATCCCTCCTAAATTCCCACACTCTGAGCTTTCTAGGATGCAGCCTAGAAAGTATAGTATTTGAAACATTCTAAAAAAAAACTGCATATGTGATTGATTTTTGCATTTTTAGTTTTTTTATGTTTTTATAATGGAATAAAGATTATCTTCAAAATATCAATCTATGTATCAGGTACATAACTTTGTGCTAATAGTCTGAGGCTTTCTGACACCATGACCTTTTTAAAACTTTAAATAGTCTGCGCCCTTCTGTTGTGTTTTTGGTGAAAGACTGCAGCCATCTTTATTCCAAAGATTTATTGAAAGACTGCAGGTTGGATTTATTGAGGGATGTTTTTTGTTTGGTTTTCCTGTGAAAACTCCATGCAGAATATTTCGAGAACCTCCTGCAGGTACGGAAGTAAACAACAACTTGCCCATTGAAATGGACTGCTTCAAGAAGACCTGGAAAGCCAGGCAGCAGGGGCTACACAGTCTCCATTTATGGTAACAATTACAGACAGAAAGGCGATTCCCCCAGTGCTGCCCTAAGCTCTCAGACACTAGGGACAAATAACTCACCAAATGTGTCACAATTTGAAACCGTTTTGTAATTTAAAGAACACAGTGAAACCGCAAGTTTTCTAGTGACTCACCAGAAAGCAGACGAGATGTGTTATGTGCAGGGTACATTAGCAAAGTATTAGCAAAGAGAATAGTAAGTACAGTTATAGTATCTACAGTCAAAGGGGCTGCAAAGGAGTCCCTTCATCTTCATTGCATTACCTCCAGTGTTATTATAATTTTATGTTATTTTTAACTTTAGCATTTATTTAATTTTAGTCTTCCCCATAATTTAATTATTTTAGTGTTTCTCATATATTATTAACTTCATTTTACTCACTAAAAATGCTGCTGGCCTAATCTATGGTTCCCCCCAACACACTGTTATGAAGGTCTGAAAGCACAGACTTCTTTATAGTTTTCAAGCTGTATATCAATCAACTTCATATATGAACAAGATCACTCTTGCGTCTTATTGTCGGTCTTCCATTGTCACCTGAAAACCTTACGATTCTGAACTCGATGTATTGCTTTTTCAGTGCAGGCAGTTCAAAGTTATTAGGATAGAGTTCTTTTTTGAGTTTTTATGTTTTTTGTATCAATACTGGTAATCAGACACTTTATTTATTTATTTTTCAAGCCACTGAGTTTGATTCAGCCATTAGTGAAATTCTCTTTCGTTTTGATGGTTAATTATTTTTTGGACCATTCTGCCCTCCATTTTGGTTTTCATGCTTGCCAGTATTTTGGAGCTCTACCTGTTGGCACTAAGGCATCCAAGGTCATGGCATGAAGCAATGGGTTCAAAGGTCTTCCTGGAATTCCTTTCCTCTTCCGATTCATAACCTTTTTCTAATCACTGTTTCAAACTCTTTTTGTTAACAGAATTTTGGTTAACTACTTCTTTGCTCTTGTTTTTTTTTTTTTTTTAACCACGATTTTTAACTCTCGTTTTGGCTTTGATGCTTTGAGTGCGGAGAGTTTTTTAAATGTGACAGGCTACATGTATTTCACATTAAAACACACCAGTGTGTTTTCTCCATAGGAAACCTTCATACACAGAAAGTCACTGCTGAGTAGTGATGAGCGAACTTCACAACATTCGCTTCGCTTCAGGTTTGGAGAAATCACAGATATGTTTGCCAGTATCACCAAACTTGGCGAACTGCATTAATGTCAATGTGGAAGGACTCACTGAACTAGATTTGACTGGATTGTAATGGTGCAATCATCTTTAAAATGTCCCAGAGGGCTAGGGAAATGTCTACCAACTATATTGGACAGATTATTGTAGCCAAAAAGGTGATCTGAGCCATGCAGCAGCAGTGCCAACCACTTCACCACGTTCCTCCGTGAGAACAAAGAAGAGGGAACGCAGTCAGAGACTCGCAATCATATATTTTGTCAAAACAAAGAGGAAATGGTGAAATCATAGTCAAAAGTCAGAAAAATATGTAGGTCTTTTAAAGGCAGAAAATTCAAAGTGGTGTGTCATGATTGAAGCTGCTGGCTCATTCAGTTTTTTGAAGTCATGCTGAAGGCTCTCCAAACTGTCTGTTCTGATCCTTTGCACTTATTCTTCTATGAAAATGTAAATAGTAGCAAACCTTTTATTATTATTGTACAGAGTCGCCTGTATTTTGTCGGGGTGGCATCAGACTCCTTCAAGGTTTATTTTGTATCTCCACATGTTGAATTATGCATGCATAGGGTATGCACCTCCTTCTGTTATACTGACATGGAAATTGAAGATCAACCTGCACGTTTGGCAACAAACAGAGATAACTGGTTATTTATGTTATATATTTTTCATGAAAATCTAATTTTGAGAACCTGCATCATCTGTTCTACCACTAAGTCCCAAAGAGTCTGTAATGCAAATGATCAGCGTTACATACCCAGGGGGACTGTCCCATCCAATATTGGCTGTTACAGCTCCGGAGGATGTCGTGCTGACCTTGCAAAGCATTATGGGGTACTTGGGAAAAAAGTTCTGTTAAACCGGCGAAAGTGCCCCAAATAATTCGACGAACAAGGGCTAATGAGGATGCAGCAAATTCTCTGTGAATAATGCCTTGGCGAAATTTGCTGATCAACACTATCGCTGACCTCTCTACACCGCCCCACCAAGCAACAGATAAGAAGATATTAACACTTCCCATAATTGCTTTTTCACTAGAGAGCCTTTTTGTAATTTAAAATGGCAGACAAACACATAGGGAATTAACGCATAAAAAAACATCCAGACAGGAACTTAACGTTTTTTTTTCTTGTATGAATTGGCACAAATTTCACTGGAATTGAAATGTAATTCATTTTTGAAATTTTATTTTCAAGCGAAACATTGAGATTCATTGCAAATTCAATTTTGTGAATCGTTTCACTTATTAACAGTGAGTATATTTTCTTGGGCAGAGCATGGAAGAAAATCTCACAGTTTTAATGTTTACATTTCTGTTGCTCTGTTTTGCCAGATGACAATACAGAGGGGTTCAGTGGTCTGGTACCCATTGAGACCATTAGAGTCTGGCTGTAGACCTCCAGCAGCAGATGCAGCCACAGGACCCTGTGATGTCATTCAGGGGACTCAGCCAGACCTTGTTCATTGAAACATATGTTCTGATACAGGGGATCACTGTGTAAATGCGGATACTCAATGATCAGGTTTCAAACACAGACACAGAGTTTCCGGAAAAGATCCAAAGTTTCACATAATGTTGATGATCATGATTTAACACATAAGTGGTAAATAAGCTACTGTAAAATAAGTAAGTCTTTAGCATGTAACATAGGACTAACGTTTTTGTTGTTGCACAGATTCTTAAATGGAAATTTGCCAATCCTGTACACATATGTTTTCTGAACTTGGTATATTGTGCCCAGGTGCTTCAAAAATAGGGGGTTCTGGGGTTGCTGCTTGTTATCTGGTCTCCATATTTATTTGACAAGAGCTGTGTTTGCTAATATTGATGCAGGTATTTGACTCTGCCATGGACACATTTTTTTATCTTCTATTGTTCATAATTTCCAAGAACAGTATACCAAAGTACAGCCGAATGACAAAGTGCATTCTGTTTGCAACCCTAAATGTTAGCTCTTTCTTGTTTGATGATGATATTGTGCCCTTGACCTCTTGAGACAGTGATCTCCAGAATGTGCTGGAATTGTTTGCAGCTGATGAGAATTAGCATATACAGATCTGAGATCATGGAAATCACCCAGAAAAGAGTAGTTATTAGATAAGAGGTGAGTACCTGCCTCTGGTGGAGGAGTTAAAGTACCTCAGGTTCTCTTTTAAAAGTGAAGTTAGAGGTGATCATTAAACTGATCAATGAATTTGGGCAGTAGCAGCAGTTTTGTAAACATTGCACTGGGCTGTGGTAGTCAAGTGGAAGCTTTAGTGAGACAGAAACAGTGAAATCTCAAGTACTGGGTCCTGAAATGAGGTTCCTGTGCAGAACTTCTAGATTCACTCTCCATGATGGATTTAAGAAATTAGTAATTTGGAAAGTCTTTGGGTAGAACTGCTGCTTATTTGAACAGAGAAGACTCGTTTGAGGTGTTCTGGGCTAGTTAGGATACCCCCGAGGAGTCTCTGTTGGTTAGTGTACAAGACATGGCGCACTGGGAGAAGATCCAGGGTAGACCCAAGACATGCTGATGGATAATATTTCTGGAAAAGAAGTATCTATGGATTCAACAGGAGGATTTGAAAGACGTTTCTGAGGATAGGATGGCTTGATCTGTCCAGCTAAAAATATATAATAATTTATAAATATAAATATATAACTGTCATCCTACCAATGGCTGTTTTCTACTTTGCAGCCAGTTCTTTTGGGATAGACCCCAGTAGTGTCTCACAATAGGACAGGCACCACTAGAATATGGATAGGTGGATAATATAATATTATCTAGCATAGTATTCTCGAGCCTGCTCAATCCAGTCCAGGGTTAGGGGGCTACAGCTTCAGGTACAAGGCAGGAAACAGTCCTGAACAGGACACCAGTTCATTGCATGGCTTACCTGTGCATACTGAGTCAATTAGGAATTGATAATTCATCTGCTTTGTGCATCTTTGGGAATATGGGAAGAAAACACATGGGGACAACAAGAAAATTCCTTATACTGTATATAATGAATGGAAATATGATTCAAGCTCAAAATGCTAGTTCTGTGGGGCAGCATTTGTAATCACTGCACTGCTTGGAATATGATATGATACATGCTACTATCCAACCATCTGTTTTGTAATTCTTTAAATCTAATTAGGTCATGGTAACCCAAAGTAGCATAGGGTTCAAGACAGTAACTAAGTCTGCATGTTACGCCAGTCCATTACAAGACACACTCATATACACTTCATAATATAATATAATAATGAAGATTTATATTCTCATTATAATATTTGTAAACAGTATGTTCAATATAGAGTTTTGCTTAAGTAGCCATTATTCATTTTCATTAGTAACATTTTGTCTTGCTGTTGTCTAATGATCTTTTGTTTCCTTTCCTCAGACTAAAATGTGCCTAATGCTGAAAACTCTCTTGGTGTTTCATTTGGTTTTTATTCTCTTTAATTTATCTTTTTTTATTTAGGTAACAATGCCTTTGTGTTGGGGATTGTAATTAGAAACAAAAATGAAGGGTTGGAGTGCCAAATAATGATCCCCGTTGTTATACACAAAAAAAAAAAAACAGGCTGATCGTAGAATATGTTTTTACAGATGGAAGTCTCCGACCAGGCTAGGGAGAAACAGTGGTGATGCCAGTTGTGTGGTCAATGTGGCAGAAGGGTCAGGTTTAGGTGCCCCAAACCCAGAAGGGACATCATGAGTCATTGGCCCATAATTCTCTGGATCTGCACAGGGAAGGAGAGGAGAGGCATTAGAAGGCAGCGGCAACTTGAATCTTGTGGTGGAACTGCATGTCGACAAGCCCTGAAGTTCTCTCCCAAACATTCATTTCTACAGAAAAACAAAAATCTTCAACTGAAGAACAATTTGGCAATCGGTAAGCATGGCCTCGAATTCTCAGATTATCATGGGGCAGTCAGCATCAGAGAGCAGCAGCAGGGTAAGTTGAATAATTGGCTAATTATTTTAAATATAAGGTTAAGAAGCATGCCATCCAGGTTTGATTAGTGCTCTTGTTACTGACGAGCTTAAGCTTTTGCATTATGTCCTTCTTGAATTTTCAATGATGTATATGTTAGATTAACTGTCCACTAAAAGATGGCTCTGTATAAGTGAGTATTATGCAGGAGTGTCCTGTTTTGTACGCAGTGATTCCTTGTTGGACCCACTAATGTTAAAAAGCAGATTTAGAAAATCACACAGTGAAAATGATAGTGTAATGTATACTAGTGGGAGTCATTAGTACTTGTGAGTTAGATAAGTTAAAAAAATGAAGTGAAATAAATGAAAAATGAAGTAGTGGTGAAAATTAATATTGGAATCTTTTTAAAATCAAAGTCAATGTGAACTTTATAGTCATCTCAACCATATACACGTATACAGATAGACAAAATTGCAAAGCTCAGGGTCCAAAGTGTAACAACATGAAGTGCAAATAAAAAATAAAAATTTAATTTAAATTAGAATTAAAAATTAAAATTAAAACACAAACAAGACAAAACATTGTAGAAAGACAAGACAAAGAAGTGTCAGCAGTATTGATGTAATGTAAGCAATATGAACATTGATACAATGTATGGTATTGTGCAATCTAGATACATAAATATAGTCAATAGTATGTAATACAATAAATAAATAATAGATAATACAGCACAGTTTGAGGTAGTACAGAAGCAAGTGATTGCTCATGGAGTCTCGAATGAGGCACATTGCCATGTGGTGCGATTCCTCGAGGATGATCTGGTTTGCAGGATCTTCATTCCTGAGGACCCAAGTGGCTGGATCAGGCCAAGGGGGATGCCCACGTAACACCTGGCTGTGGAAGATAGATGGTCACTTCCGGAGGATGAGGCTGGACCACGTGTGTGCTTGGGGGGTTACCAAGCAGGATCCCAAGCTGTTTTGTCATGTGTTGGGTGCAGCAACATGCTGTACCAGTGAATGTTCCCCAACCTAACCTGTAGTCACGAGGACAATTGAGTTGTTATTTGCATTTGTCCTCAGTCAAGCAAACAAACACATAATACATACAGTATATTAGCCTCAGCCACTTTATTTAAAGAGTAAAAATACAACATAAACATTAAATCTGAGTTGTATAACATTCCTTTAGCAATGACTTTAATGTTCTGGAACCAAGTCCAGATTATGAACCCCAAGGCCTGGAGGTCACTTAGCTCCTTAACAGAGAGTGGATCACACTTTTCAGTGCAGTGCGTGGGCGATGGGTCATTTAATGCAGCCTGGTATTTCTCAGTCTTGATTTCGACACTAGTCTCGATCACTTCATTGCCCCTGGGTTATTTCATCTTGCAGATACTCAGTCGTTTCATCGAGCCAGTAGTTCAATCACTGTAATCATTTTTGCATATGGATACTCCATCTAGTTTTGGGTATTAATCAGAAGACCCCTTGCTGTAATGGGCCCCCGGTCACACACCCAGAACACCCTGATGGTAGATGCACACCTGTCTGCATAGACTCAACTGAAACAACTTGTTTTGTTAAAATAAAACCCTCTCTAGTGTTCAGTGGACATACAGTTTGTGGTACACCTACACAGGTGTTGTACACCTCACACAACACGGGGTCCCATCTGGCATGTGGTCTTACACAGGATACAGTTAGACAAAGTGAGACACCACTCTTCAGCTAATAGACTGTGTATCCTGATCTGCAAAGGAAAAAGCAGGTAACAAAAATAGGAAGTGAAAGAGGGAACAAAGTCAGGCCAGATGAAAGGAGGACAGGTGAGAGTGGTAGCTGCTATTAGAGAAGATGAAGGGAGAGATGAAAAAGTTAGTCAGTCTTTAAGGTCAGGAGAAATATGAGATCCTAATCAGAGAATGAGCTTAGCATCTGTTTTTTTTTTCTTTAAAATGCATTTTTGAAGCCCTGTGAAAGAACACAAATGGAGAAATGATCATGGGTTGTGAAGTGTTCTACAGTAAGCTTTGTGAAGTCTTTGATTTTAACAGCACAAATTGCCCCCTGAAACAATCTGCTTGTTTCACTTGTGTAAATGACTGGACACTTCCTATAAGAAATGTGTAAATAATATTTTTAGGTTGGTAAGAGGCTCCTTGTTTAATATTGAATTTACCACAGGCACCAGATACAAGGGTTTTGTTGGTGACATATTTACAAATGACACAGCGGCTCCTGTTAAAGCTCAGAGTGCCTGATGGGGAATGTGGCTCTTCACTGTGAAATGAATTGCAGATGAGAAGTTTAAGTAGGTTAGGTGGTCGATGGAAAGAGATGAAGGGAGGAACAAAGGCTCCTGTGGAAGGATCAGTCTGCAAAATGATGAAAGTTTGTTTAATGACCAATGGAAGAGAGTGAGTGTTAGAGTGTAGTGGGAGGACCAGTGGGATGCAGGTTTCATTATAAAGTGTAAGTTATCAAGTCTGCTCCTGGCTTGGTTGAAGGCCCTCTCCACAGTATGAGGAGGGCTTCATTACAGAAGTCAACCTCATCACTGCAGGGGTGGTAGAATCTAAAGAACTGTGAAAGAGGTAAAGAGTTTTCAGTTTACAGGGGTGGCAGGAGCTGTAGAGAAGGTAACTGAGTGAGTCGGTTGGCTTTCATAGACTTGGAAAGCTAATAGAAAGACTGCTATCTAACATTGATAGTGTTGTGGTGGAAATGTCAACTATAAATCTGAGGGATGGACAGAAACTAGTAATATCATTCATGAGTTGCTGTAGCTGAATTCTGAATCAAGAGGCAGCACCTGATCTACATCTTCCATCCATCCCATTCATCCACATATCTACTGGACCCATTCACCCAAATTTCTTTGCCTCTCATCATGGCAGCCTTGAGCTCATGGCATAAATTAACTGTGGCTCAGTACCTTCAGTTAGACGTCAGATTTAGAGCTACTGTTCGAGTCCTCAAATAAAAATCCACTTAAAAACTGTTTAATGCATCTGTTATTAGTCAAATATCTGGGGTTCAACTTGGCAAAGAAAATGACAGTTCTGGAAATTATTATGGCTCTCCTCAGATGCAAGGCTTTGTAAATTCTTTTTCAGCATTCAATATATGCCCTTTTAAAATAGGAAGACAATCTTGAATTTATGAAGTGTGGGAAGGGGTATTCTTTAGTATTTATTAAAAATATGAAAATTCAAACTTTTTTTTCTCCTAGCTTGTGTTTAATTTTTAGCTCTTAGATTTTGACTAGAGACAGAGGTTGGCATAATTTTTCCATCTGGATGAAAGAGACCCTCAGGTTAAGGCAATTTGATCATTTTCAAGCTGTCAGTTCTTTACCTTGCAATGGACAGCTGACACCTTTCTTCATGTCTTCAAACGCACACATATGTGTCTTCAGTTCAGATTATCTCCTCTTCACAAAAATCAGCGTGCAATAGCAAAACCGATTTCTTCAAACTTTGGGCGACCTTTCTGTTAATAATTTACATCCTGTGGTGGATTTAAAAGATTTTGCTGCATTTCAAGCAGATCCTCTTAACAGAAGACAAATCATAATTCACTTTGTCAAATGAAAGCAGATACTGTTACATGTCTGCTTTTGCCCTGCTGCTTTAGTGTACTCTCTAGTGCGTTCCCGTTCTCTAGGCCATCAAAGCATCTCCATCACACTTCCCATCATTCCCATATGAAGCGGATAATTCACTAACAGGCAGGGACAATCAAAGTCAGATTGTCTGTATAATATATGTGAGTCTTCCATGCAGAATTGATGTTGCTATCAAAGTAATATGCCTTGTGAATTGGCATTAACCGTTTAAGACACTTTTAGATGCCCACCATGGAGCATTTTAACAGTAAACAAATATAAAACTTGACATAACAGGCACAATGCTACATTTATTTATGTACAAAATCTAAAATTACATTCTCAAAGCTGATTAATTCTGTTCAGGGTCATGGGGGACTCAGAGCCTATCTTGGCAGCATCTGCTACAAGGTGAGAACCAGTCCTGGACAGGATGCCCATGTTGTTAATAATACTGTACTAGGCAGACCCTAAAGACTTGGGTTTAGAGTGTCTGATTGTAATGTTAATGGTTCTATTTATCTGTTTGCTGAATGCACTTAATTCTGTTTTGGAACTGTTTAGAGCCAGAGCCTGTCCCAGCAAGATTAGGTTGTAGACAGGGACTGGCTGTGGAGTTGGTATACAAAACCTTTGACTCTGACTCCAAATCTGACTCCTTAACCTATGACATCACTGACTGCAACTCCTCTATTTGTAATTTAAGCCAATATACAGTACTGGTCAAAAGTTGGTCACACAGAAATGTTCATGTTTTGATAGAAATTCATACTTTTTTTTACCAAGTTACCATTCAATTATGTAAAAATATAGCTAAGGTATTACTAGTGTAAAAAATTACCGCTTGAAATTACTGATTTTTTAATTTATTATTTACATTTGACTACAAAGCCCCATTTTCTGTCAGCAACCATTCTAATACCTTCTTAGAAGTGTCTTTTAGCTTTCTTTGCACTAGAAAAAGTTAAAAAACAAAACAATAAAGTGACCCAAAAGTCAGATGTTTGTGACGTCAAAATTCAAAATTAGAAATTCTGGCTATCTGGTGGTAGCAGTGGATGTTGTTGGCATAAATAACACAGCCATGACCAGGCAGAACTGGTGCAAAATTGAAGCGTCAAGAAAATATAACCATCATAATGATAAATATGTATAAACAGCACAGAGAAGAAGGCCAAATGAATTTCATATGAATATCGAAACCTAATGAGTGAAAAACTCAGATTCACTACAGGTTAGGAGGCTTACGTAGACAGAAATATGTGTTTCAGTGGTCATGGTGGTTTAAGAAGTTGCAGTGATCAGTGGTCATGCTGGCCCTCCGCACTACCAAATTGAGACCATTGATCTGTCAAGATTTTACCCTTTTACAGTACAGTCTGATTAAAAATGAACCACAAATTACATTTAATAAAAAAATAAAGCACTATGCAAAAAACATGAAAACACCACACAATACATGTTCATATTAAAACAAAAATATGCATACATACATGGACAAATTTGGCAGTACCCCTCCATGATAAAAGAAGAACACACAAGGAAGTGTCTCTAAAACAGCTTGAAAGTGACAAATGTAATTGGCATCCATCATTGTTTAGTCTGTATTCAACATAAATCAGACTTTGCTTTAGAGTTTTGATTCAAATGAATATTTCAAATAATAACACATATGAAAATGGCATGGAGAAAAATGATGGGACCCTTAACCTAATATCTGGATGTACAACCTTTAGAGTAAATCACTGCAAATAAGCGATTCCCAGAGCTCTCTGTGAGACTTTTGCACCTGTCATGAAGGAGTTTGGCCCACTCTTCCTGAGCAAACTGCTCCAGTTGTGTCAGGTCTGAAGGGGGCCTTCTCCAGACTGCATGTTTCAGTTCTTACTATAGATGTTTGATAAAATTCAAATAAGGGCTCATGAATGGCTACTTCAGAATAGTCCAATGTTTTAATTTTAGCTATTTTTGGGTGCTGTCAGCTGTTTGTTTTAGGTCTTTATCGTGTTGGAGGATCCATGACCTGCGACTGACACAGAGCTTTATGACACTGGGCAGTACATTAAGCTCCAGAATGTCTTGATAGTCTCGAGATTTCATTTTTTCCTGCACAAGCTCAAGGCACCCCATGCCAGACACAGCAAAGCAGCCCCTAAATATAACCGTGCCTCCTCCATGTTTCACAGTAGGTATAATATTTTTACTTTGAAGGCTTCATTTTTTTTGTCTGTGGACACAGAGCTGACGTGACTTGCCAAAAAGCTCCAGTTTTATCGCATCTGTCCAAAGGACATCAACCTATTGTGTCTGGTCAACATGCACTTTAGTATATTCTAGTCCAACATCTTCTTCTTCTTCTTCTTCCATTGAACCCACTGTCAGTCAAAAAGCAATGGATGGTGCGTTCAGACACAAATGGACCTTGACCTTCAGCTTGTATTTCTTTTGAAGTTGTTCTTGGCTTATTGTCTACCATTGCCTATCCTTCAGCCCATTGTGGGGATGATTATCCTCTTGTGGATGCGTCCAGGGAGGTTGGCTACAGTCCCATGGACTGTAAATGTCTTAATATTTGCAACTGTTGACACAAGAACATCAAGCTGCTTGGAGGTGGTCTCATAACCTTTGTCTTTAGCAAGCTTGTCTATAACTTTTTCTGTGACCTCCTCAGAAAACTCTCTATTTTGCTTTCTTTGGTCCATGTTCAGTGTGGGACACGCAATGGTACCAAACAGCAGAGTGACTACTTTTCTTCATTTAAACAGGCTGACTGACTGATTTCGTGATTCGAGACATGTGTGACACTAATTAAAAAAAAAAACAGTTTGAAAAATCAATCTGATCTAATTATTTTTGATCTTTTCTAGGGGTACCAACAGATGTATCCAGGTCATTTTGGAATATCTTTGTAGAATAAGCAATACTTTTCTGTCTTTTCACACTTGCTTTGCTTTGCTTTGCTTTACTCAATGACATATCAAAGTTATGCAGGTGTACAGGGGACAACTGCTTTTCATGTAATCACTTTTCAAGAGGCATGCAGCACTTTTTCAATGAGCTGTAAAGGTTAAAACAAATGTGTCCATGTCTGAATATTCATAGAGATAGCATCACAATGATTTCCATTGTAATTTAAAAACACTGTAAGAATAACCACACCAGTAGTAATGGAATTCAGTTTTAGTTCAAATTTTGGGGAATGTGTGAATGGGCTTGGACAAATAATTGCTATTAAATGGCAATTGGAAGGTGTAAATAACAATGTGATTGGACACAGAATGCAACATGGGTGCAATTAAAAATGCAGAGTCTATAAAAAAAAAATTCACATCCTTGGAAATTTCAAGATTTCATCTATATACAACTCTGAATCACAGTAGATTTAATTTAGCTTTTTTGACACTGATCAGCAAAAAAGACTGTTTAATGCCACAGTGAAGACAGATCTAATTGATCTAAATTAATTGCAAAATTTATAAGACGCAAAATAATTGATCACATAAGTATTCAGGTCAGTGTTTAGTAGATGCACCTTTGGTAGCTAACTTTGCACGTCAACTTTGCACATCTGGATGCTGTAATATTTTTCATTCTTCATTGCAAAACTTCTCAAGCTTTGTCAGGTTACATTGGAATTATGACTGAACAGCTGTTTTCATGTCCAGCCACAAATTCTGAATTGGATTGAGATCTGGACTCTAACTCAGCCACTCCAGGACATGAACATTGTGGTGGTTTTTAAGCCATTTCTGTGTATCTTTGGCTTTGACCTTTCCTGTCTACTTCAGATTTTACTTCAAGATTCCTTGTTATTTTGCCTCATTAATTTTACTCTCACAAGCCTTCTAGGGCCTTCTGAAGAGAAGCATCCCCACAGTATGATGCTGCCACCAATATGCTTTATGGTGGGGACAGTGTATTTTTGATAATGTGCAGTGTTTGGCTTATGCCAAAAATTGCATTCATTCTGTAGGCAAAAAGTTCAATTTTGGTATTAGCCGACTATAGAATCTTCTCAGGCTGGCTCAAAGTCTCCAATGTTCCTTCTGACAAACTCTAGCTGAGATGTTATGTGAATTTTTTTTACGAGTTGCTTTCTCTTTGGGACTCTCCCATAACACTGTGACTGGCGAAGACCCAGGAGAAAGTTATTGTCTGTCTCTCCAATCTCAGCCACTATAGCTTGTTACTCCTTCATAATACACAAAGGTCTCTTGATGGTATCCCACACTCGCCCTGATTTTGCACAATCATTCAATGTTTGTGGAAAATCTGCTTTATGCAGATTTACAGCTCTGCCATATCTTTCCATTTCCTAATGACTGATTTAACTGGACTTCATGGGGTAGTCAGTAACTTGGATATTTTCTTGTCTCCATCCCCTAATTTGTGTCTTTCAGTCCCCTTTTCAAAGAGTTGTATGAGATGTATTTTGTCTTCATTGTGTAAAGAGCTGTCTTACCAGCATCATAGGCCCCTGGGAAAAGTAGTGCGCTGGGGCCCCTGTTAGCAAAATCATGTTTCTGATAGCAAAACAGAAACATACATAGGCATCAGAAACATCGTGGGCCCCTATGCTCCTGGGGTCCCCTACCAGGGCCCATTGTGAACATACGTGAAGACAGCCCTTATAGGTCAGACTGAGTCACCATAAGTTGTCCCTTCCAACTACAGGTGTCTTTAGACTACAGTCTACTGAAACCCTTGAGAGGTGACCTCCATTGAACTAATTCTAGGACTTCTCAGACCAATTAGCTGCACCACTAATGATTTAGGGGTGTTATATTAAAGGAGTGGAATACTTATGCAATCAACTATTTAATGTTTCATATTTGCAATTAATTTAACACCACTTTGCGGAGATCTGTTTTCACTTTGACATTAAAGAGTTATTTTCTGTAGATCAGTGTCAAAAAAGACAAATTAAATCCACCATGATTCAGTGATGTTTAAAAGTAAATTATGAAAACTTTCAAGGGGTTGAATCGTTCTTGGAGATGTAAATCTGCATGGCTAATAAATGGTAAGGCTGGAGACGATAAGCCACCTAGTTAAATGACAATCTCCAGTACTGACTAGAAAAGTACAACTCGTTAAGAAATTGGTCATAATGAAAATCAGCAGCAATGGTGGGTTGCCAGTTGCAGGATTAAAAAGCAATGATTTAAACTTTCCTTTAAAGTTGCAGATGTGAGGGGGGAGAGTTCAGCAGAGAGAAATTCAATTTGCTCTGCAATGCCACTGAGGCAGTGAACAAAAGAGAAAACAGTTCAAGAGGTCTGGATGAGCCCTAGAAGCTGTTTAAGTGCCATGTACTTGCAAGGATTTGAGCGGTTTTGTGATGTACCCACAAGAGTAAGCTCACGGAGACAAATCTAACAAGATGATAATGTGCAGCTTGGAAAGGTACTGTTTGTGGTCAGGGAAGCCATGTGAGCTGGGAAGGAGACAAATCCTTGAGTACACACAGCAGGCGGAAATAGACTAAACTCCAGTTGGCAAGCACTCTTCTGCTACGCCTCTTTAATGTACAAATACGTAGAGAAGTGGCAGTAGAGTGCAGGAACAGAGCTGCATGAGCCATTTGGGCTTCTCCTCATCACTTCTGTGACTTCATAAAATTAACCACTGCTGCTTGCGTCTGATGGTCGAGTATTGGATATTGTTGAGGGCCCCTTTACAGCAGCACTTTCTTTCCAATCATTTATTAATTATCTGAATCCCCATTTCTAAACTGTATTAACTGCAGGAATGAGCAGAATTAACATTTAATTAGTGTGAAAGATCAGCCCGACTACAGACAGACACCAGGACACACAGAAGTCCAAACACACGCTTTTATTTTGTTTCTTCACAACACAGTCCTTTGCACCTCACACACAATGCACAACCCACCAGCACTATTGCTCACACTCTTTTCTTTCCTTCTTCTCTGCCACTCTCACTCCTTCACTTGCAAGCTCTGTCCTCTGCCTCCCGACTCTGGCTCCCTGAATGGAGTGAGGTAGCCCCTTTTATAATGCACCCGGATGTGCTCCAGGTGCTCCCTGATGACCTTCCTGCAGCATTTCCTGGTGTGGCGGAAGTGCTGCAGTCCAGGGCTTTGAGAATGTCCATGCGCCCCCTGGTGGTGGCCAGGGCCCCCCACAGGGTTGAGCTTCCAAGCTTTGTTCCCGTGGCCCCAACACCCACCAGGGCAGCTTCCTTCTCGTGTTCCAGGGGAGGTACTGCTCCTCTCCTGGTCCTTCCATCCTCCAGGCGTCCCTGACTGGGCATGAGCCCCAGCTGTCAAACAAATTAGTCATTCTGAACTTGCAAAACATGCTACTTCCATTTTGTAAAATTTTTTTTACGTAATTAACATAAACTCAACTTATACATCATAAACTTAAATGTCAGTCAACTGGACTGTGAGTCTGTGAGTCGGGAGAGATGTTTGCTCTGTGTGATGAACTACATAAGATACAAAACTTCATACACATAGGTTGACAAATCGATTGTCAACTCACTGTGTGACCTGGAGCAAGTCACCTACCTGACTTGGATTCCTGTTGTAAAAAATGTTTGTAAACAGCTGTGTGGTCTACTGCTTTTGTATGTTGCCTAGAATAAAGCCATTGACCAAACAGATCTCTCTATTATATTAAAAAAATTTTCCGGTGTGTCCATGTTATTCAGCCTTGACCACTCCCCTCCACACCACTCACCCAATCATTACTTCCACTGCACACATCCTCTTTCCATACCACCCCATGACACTGTCAGTGGTAACACACCCTTCAATGCAGTTGCTTATAACGGCAAGGCAGAAAAGCTAATTATCTATTCAAGAACGTTGAATTTTAAATAGAAATAGAAGAACAGTGGCAAGCGCTGATAATGAACACCCAAAAAAGAAAATGAACAGAAAAGGCATACTGTATAATAAAAATGAAAAAAAGGATCGTGCAATAAACGAGAAAGAGAAAAACATCCTGATGAATATGCAAACAGAAATGCAAAAAAACGTATATAGAATGTAAGTTAGAGGATAAAGTAATTCATAATATTGTTTTTGACGAGGCGTTTTTATTTACTTTTTATTATATTTTACTTTGTTAACTTCTGCTTTTTTACTTTTACTTTTTAGTGTGTGTTATTATTCATTGGTATTTAAAACTGACAGTTGTAGTGAAACACTCAAGTAACTGGTCTATCTATAATAACTAAGGACCAAACTGTCTTTCTCCCGCGCCCCACATACTCCTCCATATACCCCATCTCTAAATGCAATCAGTTTCTCTAATGGAGGGGTGCCCCGACACCCTTTAAACAGCTCAGCCGCAAGATAGCGGGCGCCCAGCGCCTGCCCCCAGGAGTCGGTAAGCAAAGTGAAGCCACCTAGTCATAACAATGAATGCATATTTATTATGCCTTTAAGAAAGTATTGTGTGCCATATCCCCACTATTCAAACAAACACATTATGCCACATTTTTTTCCCAGGACTGCATTGATCCATTACTTCTAGCCTCATGGTAAATCTAGAACAGATTCATTTAGTTCTGTCCTAAAAGACACAGATGTATGGCATTGTACTTAGCGTGGATCAGCTGTAGTGGCTTCCTGTACATCACAACGATCTAAAGGATTGCAGAAATTTTAGGCATTTGCTTACTGAGGCCAGGTTGAAATGTTACAGTGAGGCTGCCAACTTTTTAAGTTGTTTAAATAGTATTTGGATTATTTGGCATGATACTTTAGGATTAAATTAATGTCTCGTATCTGTTTTTCGCTGCAGCATGACAGCACCATGGTACGAATCCTGGCCTGGCTTCTGTTTGTATTGAGTCTGCACATTCTACCCAATGCTTTTCTTGGGTTTATCTCACAGACTCCAGTTTTCTCCCACATCTTAAAAAGGCAGGTGGTAATTTCATTGGTGACTTTAAACTGCCTCCACATAAATCAGTATTTCTGTACATGAGTATCTACTGCGATTGACTGGCTTCTCATCTCCATTCTCAGGTGGTTCCTGCCTTCTACTCAGTGCAATTTGGATAGGTTTTCAGTAATCCTAAATTAGAATAATGATGAACTACTTTAACTTTCCTAGTCCTCTAAAAATCACTCGGTTATCAAAATTAATCTGACTTTCTGAACCAGGATTATTGCGTAATGTGTTGAACCATAGCAATTCTGCAAAGCCACTGTAAACAAATATATAAACAGATACACAAGCATCTCAGCTCCTATAAATGACCTTTTCTGTTTATGGAACAATTTTTCTTGCTTGTTCTAGTTCTGTATTGAAAAAGGTAAACACATTTTTTTTCATGTACAGTGCTTAGACTACTGTATGTCCTAAATAGGTTAATGGAGTTTTAGAATATAGGCAGTTGGTTGTAATCAGTTTAGTTGCTGGTGAGGCCCAGATACACCTGATGGCTCAAAAGATTTCATAACGACACATAGTATAATTTTCAGTTTTGTTTTTATTTCTGCATGTACACCTCCAACATTTGAGGCCACACTACACTTATGCTCAATTCACAAGAAGTACTTAAATGATTCCCAAGCATTTTAGGAGAATATTCTTTGAAAAGATGAGACAGCTGTGGAATGCTGTGAAATACATGGTTCCCATTGTGTCTTGTGTAAAACAAACAGGATTTTTTAAGAACTTTACACAAAAACAGGCCATTTATCCAAACAAAGCTTGCAAGTCATATCTACTTAATTCCTCCAAAATAACCTTGTTGAGTTTTGAAAGTCTGTAAAGTCCTTCTGTCTACCACACCTCTTGGTCACTTATTCCATGTGTCTATTGTTCTCTGTGTGAAGAAAAACTTTCAAATGTTTGTGCGAAATTAACACTTGAAAAGTTTCCAACTGTGTCACCATGTTCTTGATTAAATCATTTTAAAGTAATAGTCTTGATCCACTGTGCTAATTCATTTCATCATTTGAACACTTTAATCATGTCTCCTGTTAATTAATTTCGCTTAAAATGAAAAGGCTCAGCTGTATGAATTTTTCCTCATCCACTGTAATCCTGGAATCAGCCTAATTTCTCTTCTCTGGACAGTTTCTAGTGCTTCTATATCTATTTTGTACCCTAGAGACCTAAACTGCACTCTATATGAGGCTTTACTAATGCGTTATAAAGCTTGAGTGTAACTTCCTTGGACTTGTACTTCACTCATCAGGGCACTACCTGTATATAACCTGAAACTCTGTCAGCTTTCTTAATGGCTTCTGAACACTGTTGATAGTACTGAGTCCACTACGAGTCCTAAATCCTTCTCATAAACTGTAATTTCGATTTTCAGACCTCCCATTGTGTATTCAAATCTCACATTTTTACTTCTTCCTTGTAATACTTTGCATTTTCAGTTTCACCTGCCACAAATCTGCCCAAGCCTATATTCTGTCTAAATCCCTCTGTAATGATTCAACAGATTCTAGATTACCTGCTAATCCTCATAGTTTGGCATCATCTGCAAAATTAACTGGCTTGTTATTTATATTCCTATCCAAATCACAATTTCACAGCAGGAACATCATAGCAACAGGGAAACATGTAGGTTGTGGTGTGATGGTGTAGGGATGATTTTTTTTTTTGCCTCAAGTATTGCATGATTAGCCATAATTGAAAAAAAACAAGAATTTCGATCTATACAAGAAAACTCTTAAAAAGAATGTCCAGCCATCCATCTTTAAGAAGCTAAAGAGATGGATCATGTAGCAGGATAATGACTGAAAACACAAATGAAAGTCTAAATCAGAATGGCTGAAAAGTGGTAAATTTAAGGTTTTGGACTGCCCTGATCAAAGTCTAAGCATTATCCCAACATACATGCTGTGGCAGGATCTAGAATGAAAGATTAATACTTAAAACATACTAATATTATTGAGTTCAGAATTTAAGCAGTTCTTCAAAGAAACATGCGTTAAAATTTATCCACAGCAGTGTAAAAGACTCCTATTGAATTAAAGTATAAGTGTGAGTATAAAGTATAAGTATAAAGTATAAAAGTAGCATACTTTTAAAGTATCTACATTCAACAATGCAACTGACACAGAGGATACAAAGAGTTCCATCCATTCATAGAACAGAACTACTTAATTAAATAGCAAATACACAACTATCTACTGCAGCTCAATGTAGTACATTATGACTAACTCATACAGCATCTCAAAACAAATGCTGCCTCATATAATTCTGTACATCACATGTAAGTCGAATTAAGGGGGGGGGGGGGGGGCAAAAATTATGCATTTCATACCCTCCCTTGCATTTAACAAATGAAACTGCAATCACCTGCGGTGGGCTGGTGCCCTGCCCGGGGTTTGTTTCCTGCCTTGCGCCCTGGCCTGGCTTTGGCTGGGAATGGCTCCAGCAGACCCCGTGACCCTGTAGTTAGGATATAACGGGTTTGGATAATGGTTGGATGGATGAAACTGCAATCACACAAAACTAACTTGACAAACAATATAATTCTGATTTCAAACTTACATTGTTCATACGCATCCTTGTCCAGACGTTTTACGACTCACTGACTGTATCTGATAAATAACGTTCACTGATTCCTTCGAGTTCCAACCCAATCCTTATGTGAACGAGTAGCATGATTTTTGCACACTTTAATCAAGAAAAGAAGAAGTGTCTACGGCTCAAAAGAAATACGTTGTCTCCTCGTTTTTGAAATTTTTTAAGGTTATCTCTCATATGTGTAATACTGTATATTAATAAACATTATGTTTGCCGGCTCTATGTTGCTACGGTTTTTCTAAAGGGGACCGCCAAAACATTTTTCCCCAGCAGTGGCCCTGGATGGTGAATCAAAAAAATCGATTCACATAAACGGGTAGTTCCAAGGAATCGAATCAGTAAAGTGAATTGTCTATTGGTTCCCACAGTCTGTTTATGCGCCGTTCTTACCTATACTGTTTGTGACATTAAAAACAAGAATTTTCCTATGGAGAAACTGAATTCTTGTTTATCTGGTGACGCAATTATGCAAGTGACAAAGTAACGACATATTTATACTCGTATGTTGTTTGGATCACCTCTCCACCCTCCTTCTTTGGTTCGGCTATAGCATCTATCGTAACAACACAGGGAGATGTGTAAGCACCTTTACACAGTGATCGGCAGGTCTTCTCTGGTCTTGACAGGAGTGTTCAAAGGAGAACAGAAAGATCGTGAGATCGACACCGATTAGATAGAATGAGCAGCGGGAACGTGCACGGGCAATCGATAAGATAATGCCCAGAACATACAGAACACCATCCCTACTCGATCGTTTAAAGGACTAGACTGAAACACGGCATCGTGTTGACTGCAAACATTGCATGTGCTTTGAGAATGACAGGGACTGTGATTGTGAGTCCGTTACATCCAGATCCGCTCTGAGCCTCGGACTGCCGGAAGGTATACTGGGAATAACCGAGTTAGTGGTTAGTGGTTTAGACGTTAGACGTTAGTGGTTTAGTCTCAACAGATGCAGCGAGGGTGTTCATGTGCCATGTTTCGGTTATCTGGCAATATGGTTTGCTCGCGTACCATCTTATAATATCTTCAGACTTCATGTTCCCAATATTAGACCAAAAGTACTTTTGTAAGGGAACGAATACAGTTTGTCATTTTGAGTCTCCTACTCCATCGTTTTTTTCTCCCTTATACAGAAAATCATCTCATCCATGTTTTACTTTACCGTCAGAAAAAAAAAAATCTCCATTTTTGTTTTCTCTCATCTCATTTTTTTTTTAACTTTCTCGTATACGAATTAGACGGAAAGTATTGTAATCGTCCAAGGATTCAATGTCGAGATTTTGATGAATCTCGACGTTTTAGACCTCCCTGACCGTCTTATATACGAACTATAGAGAAAGTATTGGAATCCTCCAAAAAATTCAGTTTCGAGATTTAAATGAGTCTCGACGTTTTAGACTCCGAAAATACAATTTTTGGAATTATGCCTATATGTCTGTGTGTGTGTATGTAAACACAATAACCTGAGTACGCATTCACTTAGGTCAACCAAATTTTGCATACAAGTATTACGTACATAACGTAGATTTCTGTCAACTTTTGGGCTATTTCCGCTAACCGGAGTCTGATTTATTCAAGTTTAATAACAGTACTTTAATATGCTGTATTATTAGTTTGATTTGGTGTTGATGGTTATTTAATTGACATAATCTAAAATGATAATCATTGTATTGCGATTTACTCCTTAAATATCCATCACCATATCTTAGTATACAAGAACGTCTAGAAAGTCAATACGATTTTTTCATTTCTGACCTTAAGTGATCTCATTTTTTCTCACCCATGTTAATTCAGGAGCTCCGTAGGAACCCGGGGCAGGGATCTCGCGGGTGTCTTGCTTTGTTGGCATTTCCTGTGTTTTTAATATAAAAAGCGTCAAGGGTTCTCAATAGAACGCAAAAAAATGCACAATCAAATATTTTACATCCTTCTTGAAACAATATGTATGGTTATAAGATTATTTTAATGATACACTAGCTTTCTGACCCCTGTTGCTGCAGCATGTTACGCATCATAGCACTTGTGATTGCATATTGACAACTTCACTATTGTCTGGAAATTCGGTGTAAAGAGTAATAAAAAAATATTATAAAATGGCAGGCTAAATTAAGATACTAAACATCCGGGTCAACCTCTGCTAATTACAGTTTCACGTCAAAACCGTTTATATTGTATATAATCAAAAATAACTCACTCAGCTGTAGGATGACAAACGTGACAAAATCTCGAGACATCGCGAGAATCCCAGGCTTTCAGCGCGATGGAAAAAAAGGCGCGCGTTAGGCATCGTTTACAAAAATAGTACAGTCTAGACAAGTTTTTACAAAAGTTCAGCTTAAATGAGGGTTTCAAAAAATAAACTATTGTGAAATGAAAAACTGTTCGACAGTGTAAATGACCAGCAGATTCAGTATGGCGACTCAGGCACGCACGGGATGCCGTGGAGTTCGTTTGTCAGAAGACAAGAAGCCACCCTTAATTCAAGCCTATCTGCTAGTGTTCATCCAGAATTGGTTTGCCTCAGATGTAATGTAAGATATACTACTTAGACTTTGTGTATTAACTGACCAGTTTAAATATTTCAATGAAAGGTATATAGGATTCGCTTTTAGAAATGTAGAGTTACTTGTTTTTCACAAAGTGTGCTTAAGATAAACTGTTTCTTTCGCAGAAAAAAACGGTTTTTCTGGAAGCTTTTGCCACTCCAAAATATCGCATTATTCGCCGTTATTGTTGCTTAATTTACCATATTTCAGAAATATATTGCCAGCTGGCATCGGGTGTTATGCATGCTGTAGTTGTCTAGTACAGTGTTTCCCAATATTTTTTCTTCTGTGGTGGCACACTTATTGTAAGTAAAACATCCCAAAGACACACTATTTTACTAAGCACAAACACATTCTATCTCATACAACTGCTCAATGCCCGAAGGGACCAGAGAAGTTGATGAAAAGATCAGCACTTAGTGAGCAGTTTGGTGGCATTTCGTCCCTTTGCCCGCCCTGTCTGGGTCAGGAGCAACTCATCTACCCTCTTAACAACCAGATCTGTGACGGTCGCTGAAGACCACTGTCAGAGATGGCTGGGCTGGTGACCTGGCTGGGACGCCCAGGAGGACCGGAGGAGGGCTTGTGCCTTTCCCAGACCATGTGGGGGCGACCGCCCTGGTTGCTTTGGGGACCACGGGTACAGAGCCTTGAAGCTCAACCCTGTAGGGGCGCCCCAGTGCCTTTGGAGCCCTGGACCTCAGCACTTCCGCCACACCCGGATGTGCTGGGGGGAAGAAGACTGGGGACACCCGGAGTGCTTCCAGGTGTGCAGTCGGTACTTTCGGCACACGGGAGTGTCCGCGGAGGAGTGTCAGGAAACACCTGGAGCCCATCCGGGCACGTATAAAAGGGGCTGCCTCCCTCCATACGATGGCTGGAGTCGGGTGGAAGAGGACAGAGCTCAGAGGAGAGGAGTGGAGGAGGACTGGAGACAGTGAAAGGCATAGTGAGAAGGCCTGGACTTGAGGGGTGATTGGTGCTACGGCACTGGGTTGTGCTCACTTTTGTGAATATAAATAGTGTAAATAAATGTGTGTGTGGTGAAACCATCATGTCTACCTGTCTGTGTCCGGGCTGTACCCCCACACCACACACACCAAGGCAGATGGAGTCACGAACAGATTTTAGGGTGGGCCCTTGTAAAAATGGGTGTTCTAGTTTTTAGTAGCATACATAAGGGCACAATTCCAAAAATTCATACTGTGGTACATTCACATAACTGAATTATTAGGATCACGCAAAAGTTGAGCAAAAATCATCAAAGAAATCAAAAGTTATTGTGCCATGGTGGAGACACACACAGAAAATTTGTCCCGACCGATCCCTTAAAGTTTTATGCCAGATGCAGGCATCAGGGCTTTAGATTGAACTGGTCAACGATTTCTTCACGATCTAGATTTTCAACAAGATCGTGTACAAATGATAAAATAGTCAAGTTGCTGGGACAAACTGATGAGACTGATGATCTCGAGACAGAATACTTGTCATTTGGGTCCGCTAAAGCCAGAGTCTCCTCAGATAAAGATGTGATTGAAATGTTTGCTCCAGTCATTTTCATGTTGCATATTGTGTGTGTTATCCGTTAACTGCCTAATGACTACTACCAGTCAGGTTACACATAAACTGTAACACCACCCCATTTATTTATTTATTGAAAATTTAGTAAACCAATGGGATTTGACATACCATTTCAAAACCAAAGGAAAGGTAAAATAACAAACATCCAATCAATTACAAAATGTAACGGAAAATGTCATGTACAATGAACTGATTAGATGGGCCCATCCTTCCCTACGCCACTGGATGGAATCTAGCAGTCAGGAGACACGTGCGAAGTGCTATAACACTGCGATCACAGAACTGCTTTTATGCAAGCCTTTCCAGCTAGTCCTGAGATAACACAATAATGATTAATTACTGTAAAGAAGAGCAATCATTTTTGTGAAATAACACAATAATTATTGTGAAATAATACAATATTTTTGCAAAATAATGCAATAATCTTTGTTTTTGAGCATCAAAAACAAGCTGCTGTACTTTCTGTCAGCTATACATGCAACAGAAATTGTGTTTCTGTGAGTAAGTAAATGATTGAGCCCTGTGATGTACTTTTGCCCAGTTTAGAATGATGTATCTGAGCCTTCTTTTGAAGTCTGGCATAGCCACTGTGTTCTTTGAATATATGTAAATCTTTAGATTTATTTTGTTTCAGTTACTTAATATGCTTACAATACATTTTCAGTTTTACAGTATGTCTGGCCACATTTGTTTTACAAAGCATCTGGCAGACAAAATATGATCCCTGAGTACATGATACAACTTTAACTAGTATTTCTTACACACTTTCAAGTTATGTTTAGCGGGACTTTTAAAATGAGCAACTGAACACCAATAAAACTGTTTGCTAAATATTTCATCTGCATAGTGTAATGTTGTATGTTGGTGAGACATGCAACTAAGAATTTCACTTAGAGGTAGCAATACTACAACTATCCATCCATCCATCCATTATCCAACCCGCTATATCCCAACTACATTGTCACGGAGGTCTGCTGGAGCCAATCCCAGCCAACACAGGGCACAAGGCAGGAAACAAACCCTGGGCAGGGCGCCAGCCCACCGCAGATACTACAACTATCAATGACTAATTTCTAAATGATAATTGCTTTGTTAGTTACATTCTTTGTAACTTGATAGAATATTGCAATGTAATCTCTCTTAACTGTAATATTATGGGGCAGCGTAGGCACATACAATTTGGCTTTGCTTCCTTGCAGCTCTCACCATGTATACCTGGGGTTTTACCTTTCCCATCCCAAAGCAGTACATGTTATAATGACTGACACTTCCCAATGGCCCTCCAAGTGGGTACTTGTGTGTGCCCTGCAGTGGATTTGTGTCAGGCCAAATTTGGCAACTAACTTTTGCACTGTGCTGTTTATATTGACTGTGACTCCCTGCAACCTAGAACTGGAACAGACTGATTCAGAAAATGAATGGATAGATATTTAGTATTACGGGAAGCTAAAAAATAAAACAGTATGATAAAAGAACAGATACCACTGTTTTCTTAGAGTGTTGGAATCCTGGGTTCAAACCTCAGCCTGGACAATCTCTTTAATGTAGTTTTTACATTCTCCTGTTCTTTCCATGGGTTTTCTCTGATTATCTCAGTTCCCTATCACTGTTTTTTGGAAATTGTCCCTCTGGGTCTGTGTGATCGAACTGCACATTACACAGTGATGAAATCAAATAAGAGTCATGCAGAGTTTTTGGTTGTTACTGCTGCAGAGACTCAGGAAGTCTTTCTGTGAATTGTCTCTGACTTTGTATTTTGCACATTCAGTTGTGTTTCTCAGTCAGTTTGCTGAAAAGCTGCTGCTGACTTCCTCCCAAATCCTTATGAATCACGCAAAGTTCATCATTGAAACAGATGGCTGGCTGCTTTTGAACTCGAAAGTTAGACAAGCTTGGACAACTCTGAAAGCTTTCTGACACATGTCACTGTACTTCTGTCCTGGAACATAACTAACAGGAGCATCTCAATTAAAACTGAAGGTCTACTGAATAGCGGATATTTTATATGTTCACAACGATTATATTTATTGTAGAAATGCACTGATTGTATTGTTCTTGTGACACAGAGTAATGAAAAATAGATGTCAAAGTAAAAATGTAAATAATATGAATATAGTTGCCATTATTTTAATATAAACAAATATGATGTTGCCAAAATAATTTTAGAAACAGTAAATAGTAGTGGAAATTCAGCATGTGTGCAACTTAAGATGTCATTGGTAGTAGGTATTGATGGGTTTGGGGTTGACTTATCACTCCAGTGCAAAACATTAAATACTCCTGATTATTGGTATCAGTCGATTTTCTATGATCTTTGTTCTTCTGTACACCATGTTGTAGTGGTAGCAACTGTTAGAACTCAATTTTACATCCTAGAGGGCAATGTGTGATGAATTGCCAGCATTGCCTGAGGTCTAAGCCAACTGCAGAGTTATTCTAAGGGACTGAAAAAGGACTGGGATTTTAACCTCAACTTTGAATTAATCTTCATCTGTTCTATCTCATACCATAACCTGAAACCAGTTTTTTATGGCTGTCTCTGATAGTAGTAACCTTTCCTTAAAACTATGTAGGTTTCTTTCAAAAGAGGATTTGTTTCTTTTATTGTCTGTCTAACCAGGCTGGTCCATCTAAATATTTTCTCACATGATTTTTGTAAATATATAGTAATGTTTTCAGTTTTGATAACATCTGACAACTCACAACTCAATCTTGAATAAGTAAGTGAAGGGTGACAGTTTTCTATTAATGGAGCGATCACAGGTAATGCACAAATGTGGCCGGCTGTATCGGCTGGAACAACACCATGAAAAGAAAGATGTCCATCCTATTTCCACTCTTCAGTAGGGAAAAAACCCTTAAAGTGAGTATGTGGTAATGAGTAACTCACTAAAATTAAAAAGACTATGTAGTTAACTTAGAAAACGCCTCTAACCATACCTTAATCTTTCTGCCGTAAAGTACTTTTATCCTGTAACTTAATGAGCTGCACATTAAAATTATTCCCCCTACCATTCTTTAAAACATAATTTAAATTAAAAGAGTGGAAAGCTTATTGTTAATATTGCCCTTAGTCCAAGGTGTTTTAGAAAGCAATTCAAACTGTTGTCTTTAGCCATCCCTGGTGCTTCAGTCTTTTGTTTTTCATAAATTGCAAAGGGCATCAAAAGGGCAAATAATTTGACATGCTTTTTATATTCAGCCCCATCACATGATATTTCAGTCACAATTTCAATATTAATCTTCAAGGACTTTTTTTTTTTTTACCTTTCCACGTTCAGCTAAATGCATCTCACTTCATGTAACTCCTTCTCACAATAAGTCCTGCTGTCTTTTTTATTATGTAATTTCTCTCTTTATATTCTCTTGTGTTTGATTCTGCCAAATGCAAGATTATCTGAATATAGGATTTTTAATATATGGCTAATGTAAGCTTTCATGCTGTTTCTTTAATCTGTGTAATTTTTCATTTTTTATTCAAGGACAGAAAAAACACAATGAGGTCAAATAAGGCCAGAGTTTCTGTTGGAAATGGCCATTTATCTTTTTTGTTTGCAGTTAATTTTATCATTTAATATTCTTTCTTTCTTGGCCTTCAGTTTTTCTTGTAATGGTTGATTTCTTTAGTTTTAAGCCCTAGTTCAGTAGCACAGTGGTAACTCCAGGGACCTGGATTTAGTTTGTAGCTTGGTCATTGTCTATAGGAAGGCTGCATGCTCTCTTTGCATCATCTTGTTTTTCTCATGGTGTTTTGGTTTCCAATTACATCTTACTGATGTTCTTATTGGCGTTCATTACAAGTGAGTGTGCCTCATAATGGATTTACATCTCTTTCAGTGGTGGGTAATACTGCTGCAATATTTTTTGGCTCCTCATGACCATGCAGTGGAAAATGCACCTTCAGAAAATGGATAGGTTGCCTGTTTTGCATGAGTAGAGTCCATGTCCTTCATTCATTCATATTGTGGGCCCATTTATTCCAGTAGAAAGGTGTATGGGTACAGCTTATTCAAGCAGCTTTGAGGAAAATTTAAGAAGAAAACATAGAGGGACACAATCCCAATAGAGTGTACACTCACATATGCACCCTTATTCACTCATACAGGGCCACTTTGGACCCATAAATCAGCCGCATACAGCAATGAAACATTACAGTTAGTGATAGCAAGCAAAACTAATCATTGTAAAACTTTCATGTCATCTTTCAGAGAGGGTTTGTTTGATATTCTCCATAAAGGCTGGAAATGCTAAAAGCAAAAGGAAACCAAATTGGATGGATCACTTTCTTCCACATAATTACTTATTAGATTGATATGAGTATGAGCTAGTGTGCTCTATGATGCCTTGATATCATGCTCAGTGTTGGGGTCAGTCTTTTGCCAAGTTATGTAGGAATAGTATATGTTTCTCCATGGTCCTACAATAGAAGACTTAAGTTTAGATAGCTCAAATGGATAGTTTACCTTATTATTATGTTACTGGCATTAAAAGAAATCAACTCATATGTGAGACACGTAGCCAGATAACTCCTAACACTGATAGTTTACATGCTTATTTATGCCTGTTGTCCCTCTTGGAGCACAGGACACCACCAAGAGCTCTCTAGGTATCTCTGTCTTCTGCCTATCTGCCCTTGTCTTGCTGATTCTGGCTTTAGAATTTACAGAGGCAACATAAGAGAAACAGGTTGGAATGGTGAAATGCTCAATATGATAACAACAACATGCATCCATCAGAAGTCCAAACTGCAGAACGTTCAGTTTGATGACAACAGTCACATTGACCTTTAAACTTGAGTTGTGCAGAATACTCTGATGGCAATTCTGCTTTAATTTCATGTTACAGCAGTAAAAGGTAACAGGAGATGGTTTTGTGTGGCTAGTAATCTAAAATATGTTGATCTTTGGGACCGCAAGGATTAAGTGAAAATTGTTTCATTTGATCAGAAAGCCAGCACCTGTCATGGTCTCCCATCATAGTTGTGTGGTTTTTCCTGTGAGTTGTGTGGTCTTCTTTCCACATCCAAAATGGTGTGCAGGTGAGTTGAAAAGCAACTTATTGCCTCTGTATGAGCAAGTGTGGTTATGTGTGTGAGTGTGCCGCCTAATGAACTGGGTGCACATCCAGACATGCTTCCTACATTGACACTGTTGGGTTAATCACCTGTAGCAGCCATGAGTCTGAAATAACAAAATGGACTGATAGATACTGTATACAGGTAAGGTGGAGTAAAAATATTTTAAAAGCAATGGGCTTATATTTGAACAATAACAATGATCATAACCAATAAAGAGAATTAGTGTTTTACTTCTTGAAAAATTGTGCCATTATTTTTGATAAACTGCCATTTGTTTAACATATTTAATTCCATTTTTATATCTATTCATTAGTACTTTAAAAGCAAATCTTCCTTGTAATTTTCTGGTGTTATGCAGATTTTAGTAATGAAACCTGCAAATAAATGAAGGGATAAACACAGTTATTTAGATTTTATTTTAATTAGATTGCTTGGTCAGCACAGTTGCTTTCAGCTTGACATTTTTCCATCACATCACAAAAATGAACAGGTTAAGTTGACTAGGGTCTGTAAATTGGCCGGGTATGACTCAGTGTGTTCTATAATGGAGCATCATTCCATCCGGAGTTTGTTCTTGCTTTGCCGTTATACTGTCAGGACATGCTCAAGCTCCTGGTTACCTTGAGGAGGAGGTTAGGAGCGCACTGGTACAGTGCATTGCCACACCCACCACATGACAAACCAACTCAGGACCCCAGATTAGGACCCAAGTGCAGCCATGCAACGGGTGACACCTCAGCACCACACTAGTTCAGATGGAATGGAACAGTGTGAGGTTTTTTATGGTGGCTGGAGTGCCAATCCTGCCACCAACCCCCAGGTTTTTCCCTGCAGGTTGGAGGGCCTACATGCAGGGTTGGGTGCAGATTAACGTCATACCCAGGACAGAGCAATTGCTACCATGAAATGAAAGAAAATTAGGTTTGGAAAATATATGAGTGGAGCAATGCTATAATGTATGTGTGTATGTACATTTATATATGAATATTTACAAATTTTTGTTTTTATTAATTTTTAATTTGCATCGTTCTACGTACATGTGCTGTACATCTTAATTTACTAATTCAACCTATTTTACTTTTTAATGATTTTTGTTCAACTTTTTCATTATTTAAGTATTCACTAACACTGTATGCATCAAATAAATAATGCAAACATTATGTTTGTTTATGTTTAAGCAGGCAGTGTCTATTGGTGATTTAGACATTAATAATAATGATAATGCATTTTTATTTTCAGAATGCCTTTCCCCTCCTGAAAATGCTTTTCCAGTATGGAGCCATACTGAACTATGTTTGCTGTCTTTTCTCCTTTTTTACAGTTCTTTTTTACAGTTAGTGCAAAGTCTGATTTTGACTTGGTAAAGGTCATACTGGCATTGGAGTGTAAAATATTAAGGTTCAGTCTTCATTCTCAGTATGTGACAGCTGGAAGAAGGCAATTAAATTTGCTATGTTCCAATTGAAAAAAAAAAGTCGAAAATGTTGCATTACTTTGCTGAGTCAAAACATAGATCTTCTCCTTGTCCCATTTCTGAGTCTCATGTAGTGCTGCGTGATCCTTGATCCAGGATTCATGCTCATTTTATGCCTCTTCAATATCTTGCTATCCTTAAACTACCATTCACTTTAGCAACATTAAGTTAGAAATAAATGTGACTTTGGCAGGATTGCCCTTTTTAAAGACTCCCGTGCAGCTGGCTCTGAAGCAGCTCATATTCATGATGGAATGCCAGCTCCATGGTACAATTCAGAGTTATGGACTATGAAAGCAGCTGACCAATGTTGTGAGAGAATGTCACATAAGACTGGCCTCACCAGGCACATCCAGGTTTTCTCTGACCATCAAAGGGCTCTCAGAGATGCACTAACTGCAATAACACATTATGGCAAATTAATAAAAAGTGGTCATGATAACCCAAAAGTTTTTTTTCTGTAGTTAATTACATTGACCAGCATCTGGTCCAATTATCTCCTCTACCAAAGTCTGTCAAAAATTCCTCCACTTTTTCCGCAATAAAATAAAGATCTAAATAATTGAACTAACATAAATCCATCATCCATTTATATCTTTCCCTGTCTTCTTGGGTGTGTTGTGCCTTCCACCTCACCAGTTACTTAACTTCTAATAATTTAATGGAGCCCTTTCATTCTGGTTTCAGGGAACAGCAGAGCTGTGAAACTGTTCTGCTTCAGGTAACCAATGAATTGCTTATAGTAGCAGACTCTGGGCAAACCAGCATATTAATTCTGTTAGACCTAAGTGCAGCATTTGACACTATCAGACATGACATTCTTCTGTTCAAAATGGAGAACATGCTGGGTATCTATGGCACTGCCCTTCAATGGTTTAAGTCCTATCTGACTGACAGACAAGAGTTTGTTAGTCTTGGCAACAGCAGATCCAGCTCAGTGCCGGTCACATAAAGAGTTCTTCAGAGCTCATCCTTGACCCTCTGTTCTTCTGCATCTACAGTATATGCTTCCCCTTGGCCATATCATTTGTGACAATGGACTGGGTTATCATTTTATGCAGATGATGCTCAACTCTATTTCAATGTTAAAAACTTTCTCAGCTCACAACTTGCTTCTGTGAAATTATTACCTGGATGGAGAAGAACTCTTTAAAATTAAATTGCAGCAAAACTGAACTCCTGCAAATTGGCACTAAAGCGCAAATTAAGAAAATGAGCTCCTTCTCGGTCACTCTTGACTCTCATCAGACCTTCTTCTGATGCAAGGATTCTTAGTGTCATTTTTGTTTCCTCCCTTTCTTATTCTGCCCACATAAACCATATTAAGAAACTTTCTTACTTTCACCTTCATAAAATATCCAGTGTTTGCTCATTCCTATCCTTTTCTAATGCTGAGAAAATTGTCCCCGCTTTTATCACATCCCTCATCGATTATTGTAACTCCCTACTGGCAGGTGCCGCTTCTAATCTTATATCACAGCTCCAGTTGATTCAAAACTCTGCAAGAGTCCTGACATGAACCAGTTACAGTGAAAACATAACACCTATCCTGCTTCGCCTCCACTGGCTCCCTGTGCCTTACAGGATTGAATATAAAATGATGTTATTAACCTACAATACTTTAAATGGCCTTGCACCGGACTACATCAGTGACCTTTTCCATTGCTATGCTCCTGTTCGCCCACTAAGGTCCTCTGATTCTGGCAATCTTGTTGTGCTCCACACTAACCTGCACTCTATAGGTGAAAGGGCCTTCAGTTGTATTAGATCAGCTGACTTCATTCATTCTTTTGAAAAACTACTTAAAACATATCTGTTCAGGAAGGCTTTTACATAATCCTGACATTCTGCCCCCTCTTTCAGTCTTCCTTTCTGTCCAGATTCTTAGGATAATTTGTGTGTGTGTGTGTTGTATCACACATTGGTATTTGCTAGACTCATGTCTTAGTATTGAATTTAGTATTTTACTCTGGTTTATTCTCTTTAAATCCATTCAGTGTTTTGTATATCCTCTATCTATCTGTTTAGTCTTTTAGTAGGGAAACATTTGTATCCAATGTTACATGTACCTACTGTTTCTTTCGGATACTCTGTGAAGAACCTTGAACATGGGAAAGATGCTATATAAATAAAATGTATTATTATTATTATTGTGGTGACTCATCCCCAGGCTGATGCAACTTTTAAGCCCTGTTACAATATAAAATTCACATTGTGTGTGTGTACTTTTATATATCTGTGGCGGGCTGGTGCCCTGCTCAGGGTTCGTTCCTGCCTTGTGCCCCGTGATGGCTGGGATTGGCTCCAGCAGACCCCCGTGACCCTGTGTTAGGATATAGCGGGTTGGAAAATGAATGACTGACTGACTTTTATATACTGCCTATTTTTTTAATGTTCATAATTCAATATGCTTATGGGTGATTTTTTTCTTTAAACATTTAAACACCATTATCCTGCTCCACTACTTTATCTTCTCCTTTTCCAGTTGGCCTTAGCTTACCGTAGGTCTCATCAGCATCTATACCAATAAACGGCAAAGCCCTCACTCACTCACTCACTCACTCACTCACTCACTCACTCACTGACTCATCACTAATTCTCCAACTTCCCGTGTAGGTAGAAGGCTGAAATTTGGCAGGCTTATTCCTTACAGCTTCCTTACAAAAGTTAGGCAGGTTTCATTTCGAAATTCTACACGTAATGGTCATAACTGGAAGCTGTTTTTTCTCCATTTACTGTAATGGAGATGAGCTTGAAACCCGTGGGGGCGGAGTTTGACATAATCACGCCTCCCACGTAATCACGCAGTACGTAGAAAACCAGGAAGAGCCCCAAAAAGCGCTGAAGAAAACATGCATTATATAATTGAGAAGGCAGCGAAACAATAAGAAGCGAGCGAGTGATATATACAACCATATTCATGAGTTCTGCTACTTCGGAAACAAAGCACAGTGTAAACCTACACTTTAAATTAAGTTCATAGACAGGCTGCCGCTGGCGTTTGTAATTTAGTGCCTGCCCATATAAGGCCGTCCGTCAGCGGCAATCCAATAG
>JANRMT010027041.1:39449493-39495395 GCA_026402145.1 Polypterus bichir lapradei | reverse complement strand
TTGCCAAGTAATGTTGAACCAAGTCGTCACTACGGTGTTCCCAAATACGCACTTTGCTGATAAACTGAGCGCACGGCGCGTTGGTGACTTTGAAGAACAAAAAAAGTCCGTCTACATGCGGCTCGAACCTTGTGCATGTTTGGTAGCACATATCTGTGTGAGAAGCTCTTCTCAGTGATAAAGACTAACAAAACAGCACACAGGAGTCGCCTCACTCATGAGCACCTGCAGTCCATCCTGAGAATCTCCACAACACAGAACCTCACACCAAACATAAACGAACTTGTTGCCAAAAAAAGATGCCAGGCGTCCAGCTCTAAAATGACATATGAGCAAAGACAACTGAATGATTTGATTTGTTATTGCTGAAAGGAACACATTTTATTTATATTTCCAGGTTTTGTTATGCAGCATGTTCATATTTGAATTTGTATAATTTTGACAGGATATATTTTTATGGAGAGCAAAATCTTTTGGGATATTTAAAATCTAAGTTTATTTTTTATATAAAATTACATAAGAGTAAAGAAATTTGAATGTTTGTTCTTTTAACGTTTACTTTATTTCTAACTTGTATAATTTAGACAGGATATATTTTTATGGAGAGCAAAATATTATAAGTTGTTTAAGGTTTGAGTTGATTTATTCAGGAATAATATTCCTGTCTGTTTTTACCATTCCTACCAAAGATATTTCTGTCGACTAAATAAAAATTCCTTCTATTTAAAATTTAAATAGTTTTTTTTTTTTTTTTTTAAACATATATATACATATACATACATATCTACATATATACACAAGCAGCGTCTTGCACTGATACGAAATAGCTGTGTGTGTATATATGTAGATATGTATGTATATGTATATATATGTTTATATATGTGTGTGTGTATGTATATATATATATGTATTTGTGTGTATATATGTGTGTGTATGTATGTATGTGTGTATGTATATGTATGTGTATATATGTAGATATATATATATGTATGTATATATGTGTGTGTGTATATATATGTGTATATGTATAGATATGTATATATATATGTTTATGTGTGTGTGTGTAAATATATATATATATATATATATATATATATATGACAGCAACACTCATCACTCACAACAGTGACAAAACAATTACATTGACAATCATGTTACGTTATTTTCAAAATGTTTCCTTTTTTTTTTCATTGCTTCTTTAACACACTACTTCTCCGCTGCGAAGCGCGGGTATTTTGCTAGTTTACTTATATTGGTACATTTAGAAGCCTTTGGAACATAAGGCTACATTGGTAATGTAATCAGTTTAAATTGCACAATGCTGAAGACAGCAATGGAAAATTTAAAGAAAATCGAAATATGTATTATGCTTCCAGGTAATAAAACATATAAAATAAATGCATGTCTTAATACATAAGAAATGGATAAAAGTCTGAATGGCATAAATATCTTAAAATTTTTAGAACAACATGGGGCAGTATTTTTTCTGTAATAGAGATAGTTTTTACTAAATTAATAACTTAAAAAAGTAATAGTTTTAGATGATTATATATATATATATATATACATATATATATGAATCATACAAAAAGACAATATATTGAATTTTCAGAAAAATCAATATGCAAAAGCCAATATTGCAGTGTTCAGCACTTTTATTTGATTTTTCACAACTTCTTCTGAATGTTAAATAGAGACCCAAAAGACTCTAGTGCACTTTTGAAGTGTGGCTATGTCTACTCTGCCTATATTATTTGGTGCTGATAAGTGTGAGGAAAAAAGTGGAGGAAATTGGACTTTAGCATCGGGGGCAGGTGGTTGAATTGCTTTCTATATGTGTTGTGGGTCTGCTTACTATGCTGGTGAATGTCATAAAATAAATACCTGCACGCATCACGGTCTGTTGCAGACAAGAGAAAGCACAAATATGCAAATACTGTACATAACCTGAAACCTGACTACAAATACTGTATGCAAATCATAAAACAACATTATAATGTACATATGTAGAGTATTATGATCTATTATGAGCACGGTAATGAATCAATAGCTTTGTCTTGCCTTATATAAAACAGTGAAACAATGAGAGAGAGTGTTAGCACACAGCACTTGCTAAGATAATAGTGACTGGCATACACAGATGTCACCAAGACAGGCAAAGTGTTAAGCACAATGGAAACTCAAATATAACTAGAGGAGATATAAAATAAAAATGGTTGGAAAAAACATGTTACTTAAAGTGTTTTTTGAGGCGCAACATTTCATAAAATTGTTAAGCTTTGCAAAACAACTTTCCTTTGCTAATACTTGGGTGGAGTGGTGGCTCTGAGGCTAAGGATCTGCGCTGGTATCCCGAAGGTTGCCGATTCAAATCCCCGTCACTGCCAAAAGAGATTCTACTCTGCTGGGGCCTTGAGCAAGGCCCTTAACCTTCAATTGCTCCTGGGGCGCTGTACAATGGCTGACCCTGCGCTCTGACCCCAAGGGGTATGTGAAAACTAACAAATTCCTAATACAAGAAATTGTATAAGGTGAAATAAAGAACAAAAAAAAATATATTGTTATTGTGACAAAATATACCAGGTTTTGGATACTGTATAGAAAAAGTATATATTTATGTCTATATTATGCTGATTTCAATCTTTAAGATCTTTAAGTTTTGAAAGCATTTTGGGACGTATCGAATATTACATTTTTGCAATATCAATTTAAGCCCATTTCACCTAACCCTAACCACAATGCTATAAACTTGACATGTTACCATCTGCAAAAACCAAATACTAGCACTAATATTACTCTTAGAATTTTAAAAGGAAAACAGTTTTTATTGATTTTTTTACTATAAATGCTATGTCTCTTCATTATGAATAAACACTACTTTTCTCTGATGGCAACATGAATTAGACGATCTACAAGTCTCTGACTTAAAGTTTAAAGCCAAAAAATATCTATATACTTCTGCCATATCACCTATGTATATATATTTGATCTCTTTTCGCTTTTACCATTTCATCAATATCACATTGAATTTTGATTCCGTGTTTGGAATTACATCGTAACAATGCAACTTACTGTATAACTGCCCGTGAGTGAATATCATTTCTTTCTCTCTACAAGAAATGTGTCTGACAAAAGAATTCACACAAATGAGAAATGATTGAACCGTGTGCGTGGTTATCTGGGCTTTAAGGAGGCAGACGTGGCACTACCCTGGTCTAGTAGCTATGGATTTGATGTGACCTGCCCAAGGCAAACAATGACAAGTGTTAAGACTAGTCTCCTCAACTAATGTGTGACCTTAAGAGATTAGAATAGGATGAGGTTTCTCACCATCATGGATATGGTTGATGGTGAGAACCTTTGTCTTTTAGGCACTGAATAAAACATATCAAGACTCTACAAATTCAACATTCTTAGAGTGGTCTTCATTTAGTAGGTTGTAATGTCACAGTGAGCAGCCTTGACTAAGATCATTTGGTGCAAGGGCAGTCATCTATAAAAATATCGAGCTGACACTTTCACCTGGTTTATGAGGTTGTTTGTATAGACCAGGAGCTTTACTGCTATTATGATCTTTAAGAATTTTATTTAATGATATAGGACTACAAATACACATGCATAATTCAATTTACTTGATAAACATTCATATATCTTTTAATTGAAACTTATTTTAGATTTTATTTTTTTTTAGGTGACACAGTCATTAGCACTTCAACATTCATAATTCGAATATCCACCATCAGTGTGAAGTCTGGATGGACATTTCTGTCATTAGTTTGGTTTTCCTATAGTTTTGTTAAGACCTGCAATAGTTCCCATTTTATACCCACTGCTTCCTCATTCCACATGACCCTGAAATAGAAGAGGTAGTTAAAATGTGGATGGATGGATCAGTGGATGTGTTTTATTTGTTGACGTCTATATAGCTATGAACTTGAGAATATCCATTCATTCATTTTCTTAATCTTCTTCCAAGGCTGTGTTGTTGATCCTGCTTAATAAAATATACACTATGATAAGAGGGATTAAGGGGGTGATCAATGGGAGAGCTCCAAGTACAATTAAACAATAATAGAATAGCAAAACATACTGCCTCTGTGAGCCTAACTTTCAGATTCTTTACCTCTGTCTATCTGGTGGGTTTGTTTATCCACTTCCTCACCATAATGCAACATCAGAGCACTCTCCTTCTCAGGTTTCCATCTATTTCTATCTGTCTTCATTCTGCATACCCTGGATTTTCTTCCTATTGCCATTACAGTGTTAGTGCCACTCTTTTGACTCCACACTCCAAGGTCTCTTTCAGGCAAGGCTGAGAATCATTTTCATTTGAGCTTTGCAATGTTATATTGAATTTCTTTGCATAGCCACTGTTTCCCTTGTGCTGGTGTGCTTAAAGAAAGGCGCTATGAACAAATAAAAAATGGTAGATTATAATTTGCTCCAACTGTATACAGTAAAAGGAACTAGTACATATAAAATAAATGATAATTCAGAGTTCATAATCTATATTTGTTATGTATTCATTTACACATTGACTTATTTTTGTAGATGTTGCGATTGGCATGGTAAGGTAGTGCTTCCTGTCTCTATCTCTTGCTTTCAGAGACCTGAGTGGGTCCCTGTTGTCATGAGGTTAACAATTCCTTCTGTGATGCTTTCATTGGTATGCTTTAGTTTTCGTCTGCATCCCAAAGGATTAGTTTGGTATTTTTTAAGTCGAAGTTATTTCTTCACAGACATGGTATATAGACATTTGCTGCGTGATATTGTGTTCTAAAGTTAAGCATTTTGTTTTTAAAATTAAAAAATAAACTATCTTTCCTGCACTGACTAACAATGGAGGCTATGTGGCATGGAGCACCACTGGAAAATAAAAGCCTGAAAACTTTTTGATGAAATGACAAATGTTTCAATATAAGAAAACATGCCTTGCGTGGTTCTGACGCATGTTTGAGACAACGAAAGTTCCTGGTACTATTTGCCTTATGGTAAGAATACATTTAATATTCGCTTGTGTGAGTTTTTGCAAAAACCACCATAAGAAACCCGGCTGCCTGAATGGAGTCGGTATTTATCCAAGATTGAAACGACCGACAGAGCTCTAGAGTGACTGTGATTTGTTTTGTTGATTTTCAAGACTTTGTTTCTGTTTGACCAAAAATAACTAAACGGGACAACCCTGTTAGTGTCCCAAATTATTCCTGTTGTCTATCCTGTCTTCCTGCACCCAGCCACAGGTGCTAGAGTGGTTTTTCAAAACAATGCCATGGGGAAATATTTTTGGTTCTCAAAAGAACCATCATCATGAAGTGTCCAGAATTTTTTTTTTGTTTTAGATCTCTAAAAGTTTCCATAAATAACCCTTAATAGATGATAACAGGTTTGTGAAATGCCAATGGGTTCCTGACTTTGTCCTGGGAATTCTGATTTTCCTTTTACATCCCAAAGGTATGTATTAGTTTAAGTAGCAACTCTAAATTGACACAATATTAGTAGGGGTTGGTGTGCTGTATGTGTGTGTGAATTTTGATGGACTGGTATCTTGTCCTGGCCTTGTTCCCAGTTGGTGTTCAGCGCTGATGGGGCAGGCTCTGGCTCCTCACAACTGTGAGCTAGATAACTGGTGTAGAATAAGGATGACTGGATCTTTTTAAACTAAGTCACTGGACCAAGAGTTGATTCCTGCCTTGTGCCCAGTACTGTCACTATATTTACTTTTCAGCATTGAAAGTGATCTAGATTAAGCAGAGTTTGATAATTGAAGGATGGTGTGGTGGACGGCCAGGCCCCATGCCCAGCCGGGACGCCTAGAAGGACCAGGAGAGGGATATATACATCGCCACACCAGGACGTGCCGCTGGATGGTCGTCAGAGAGCACCTGGAGCACATCCGGGTGATTATAAAGAGGCCACCTCCCACGAGTAGACGAGCTGGAGTTGGGAGGAAGAAAGCAACGCTTGGGTGGAGGGGTGGAAAGGCGGCAGGAGAAGTCCGGAAAGGAGAGAAAATGACAAGGAAAAGATATTTGGTGCATGGGCACTGTGTTGTGTGCGCTGGACTTTTATAATAAAACGTGTGTGCTTTCGGGGCATTCTGTGTCTGCCTGTTTGTGTCCGGCTGAACTTAACACAATAGACATTTATATACTTGCCCTATGTAGTTGTAGACAATGGTTGGCTCCTGCTCTGTACTCACTATTTTGCAATAAACCCTGTATTTAAGTAGCATGTTTGGAAAATGAATGAATTAATGTTTATTTATTTGTTTTTCAGTGTCTAAATAACTTCAGGTTATCTAATGAGCCTATTCTGTGTTCTTCTTTTCTCTATTTGATCAGCTCAGTATACAAAGTCAATAGCAATGAATGAATGTGTTAAAAGGCTTTCCAGTAAATATGAGAGGTTAATTTTTGGATATGAAATCTTCCAGATTGTGTTTCATTCTATCACACTGCAAGTCATCTTCTGTAATTAGAAATGTTAGCATCCTGTTTGATAGAATTAAATAAATCTTTAATTTAAAATGAATGAGGAAGTGAGAGTGTAGAGTGAGATAAAAGCAAAATCAAATTCATCAAGCCAGGCTGTTAAACCCCTCAGTTTTTCAATAGAACACATGACATCTCACAACTCACTGAAAACCAAATATTATTCCTGTGAGATCTTTTAGCAAACAAAGGACTGTGCTGTATGAATTCCTATGGGAAAGGCGGCTTTGGCCGGAAGATTCGAGCATCGTGTGGATTGATAATGTCACTCAGTGGAGATATGAGTGTCATTTAGTGTATGTTAGATCAAAACCAGCATGTCATTTTCAGCGCTTTGATACTTGATCGCAGTCTGGGGGACTTGCAGAGCTATTCCAACGGCAGCAACAGTCAAAAAGAGGCTAGATGAGTATTTTAGCCCACAATGTCCGGAGGAAACCGTGGTACCTTTGGACGTCTTTCAGAATTGGCAGGGGAGGAATAATTAACAGCAAAAGAAGATTATATAGGCATATGCTTATTCACAAATAACTTTATTGGTGTGACAATAAACTGAGCACTAAAAGCATTTAGACTATAATAAATAATGTTAATTATAAGTAAAATAATCAATTACCATTCAGAGAATAGGGGCCTTCCAAGAATGATAATATCCCTAGGGATTTGAAGACATTTGTAGTGTTCCACTACTAACCCTATACCTGTACTGTATAGCATTTCCTCATATACCAGGCAACCGATTCAGTAGCCTGCTTAATTTTCTCTTATCTTTATTTTTAGACTATTCATATCATTTAGAGCAGACAATTCTTTAATAGATTTTGAAGTCTGGGGAGGTACTTTTTCCTGACTTGTTGGTATTTGGCACAGGACGGGAGGAAGTGTGTTTCTGTCTCCACCTCTCCCTGTTCTCAGTGGCTTTCTGTGGCAAGCAGTATAGATGGCCAAGCTGGATCTGATCAACATTGCTACTTTGGCTTTTCAGGGTCTTTCTACTAGTTCATATTCAGTTTTGCTGTCTGCTAACAGTCTAGTTGATTATAACATAGCATAACATTCTACAAACTGCTTAATCCAATTCAGAGTTGTTTGGAAGCAATAGTCTATTTCAGCAGCTTTGGCCAGGAAGAAACCTTAGATGGGAGGCTAGTGCATCACAGGACCCACACTTGCAGGGGCCCGATTTAGAATAGGCAGTCAACCTGACAGAACTGTGAGAGAAAAACCAGAGTACCTGATAGAAAACACAAAGATTAAATTTTAATTTCTTATTTGGCCTTAAGGGTTGTTTTGTATGCTAATTTAGCACAGTTACTGGTGCTTTGTGGAGGATCTTGTATGAGGACTGTTGAATTATGTAGTATTTTTAAATGGTAGTTTTACCCGCTACAAGAGACTAGAGCTGTTTATAAAGAGACAGAGAAATCTGAGGGAAACAATATTAGATAGACAGGCTGATGTATTAGAGAGAAAGTTGTGAGCTGTCCTATGTGAAATGGATTGTTGTGAATGCCCCTATATTCTATTCCCTATATATTAGACAGATGGCTGTGAAGGGTGCTGTGAAATATAAAGGGAGGAGCAATAGAACGATCAAAATCACAGGTGCAAATTTGTCTTTTGAAATTAATATCTTTTCACAGTGTTTATACAAAATATCCTTTCAGGATTCCACTTGAAGCTCAGTCTAAGCATATTTTTATCTTAGGTGGTGATATTATCAGATCCCTACAGATCTCTCTCTGTGGTGTCCGAGTTGAACATCTCCAGGCTGGTGGTAAGGCTGTCCTCCTGGCATTGCAAGCAATCTTTCCTTCACAATGACTGGAAAACAGGACTTGTTGTCCCTATCTGTAAAAGTGAAGGGTGATCACCTGGACTGCGGAAGCTACAGGGGAATAACACTGCTCTTGGTGCCAGTTAAGGTCCTTGCTAGGGTCATCCTCAATAGGATCTATGATCACTTGCTCACCTACCAGTGACTGGACCAGTCTGGTTTTACACCCAAGAAATCTAACATCGACCGCATTATGGCACTGCGGAATCTTATGGAGCTCAAACCCAAATATCGGCAGTTTCTTTGCAGCCTTTGTCTATTTTCATAAAGTGTTCGACTCAGTTGATCAAGCTGCCCCGCGGGATCCTCTCAAGGTTGCTGGATATCATGGCTGGCATGTACACTAGTACTGTGAGTGCTGTGCAGAGTGGAGGAAGAACCTCTATGTTTTTCCCAGTTGATTCTGGGGTTTGTCAGGGGTGTGTTCTTGCTCCTACTCTGCTCAATGCTTGTATGGACTGGGTGTTGGCCCTCTTAATCATAGCCATCAGCAGTGTGTCTGTTTGCGGAGAGAGTGTCGACCTTGTTGAGAGGTTTACTTACCTCGGCAGTGACAGTAATGTCTCTGGTGAGTCTTCCTATGAAGACAGTAGATGCACTGGGAGAGCATTGGGGGTCATGAGATCACTGGAAAGGTATGTGTGGCGCTCCTGATATCTATGCAAAAGGATGAATGTCCAAGTCTTTAGAGCCCTGGCACTTACTGTTTTGCTATATGGTTGCGAGACATGGATGCTATCCAGTGACCTGAGACAAAGACTGGACTTCTTCGGTACTGTGTCTCTTTGGAGAATTCTTGGGTACCACTAGTTTGACTTTTGTTGAATGAGCGGTTGCTCACGGAGTCACGAATGAGGCACATTACCTGCACTGTGATGGAGTGTCAGTTATGGCACTACGGCCATGTGGCGCAAACCCCGAGGGTGATCCAGCTCATAGTATCCTCATTGTTGAGGACCTGAGTGGCTGGACCAGGCCAGGGGGACGGTCACGTAACACCTGGCTGTGGCAGATAGATGGTCATTTCCAGAGGGTTGGACTGGACTGTGTGTCTGATTGGGGGATTGCCAACCAGAATCCCGAGCTGTTTCATCGTGGGGTGGGTGTGGCAATGCGCTTTACCAGTACATGCTCCCCAACCTGACCTGACATGTGATATTAGATGTGGATTTTCCTTTTCTTATTGTTCGGGATCACATGTATAGCAGTGGATATCTTTGGGCAGTGCCATATAAATGAATGATTAGCTTCAGAAAAAATGGACAAGTGAAATACATGAATAAGCAGACAAATAGCACTTTAAATATAACCCCATATAATGGATATTGCATGGTGGTACAGTGGATTAAGGAGAGGTTCACACTCCAGGTGCTCGCTGCGTGTTTCCATGTGTCTGAAAGTGTGTTATCTAAGTGCTCCAGTTTCCTCCCACAATCCAAAGATGTGCAGGTAAGGTTAATTAGTGTTGTTAAATTGGCCCCAGTGTGTATGACAGTGTGTCCAGGGATTGTTCCTGCCTTGAGCCCGATACTTGCTGGGACAGGCTCCAGTGTATCGGTGACCCTCCCCTGGATAAGCAGGTTAGAAAATGGATGGATGCATGGATACTGGATATTTAATATCTTTACTTTTTACCTGTACAAGATTTCACACTATGACTATTAAGGGACATGTAGAGTTTTTTCTTCCGTTGTTTTCCTGGTCACTCCTTATTCACAGACTACCTGCTGACATAGCATCCTTATGAGGTGCAGGTTTTTATGTATTGATTTTAGTTTTGTCCTCCTAATTTCTTTCAAACTCTCCCACTGGCTGTAGGAGGAGTTTTATGATGCAGTTCTATATTTCATCTTCTTGTCCCCATTGTTGATGTAGTGTAAATCAAGGTGGTGGATTGTGAGAGTCTGGCTGCTGTTTGAGAATTAACGTACTTGTGTAATTCTTCTGCATTTTTTGTATGACAATTGCTAATTGCCTGTCAACAATAATCGAATATATTGTTATAAAAGTAAAGTAATAAAAACTGATTCTACATTACATTTAATATTTCAAAACTTTTCAACCAAGTGTATAACATCTAGACTTAAAAGGGTTTCATTATCAGAATGGAGACTATAAAAGATTTATGACCTCTGTCATATTAATTGTAAAATTTGCATAAAAATGTAATAACTGCATTTTTTAACTGTTATAGCGCCTTTCTTTATTCCCTATACTATTGCAGACATATGTTACAGTTGTTTATGTTTTAGAAACTGGAACAGTGGCAAGTTACAGTGAGTCTGTATCACACCCAGTCATTGTTCTGTGTGGATTTTGCTCATTTTCCAATTGTCTGCATTGGGTTTGCTCTGGGTGCCCTTGTTTTCTTCCCATACTTCCAAAAATGTGCTTCTTACATTAACTGCCGATTCTAAATTAGACTTGTAAAAGTCTTGATTAGACAAGTAGAGCAAGCAAGTTTAACATATGATAATAATAATAATTATTATTTTTATTATTTATTTAGCAGGTTTCTTTATCCAATGCAACTGATAAAGCTAGTTATAATATATACAAGAATGATTAGAAGATCCATCCATTATCAACCCCACTATATCCTAACTACAGGGTCACGGGGGTCTGCTGGAGCCAATCCCAGCCAACACAGGGTGCAAGGCAGGAAACAAACCCTGGGCAGGGCGCCAGCCCACCGCAGGTCACACACACACACCAAGCACACACTAGGGACAATTTAGAATCGCCAATGCACCTAACCTGCATGTCTTTGGACTGTGGGAGGAAACCGGAGTACCCGGAGGAAACCCACGCAGACACGGGAAGAACATGCAAACTCCATGCAGGGAGCAAACCCGGGTCTTCTAACTGCGAGGCAGCAGCGCTACCACTGCACCACTGTGCCGCCTGATTAGAAGATGCAAGCATTAAAAGTAACAAAGAACAAGATAAAAAAAAAAACAAGCAAGAGGGTGTAGTTCTACTACTTAATTATACCTGTAAGTTGACTAAGACACCAATCAGTATCCTAAACTCTTTGTCAGTATAACTGTAGCTGTCCTGTAAAAAAGAAACTAAGCAGTTCCAAAATATTTAATGAAAGCGGTACTTTCAAAAGATGCCTAAACTTGAGTAAATTGGGTGTAGTTCAAATAGCCAAAAGGGAGATCATTCCACAACATTGGAGCAAGAATTGATTGAGCAGTTTTGGTACATCTGGCAGGAGGAGGGATGGTCTGCAGACAGGCAGGAGCAGAACAGAGACTTCTTGGAGGGTCCTATGGAGGGACCAGAGACTGAGGATGCTTAAGGTGCAGAACCATTCAGAGAACTGTAGATCAAGAGAAGAGTTTTGAAACTGGATTCTTGCAGCAACAGGAAGCCAGTGGAAAGACTAAAGCAGAATAATAAAAGTAAAATTAGTAACAGAGAACACAAATTGAGTAGATGCATTCTGGAGGAGCATGAGAGGTCTGATGGCAGTTAAAGTAATTCCTGCCAGGAGAGAGTTGCAGTAGTCCAGCTGAGAGAGAACCAGTGTCTGAACAAGGGATTGTGTGGTATCTATACTTTATTGAACCTGTTTCATCTAAATTAGAATAGATTCTTTAGGATGTGTAAGGAAAACGAATACCTATAAATACTGGGACCCCGAAGATGTAAGGCAGCAGCTGTATCTGTACCATGATGTTTAAATGAAACATATAAAAATTAGTTGTGTGAAAAAATTTTTACACATCACAATACCACAACTACTACTGCAACAAACAGAAGTTTAAAATAGAATTTTGTGTTTACTTACTGTATTTCCTCTGCTCACAAAAACAAAGAAAACTAGGAAATGAAACACAAGGTGAAATTCCAATAATTCAATACATATTCCTAAAGCTTTTAAGTGGTAAATTGTTGTGATAATGGACTTGATTAATGATAATAAATCTACACTTGTATTGATTTATGAACAAACAGGGTAGACAGAAGAACTTCATTTCCTATTCCTCTCCTCAAAATCATCTATCTGTAGGATTTGTACTATTATAAATTAATCATAACATAAATGTGTACATCTACATATTTCATATTTACTACAATACAAATGTAAAGCAAATTTCAAGCTAACACGTAAATAAGTGCAAACCAGACAGATGAAATGTTTGTATCTATAAAACTGTGAAAAGTTAATGTGTATTCTCTCTACATTTACCTACAGGTATGGTAGTGACAGTCTTGCATGTTTTCATGCTCTTAACTTATGGCCCTCTATGATGATTGTTGTTTTCTGTACTTCAAAAACATTAGAGAAGAACTGATAGAAAAAAGAAATGCTGACAACAAGAGCAAATAAGCAGTATGAATTAGCAGAAATTATTTCAAAATAATAGAACAGCTCATGCACTTTTGAACTGATAGATGAAATTTCTAATATTCATAGCAGCACCTGTGTAAATAACAAAGATTTCAGTCAGACAACAAAGAAAAAATCACGTTAGTAAAATACTACTGAAATAACGTGAGTGACGTATACTGGCAGTAAATTGCATTGCAAACTTGATGGAGTCTCCTAACTCATCAGTTGCTTGTCTTACAGTTGTCTAAGGCACTTAGGATATAAATAGACAGTAGTTCAGAGAAACCTGTTGACTTAAGTCCTGGGCTGGAGTTGTGGCTAGTTGTCCAGGATATCCATCTGATGGCTCCATCTTGTAAACCGTCCACTTTACATTGGACTTTATACTGTCTTTAGAAAAGATGATCCTGTTTCTTATGGGCTAGCTTAACCAAGCTGCTATATTTTAAAATTTGTCCCACCCACCTCCAGTTAGACTGAAGTTCAACCTATACTGAATTCCAGATGTTGGTGTTCCTCTGTGTACTGAATAGTTTATTGAAAGGGTTATGGCTCCATTGGTAGCTCAAAAGATCAATCTGAGATGGACTTCGATAAGTTACAGGTTGTGTAGCCTAAAACATAATCTCTAATGTCCTGATTTATTGTTAGCCCACCAAAAATGTTGCTTAGTAAGCTGTGGTTTTAGTATTTCCTGAATACCCCAATATTAATGAGTCATGAAAAAAGAAACTTTCTTTTAACGACGTATAATACAAATTGTATTCCAACTTGGTTTTTAAGAGATCAGAGGGAACTTTTTAGCTTCTCTAATTACTTGTAGTATATCTTCCAGTTCATTCAGAGTGGTTGCCATTATAAATCTTTCCTGAGGTATCATAAATTCTGATTCAATGACAGGTTTGTTTTCTTCAGATTAATGTAACAAGGCATCAGTTTTTTGGTTTTTATTCCACATTTTTTAAAAGATAAAGTTAAAATGACTGAAGACAAGAAAACACCTGGCTTGTTTGGAAGCCGATTTCCTGTTTTTAAATGCGTGAGATTTTTTTGTTATCTCTATACTGGCTGAAACACCATTGCCTCCAATGTTCCAATGATAATTTAAGAACCAAAAGTTAATGATTCCACACATCATAATTCTGTTTAGGTGGGGTTAGCCTTTTTAGAGTGATACAACATGGGGGAAAATTCCAATATAAAGAAATCATTGGGATAAAATGGTGCTATCCTGGATTAGAAGGATCTACTTACAGTATACTTCAAATTCCATGGAGCAGTCATGGTAGTTTATACAAATGAACTGTGGAAAATGTTTTTTTGAGTTTTTAAAAGTCATCTTGTCCTTTTGAAGTCCATTATCAAGCTGGTATAATGGGGTCTACTGGATGCCTCTAGATTTATGAGCTGTTGTCCTCCACCTGATCCATTTAATGGCAAGCAGAAAGAGGATGGGTTAAGGGTGTTAACCAGGCACAAATTTGTAGTAACACTTCAGTAGTAGTTAGCAAATCCCAAAAAATGTTAAGTTTGCTGTGGAGAGTTATTTCCACTCAAGAAAGGCTGTAATTTTAGATTCATTAATTCTTAAATTCTTGATTTAGTAATCTAACAATAATATAGAATTTTAGAAAAATCATATTGTTTGAGTTGGACAAAATACTAATAAAATTAAAATATCAGTATAGACTAAGACAAATATCCCAAAGAAATCTCAGAATATGTCATTTTTTAATGACTGAAAATGGCAGGTATATTAGGTAACCTATATGGAATAATGAGATACTGCTCATCTTCTCAAATATGAAAGGTGTTTCTAAAACCCAGTTTGGCAAACATTTGATCCCTTAACCTGATTTAAAAATTAAGATGTCAATGGTACTGGATAGCTGTTTTTCAATGTAATTTTATTTCATTCTTGATAGTATATACCTGCGGTGGGCTTGTGCCCTGCCCAGGGTTTGTTTCCTGCCTAGCGCCCTGTGTTGGATGGGATTGGCTCCAGCAGACTCCCGTGACTCTGTAGTTAGGATATAGTGGGTTGGATAATGGATGGTTGGATGGATAGTATATACAGTACATGGTCATAAAGTACTATCCTTTTTTCTTCAAAGAAAAACAGATGGCTCTGCTAGAAAGTTCTGATGAATCAATTTTCTAAATTTTCTTTAATGTATTCTTCCACTGTCTTTGTCTCAGGCTATGTAAGGTGTAAATTTTGCTTTTGGGAAATATGGCCGTGGTAAGTAATTCAATAAAGCAATCATATTAACTAACAGCAACAATAGCCAACTGTTTTTCATGCAGTGGCACACTAACTTATGAAAAATGTAATTTCCTCTTTGGTCATTGTACCAATTTATAAAATGAGTGGAGGTGAGATTATTTCCCATAAACCATTGCTAATTAGACCTCTATCAATAGAAAGCATTTTGATAATCCATTTACTTGGAATACTCAGTATTTTGAGTTCTAACAAGTCCAAACTAATAAGTTCTCCACAGCTCTAGAATCTGTCAAAGCTAGCACATTGACCTTATGGTTTTTCATAACTGATACAGCAAGACTGTTTTTAAAAAGGTGTTGACAAATGTTACCCACATTACCAATCCCTATAAACAGTGAGCATTTCATTGTTCCCTGAAGCTTTGAATATTTGGCAACCTTATGACAAAGAAACATTGCTCTCTCCATTTCACATCTCCTGCTTTCTTGCATGCTGAGTCCTGTCTTGCCTAATCCCAGTGCATTGGGGCCCTTTGTATTTTTGACAGTCTGTTTCTTAGGTTTGCTTTCTGCCAGTTGAGTACACAGTTCTATTGCTAAACTAGTAACTTCATCTATGGTTTGTTATAAATTATGGCTCTCAATTTTGTCCTTTAGTTCCTCTGTTTATAATACTGAGCTGAGAACAGACTTGACCTACCCTCTGTTTGCAGTAAGTGTTTAAAATTAAATTATATATTCCCCAATAGATCTGTGTCCTTGATGGAAATTTAAAAGATGCGACCCGGCTATCCCGTTATGCTCTGGCTGATCAAAGATCTTTTGAAACCATTTCACTTATAATAAATACAGTATTTGGCTGTCGGGCTAATATGATCCTGCACTGATTAAGAAAATTTGTGTGGCTGGTGTGGTCTCCATTAAAATATACAGGCTGAAATATCCAAAGTTCTCTAAAAGATAGACCTTCCCGAAGTGGCACAGCTGCATTTATCTCAATATGCAGTTAGAAATAGCAACATTCTTGTACTAATTTCTGAATGGAAAACCCCAAAATATACAGCTGTTTATGTAGTGCCTTTGTTTTTTTAATAGTTTCTTAATCTCCTTCTTCATCTCAGGAACACTCTTTTTTGGTTTAATCCAAACTTTAATTGTATCCCAGCTCAAACTGTGGCTTGTCCAGAGGACAGAAAAGCAAATCCCAGAAGATTAACGGTCTTTTAATGATATGATGAAAATGATGGTTTTGTCATATTGTAAGTGTGAACATTTGAGGGAGACAAACAAAGTCTAACTATGCTTCTCATGATGTTAGGTTCTTTTGCTACAAAAACTTTGAAAAGTATAATTTTGGATGATTATTACATTATTTTGAGGGTCATTTTATGTTTTGTAGCTATAATTGAGACATTATTTATTAATTTGAGTTCTCCTATGACACCACTTTGTTTTCTTCAAAAGATTTTTTGTTTCATGGTTGCTGTGCTGATACTAACAGCAATGTCAGAGATCACAAGTAAAGTGATTTTAAGAGTCATGGGGTATGTGGGTCACTCTCTGGGGTCACTTCTTTGTCTGATATTGCTGAATCCTCAAAGAAATACTAAGTTTTTTTGCGATTCTTGTTTGTTTCAGCATAACAATATTCTGACCTTTTTCTACATTTTTTTGACTATGTGTTTTGCTTCACGTTTTGATTTTGTCACTAGGTACCTTTTTTGATCGCCCAGTTTTCTGACTTCAGCTTTGATATTTACCTCCCATTTATCTCCCAGTCCTTTCACTCTTTCTGGCATAACAATTCTGAACTAAATAAAATACCATGTGCTAAAGCAAAAATTCTTAATCCAGAAGAGTAAGACTGAAAGTTCTTAATGTTACTAGAAATCTTTTTTCCCATTCAAATGCTAACCACATTGAAGATTCTTTCAGTTTGTAATATATTCACAGCCTGGGTGGCTTTTTCTACCACCACCATCTTAAACAGGCTGAGTGTGATGACCAGAAATGTTATGGTGACTTTCAATAACATCAATGGTAATGGGCATTGTTGCCTACAACAGTGTGGCACGTCTATGACAAAAACCATAAAATGGTGATAACCATAAAAAATTAACAAAATGGCATTGTACTGACATAACTAAAATATTAGTTAAAACTAGTAACAGTAAAAAATAATTAAGAAAATAACAATGTATAAGGGTAAATCATGGTCTGAAAAATAACAGGAAGAAAGGAATAATCATCCTTTAAATTGCTTCTAAATGCTTTACAGTGTTTATGCACCTGCTTGTCACTGCACATTCACAGTATAACCACGTCACTGGTAGCGGACTGCAGGAAGAACATTTTGAATTTACTGGAATGGTGGTTCCATGTTGATAAGGTCTTGTCTGGAGTTCCATGAAGTTCAGGTACAGTCAGAGAAAAATTGTTTCCAGAACACCCGTGAATAAGCTGAAATACTAGGTAGGGAAACTACAACTTGTTATAATATAAGGCCATCCTTAAACTTGTCTATTAGTATCCTCAGAATTTTTTTCTTGTTCTGTGCTGTGCTCTGTCCTGAAGAGTACTTTGTAGTCCCATTATTTTTACCATGTTGGTTTTGAGATTTCGACTGTAAGATTCTATTTTTTCTTTGTTTTTCCTGGTGGATCTTGCTGTTTCCAACTATAGCCATCACTTGTAATGTCTCTAAAAGTAATAAAATCCATAACAGTATTTCCTGTTGCATCAAGCCAATTCATGTAGTGTGATGCTTTACTATTTTCTCCAGAGCTGTAATATTACTGAGAGCAAAAATATTGTGCGCTGGTTTTAGCCTCATGGTAAGTCTGAAAATGAACAATGATGCCAGCAATGAGACTGATTAGAATTTGCTTCTGCTTTGGCAGGTCACTATATGTAACAATTTAATTAAAGTACACTGCCCTGCAAGAATGTTATACAGTTATTTCCCGGTTCTTCAGTTGTTTGAAATGCAAGAATAGAGGTGTATGCAAACTCTCTGAAGCAATGGCTGCCAACCCCAATGCCAAACAGAATTAAACCATCCTGTATGAGTTGTTGTTTATGAGAATGCATTACCCAGAAATAATAAATACCTAAATGGGTGCTAGCTTAAGACTGAACTATCCATTGCCTTCACAGCAAACATACATCTTTGTCAATATTCAAATCGTGCACAAAATCTTCTGTACTAAGTGACAGTTGTCATGTTGGAGTTAGGTTTCTGCCATTCACTTGGCTCCACCTATCTGAATCTCTTGCTTGGCAACAAGAATGTAACTCCAGTCATTTGATGGTGTGGTAAGTCAAATAAAAGATCTGGGGTTTCCTTCACTGCTCCAGCATTGTGTTACTTGTACGTTTGCAAAAGGAATTTAGTCAGCCCAATTTGCTGTCAGGAGGTCATGCTAAGCAGGCAACTGCATCTGACAATCCAGGTGTGTAGTGTGAGCTTGATACAGGTTAACACTTTTTGTCACAGTTTGATACAGTCTGTTTTATCCTGTCCATGATTCCATTATTGTGTTTCTACAGATAGTATTCACAGATCAAATCTGGGTTCATTTTGATGTAAAACAAGCTGCACATATTATGTTTTTAATTACCTCTCTTCATACTTAAATTGATTGATACTAATGAACATTTATTGTTGAGATGATCAGAGGCTTACCCAACAGTTTTTATGTATATGGTTGGGCGATGCAGTGAATTTTCAGGTTGATTAATCATCTTCTTAAACATTACTGGTTGACAATGTTATTGCTGGGGTGAGACACCACTGTTTTAACTGATTAAGCCAAAATTGCTATTCTTTAATTCCTTTAATTTTCAGTTTGGCTTTAAAGTGTTGTTAATAGCCATGAACTATAGTAAGGTACAAAAGTACCTTGTTTAATTTAGAAAAGCGCAGATGAATGAATTGGTAGAGTAATCAGCTTTGCCAATTAGGCAGTATTGCAGCTTTAAAGCAAATGGTGAGCTACCAGAGTTAATTGAAGTAATTTTTTGTACTAAGCAATAAGGTTGTTGTTACAAAAATTTCACAAACAATGAACTTGCATAGTCATTTGTACATCCACTAGCCAGCTGATTACACAAGTTCAAACAATGTTGGTAGCATAAGCTCTAAAGGATTACCTCATCAATTATTAATTATTGGCACTTCTGGATTTGGAAAAAGTACAAATTTTGAGCAGAGTAGTGCAAGATGAACAAAATATACTATAGCCATTTCATGTTATTTTTCTGAATAAATGTTAATAAAGTATTATAAGTATTTTTCTTGATAAGCTACATAAAGTCAGCCTTCAACTCCTCCCAAACAGCAAACGTACAGGTACAGAAGATGATCAGTTATAGCCTGGAGTAGAAGTAAGTGGTATCCCTTTCAATTGTAACAATCCATGGGGCAGTTATGGGGATGTGGGATCCATCAATTGCAGTGCTGCATTGAGGAATCCACTCTCAATTTCACAATTTCCCTTGTAGGAGATTAACGTACATTTCCTGTAGAGCTGACAGCGGAGCACAACACACTTTCCAAACACATTGGCTTATTAATGGTTTGCCTGTTTTCTGAAATGATTGGATAAGGTGTTAAAGCCAGCAGCAGTGGCAAGATACTATAGCCCCACTGTATAATATGCTTTTCAGCGGGTATACATTTTCTTCTCGTTATGTGATTCAATGCATATGAAGACTAAACAAGAAGTCAAAATCATTAAATAACCCAAGTAGGATTTTATCTCACCCATCTTGACTCTGTTTATGTGTCCAGACTGACTGCTGCACACTTGCAGCTTTGACAAGAGTTTCAACAATTGCACTGTTATAGAAAAGCATCTACCTTTCTTGTCTTCTCTTAATAATATGCTGTAGATAGCTTCTTCCATGGGCCTTCAGTAAATGCAGTATGTGTTCAATGTGTTTACAGCCTTTCCATAAGCAATCCGTGTTCAATCATTGTGGATCCATACCATCAGTTTAGTTTTTTAAGCTGCATTCTCCACTATAGGGTGGATCCAGAGGCTGTCCTGACAGCTTCAAGTGCAAGACACAAACTAGTACTGGATCATGACAGCAGACTACATGCATAGAGGAACTGACAGACATCCATCTATCTGACAATTCATTTCCTAATCCCTCTTTGTTTATTACAAGACAGGGCACATTCTTGAACACCAGAAAGTACTCATGTACACTCAATGAACAAATTATTAGAAACAGCTGTTGTGAACGTAACCCGGGCACAGACAGGCAGACATGTTGTTTTCACCCACAAACATGTTATTTACAATAGTATTATTTACAAAGTCCAAAAAGTGCACACAAACCCCAAGTCCCCAAAGTCCTGGCCAACACACAACGCTCTGCTTAGTCCTTCTTCCACCTGACTCCAGCTTCGAATGAAGGGAGGCAGCCCCTTTTATCCTCACCCGGATATGCTCCAGGTGCTCCCCGGCAATCACCCACCGACACGCCCCTGTGTGGCGGAAGTTCCGGCTGTACTCCCGGAAGCATTCCAGGTGTCCCTGCTTCTCTTCCCCCCAACACTTCCTGGTGTGGCGGAAGTACTGAGGTCCAGGGTTCCCAAGGCATTGGGGCACCCCCTGGTGGTGACCACGGGCCCCCTACAGGGTTGGGCTTCCATGCCCTCAACCCGTGGCCCCCAACACAACCAGGGCGGCGGCCCCCACGTGACCCAAGGCGGGCGCATGCCCTCTTCCGGTCCTTTATGGCGACCCGGCCGGGTCGTCGCCCCTGGCACCTCTGGCACTGTTGATCCATGCAATTGTCTAATCGGCCAATCATGTAGCAGCAACACAATGCATAAAATCATGCAGACACAGGTGAGGAGCTTCAGTAAACGTGCACATTAAACACACAATTAGGGACAAAATGTGAACTCAGTGATTTTGACCATGGCATGATTGTTGGTACTAAATGGGTTTGAATATTTCTGTAACTGGTGATCTCTTGGAATTTTCATGAACAACAGTCTCTGCAGTTTTCTCAGAATGATATGAAAGCAAAAAATATTCAGTGAGTGGCATTTCTGTGGGCAGAAATGCCTTATTGATGCGTGAGGTCACATTAGAATGGTCAGAGCTACAAAAATGTTACATTAGTAAGCAGAAAAGTATCACAGAATTTACAACATGTTGAACCTTGAAGTGAATGGGATTCAGCAGCAAAAGACCACATCAAGTTCAACTCCTGTCAACCCAGAGCAGAAAACTGAAGCTGCAGTGGGTGAAAACTAGTAATGACACATAACGGGTGTTGTCAAAATTTGGTACCAACCACATGAATCCATTCACTCAAACCAACTTGTGTCAACTGCCCATGCTGGTGGTAGTGGTGAAATTGTGTGGAGAATGCTTTCTTGGCATACTCTGGGTCCATTATCACTTGAATGCCATGGTCTATTTGAGTATTGTTGCTGACCATGTGCATGACTTCATGGCCAGTAGCTATTTGCAACATGATAATGCAATATGTCAAAAAGCAAAAGTCATCACAAACTGGTTTCATGAACATGACAATGAGTTGAGGGTCCTTCAGTGGTCCTCCCAATTATCAGATCTGAATCCAATAGAACACCTTTGGGATGTGGTAGCACGGGACATTCATATCAAGAAATGTGCAGCTTACAGATGTGCAGAAATTGTGTGATGCAGTCATGTCAAACTAAAGCAGAACCTCAAAGGAAGGTTTCCAATCTCTTGCGGAATCCATGCTATGAAGAACTGAGGCTTTTTTGAAAGCAGAAGAAGACCCTACCCAGTATGAGTATAATGTTTCTAATAATTTGTTCACTGGATGTACATGACCATACTTGCTCATACCCTTTTAGTCTAAAGTAACTCATCAGCCTACCTTTATTACCTAGCTTACATTAATGTGGTAGAACAGGAAATCTGCATGCAGAAGGGACAACCATACATTTATTTTCTAAACCCATCTTTTCCATTGTAATACCACTGGGTTTTGATTCCTGTTCTTGCGGTATTGACAAGATGCTAATGTGAACATTTAACACCATGTATATTTAGAGTCACCCATCAATGTGCTATTGTGGAGTTGACTTTGGTATAAATCCCTTATCAAGACAGGGCAAATTATACAATCTCTATTCCGAAAATTTCACTTTCGATACATTTTAAAAATAAACAAAAAGTGTAATCCATGGATCTTCAATATGGAATTCAGGGAAATATCAGGATGAGGTATCTTGAGGTGATGTGAAAGTAACAGGTTACTCATCCACAGGGGGATTCATCACTTTAAGCCAAGAAACAGTTCTTGTTTTAGTGAACCTGCTTTTAATGAAAACTTTACACAACTCCATGAGTTTTTGAAACAGCTGCTTGAATTGGATTTAAATTTCAGCTTGTTTGTAGGCTAGCTCCAGGCAAGGTTTTTAACCCAGGCCTCAATATTTAAGACCCGTTGCCTTAAAACAGCTCATTAATACTCCAAACCAACCAGCATTTTCATGACACGCATTAGAAGAAAGCAGACAGATTTAATACAATCCAGTCCGTTATGACAGAACAAGACTGGTGGTTTGGGAGGGGTGTGGAGCTGAGGGTGGGGGGTGAGCTAGTGCATCTGAAAATTGTCACAGTTGGTGTGAGTTAAATGGAAAAAATACCAGCGTACACAAACAGAAGACAGTGAGCAAAGAAGGAAAAAACAAGTTTCTGTTACATTATTTATCACCATTTAATCAACTCCAGCTGTGTCAGTAAACAGTTTTATGACGCTTTAATGAAAACATGCTGTTCCTCCCTGTGATCCGCCTCAGCAATCAAATTGCATAATTTGTGTTGCACACTCAGCCACTGTCTTGCAACGTAAACAGCGAGGGGGGAGAATTGTGCCGATCACACCCTTCATTGTTTAAAGTGTCTGAACAGAGACACCCCAGCTCCGAGAAGTGGGTTCTGGCATCTGCAACCTGCTGGAGAAAAGCTTTGGTAGCAAAGGAGGCCCCAATATTAGACTTTGGCTCACATTCTGGAAAAGAAAGAGTTTACAAAATGCTCTTTTGCAGCCAGGGTTCCTGTTATAAAGCTTATGGCTTTGATTTATTGCTTTTTATTTTAGAACTTCAAAGGAATAGGTTAACAGCTTCTATTTTTAAGCATATAGAAAATCAGGGGATGCATTTAAGGAAGGCCATCTGACAAACAATTTCAATCTTTTTATTACACGTGGTGGCAGGGTGCCATTATGGTCACCTTTTCTTATTGAGCATTGTCATGTACAGTATCAGTCTTCCTATCTCACTTTATCTCATTTTCTTCTTAAATTGTGCCCCTTATCTTTTCAGGTATTCTTTTTACAGTCACATAGGGGAGTTGTTACTTTCCCCAACGTTTCCAACAAATAAACTGAACAGTTTGGCATCAGGTGCTCAGATGTTCTTGTAGATGTCACATCTAAGACACCCAATTAATAAATCCCAATAATCGCTACATCTTTTTCTGGAAGGAGTATGTGGAGGCCTTATGACACAGTGGTTAGTGCTGCTAGTTCTTCTGCCATAACCCAAAGATATATTGTAAATTGGAACAAAGTATGGAAAGTGGGTGTGTGAGTGAGTGAACCACACAAGAGATCTATGTCACACCCAGAGTTTTCTGCCTTGCTTCTGATACTGCATCAAGAAACTCTGGTTCCCTGCTAATCTAAACTGGATTAAGCAATTATGAAAATGTATGGTTATATTGAATATTAAATTACAGATTATCCTATCACAACAACTAGAGGTTCAAGAAAGGAACCATTTCTGGAAGGATCTCCAGTTCATGTTTTGGAATATACTGTATGATTTAATGTATCAGTTGAAGCTCAGAGTAATACGCTGCTTAAAGATTCATATTACTTTTGTACCAAACTGAAATTATTGCTACCCTACAAATAGCCTTTTTCGATAATTCATATATTTTAAAAAACATTTCATTCATAGTTTGGGTTGTGGTGGCAGCATATCAGAGACCAGTCCAAGATGGTGTGCCATTGCTTTTCAGAGTATGCTCATCCACATTGGGTCAATTTTGAGTTGCCAGTGAATGTGACTTGCATGGCTTTGGGATAAGGAAGATGTCAGAATACCCAGAGAAAATTCACACATTAATTTGAATTTTGTGCTCACTCCATGCAGACAAAGACTTGTCTGAATCCAAAGCTGTACAACCATAAGCTAGGAGTGCTAGAAGACTGTGCCATCATGCCAAACCTGTGATGTATGTAACAGAGCTTAGTGTAAACATAGTCAAAGTGTGTACTGAAACCTCCACTTGTAGAGTGAAAAGTGATATCATTCATCCAGGCTAAGAGAATATTCCCTTAGGCCAGAGTCTGAGACACTCATTCTCATATGCAAAACAGCAGATAATAAAGCAGTGTTGCGCATTAAATTACAAAGATCAATTAAAAATAATTTAACAGCACTCATTCCTTGCAAAGGAATACTGGTCAACTGTCTCTTCATCATCTAATCTTTAATCCAGAGGCAGTCCTTCCAGAATTGGGCCTAAGATATGATCCGGCAGCTAAGCAGGGCATTAGTCCTTTGTAAGACACATGCACACACTCAAATGGGGCCAATTTAAGGATGTTTTGCATGCATTAATATATGTGTTTTTTGGAAGTGGGATGAGAACTTCAATATCTGGAGAAGTAAACCCACAGATACAGGAAAAGCATTCAGACTTCACAGACAGTTCTAGGCCTTGATTTGAATATGGAGACTCTGAAGATATGTGCCATTGTTTATTAAAATATTTTTCAGACAAATTTTAGAAACTTCAATGCATGTTTCCTTACTAACTCTCGGTGGCTTTGACATGGAGTTATTTTCTGGCTAGCAGTTTGGTTATAGAGGTAGAAAGGTAATATTATGAGTTTAAAGATTACGGCTACTTTGGCCTCTGGATTTCTTATGTTTGTGTATTCTGCTGTTTCTACCAGGTTGCATCACTATCACTTTAAAATTAATTAGGAGGTGCAAGTTCTTATTCTCGTAAATTGAACCCTTATGATTGAGTATCCTGAGACCCTGAACTGGATTAAGTGGGTTCAATAATATATCGGCTAATGTTCTTATTTGGGAGAAGCTGTAACTGATCTTCCTGCTGGATGCAGGTTGTTGCCTAGTTTTAAACTCAATGCGATATAATTTAAAGAAACATGAATATACAGGGCATGGCAAAAGTAGGTTTACAGTTGTTCATATGGGAAAATATATGCAGGTTATGATTATTATAACAGCTTTATTAACTCAATAGCTTTATTAAGTTTATTAGCTCAAAAGAATGTCACAATGGCATCTCGGAAGTGCTCAAATTGCTGGCCTTGCGTGCTCATAACTGTAAACCTATTTTTGCCCACCCCTGTATCTGTTATAGCTCAGGTGTACACTATGGTATATAGGAGGTTTTATGAGGTTGTGCTAAAGTGCTCAACCTTACATGTAAGTCCTTAAAGAAAAAAATATTTTATGTAGTTTTTGTAAGTTTTAATGAAAACAATTCCAAAATAAATAAAGGATACAGTGGAGAACAGTGTTTCAACCAATTTGATATATGTCTTTCTGGGTATTTGTAATAAGCCTCTAGAAATAAGTAAGAATATCAAGTAGATATTTAGTAGATATCAAGTAGATCAATACTATTTACAATTACTTTAATAAATAGGACAATCACTAATTTATAATTTTAAATGATTTTTCTTCACTCCTTGATCCTCCTCTGAATATAGAGGGCTTGGAAAATGGATGGGTGGGATAGTTAATTTTCTCCATCCATTTTTTTGTACCTTCTTTTCCACTACCTTGTAGTATAGCTGCTGTTATTCTCTGGCTCCCTATAACATTTAATTGTTACAGTGAAGGAAAAAGGCAATTAATTCATTAATGTTAGATGTTTCAAACAAGAACACAAAAAATTCATGTTTGCCCATTTTAGATATTTGCTGCCACCCCCATAAATATTTAAGGAGCTACTTTTGCTGAAACAGACTGCATTTGATGGCACATTAATCAAAAAAGAAACAGGAATACTAGTACAGACTGATTGTTTCCATATTTCTCAATGAGATCTCTGGTGTTTGAGTGGTCTGCTTAGATCACACAGTGATTCAGTGACTGTGAGTGAATGACTGACCATAGAGATCACCCTCCAGTATGTTAGCCTCTAGAACACATTGTATGCTTCTGAAACTTTAGGTAGCATTTATAACAGTAAAGCTTTATTTGTTTTTAGCATTAATCATTAAAATTCATTAAACAGCCAACAGTCAATGGAAACCCCAATAGTTACTTTCTGAATTGTGTCATGGTATCCAGCCTCCTGTGTTTGTTACACCTTACCTAGCCCTGATTAGTTCCACCAAGTGTTATTTGTAATTTTAATCCAATACACCATATGTTAACTGCCAAAATGTGTGTTATTCTATTAGGCCCTTATGTTATCAGCATGACTATTTGGAGAATATGTGGAAGATGCAGGCTTAGAAAACAGATAGTTGGATGGATGCTTTGAAAAGATAATAAAATGATCCCATGAGTTTCTAGATATTTTATCCATATCTATGGGCTCTTCCACAAGTTGGGGTTCTAAGAGACAGTTGACATGCCATTCTCATTGCTAACAATCAATTTATAACTACACCCTGTACTTAATTGGAGTATATCCATAGACAGCCTTATTCCAATTAATAATTAATTTGTAAATGTAAATTGTTGCAATGTGCAAAAATGCAAAACTGTTTTAACCTCATTCCAGAATGTTGGACCAGAACCCCTTATTCATGCCAGTCTATTACCAATTCAGTGAAAATTAAAATAATGTTAAATATATGAGTGTGAGTGCCAATCCCAGTAGTGTATTTTGCTGTCATATTTATTATTTCTTGGTAGGTGTGGTCACCTGTCTTGTAGCTTTTAACAAGTCAATTCCTTATACACTTAGTATTACCAAAACTGGTCTGTTGTTTTCTACTCTGATGTAGAAAATATCCTGATGTGTTTGTTTCTTGTGTCAATCTGGTTGATTACTAAGTCATACTGATATATTTGTTTTCTTACCAGAGTAAAGAATGTTGTGGGATTTCCTTTAATTTTCATTTTCATTTTCTGTACACTTTCAGACAGAGGAGCCTCATAGAAATCCACAGACATTTGTCACACGCAAACTGTGGACAATGCCAGCACACCATGCCAACCCACTCCTGCGCCCTTTAAAACAATATTTTTTTAAGGTTGGGGATTTCTAAGTCATCAAGAGATGAACAGTATTCAGTAATATAAGATGCTTCTCTCATGGCTGCCTTGTTTGTTTGTAACCTACATAGAGCATTGCTCACATAATGGAGTGTGCAGCCCTGGCAACAAGATAAGGATGAGCAGGTCACACACACACACAAGTGGAAGAGCTGGTAAATTGAATCCTATTAGGGTGCCGCATACCATCACAGGCTCTCTTTAGAACTACTTTCTTTGTTTATTTGATATTCTGTCCCATTTAGCACTGAGGAGCTGCTTCCAAATTAATTTAAGAGCTTGCACATTTCTTATAACATAAATATCTGTGAAGCCAATAGGATAAATGGCAGTAAAGAGATGGTTTTAATTTTTAAGGGTCCAACTGTGGCATTAATAGAACCTATTTATTGGTTGAGAAACACCATTGCCAAACAGTAATAATAAAATTAGTTTGAAAGTTGTTAGCTACTTCTTTTTAATTCTAACCCATATTAATTTGTGAGTGCATGAAAGAAAAGGAGAGACCCTCCATTAGAAAAACAACAGACAGACACTCACACACAACATACTATTAAACTAGTAGCTCCATAGCCAAGACCTTTGCTTAGTTTAAAATGTGATTAAAACAGCACTGGCTCTTTTGTCTCCTCAGGAGAGGAGAAATGCAGTAGAAAAGAAAAAAAAAAACATGCAGCCTGTGTTTGTCTCACCCACAATGCATTCCTTTCTGCTGAGATAATCAGACCAACAAACAAATAAACAAACAAACAAACAAAATTGGCTATGCTCAGCATTTCCCTATATGGCAGCTCAATTATGCAAGCAGTCCCATACTGGCATGAGAAGCTGTGCACTCAGAAAAGAGAAGAGTCTGCATGTGAATGATACTCTACTTTGTCCATTTGGAAAATCAGTTAAAAATATGCAGTTGCAGTGACTAAATCAAGAAGCATATAATCTGTATTTCATATAGTTCTTTTCATATTCTACCATCTACTTTATCAAAATAGATGTTGTACTTTGGTGGTACAACACTGGGCTCAATGTAGTATGGATATTAGCGAGAAATAGATGAAGGTGAAGTGAAAACAATACTGGTAAAGGACAGACAGGGACAACTAGGGGGAATAGGCCCTGTTATTGACGGGAATTTATGCATCCAAAGAAAAAAACAAGAGAGAAAGAATGAAGTCATGGCACACTGGGAAGAAGCCATGCATATTCCTCCAGTACACTAGAGGGCGAGCAAACAAGCTCACAATAAACATGCTTTATTCTGAACCTTTTACCAAAAGACTGAGCCCCTTGTGGGGGGTAGTGCAATTCCTTCTGCCTGGCATGGGACAACAATGCCTTTCCCACTTGGACTAGATGGGAGCTTCCAGTCTAGCACTGAAAACAGGCAATCATGAAGCTACTTTCAAACCCACTCCAAAGATAGTAATTGCTTGGGGTTTTTGTTCCCTCTGAAGGTAGTAGATGTCACTTGTGAGTTAGAACCTCTGCAGTTGTATGGAGCACCACAAAAGTCTGGGCTGCAATGAAACCCATGGTGGTTGTTAAATGGCTGTACTCTGGTTGTGCTTGGGAGGCAAGAAAGTAGGGGATCTACCAAACACAACCATTAGTAAGCACTTCAACCTGCATCACAAAGCTTTGGAGAGATTTTGTTTGTTTTTCGTGTTTTGTTTTCACTGTATCATTAATTTTCTTCTCTGTTTGTTGAAAAGAAATAAGATTATGCTATTTAAAACTAAATTTGGTATTACTGTATTTCAGGTTTTGAGATGTTAGGAGGCAGCCTTGTCTTACACAGTGCTGCAGTCATATTCAACCATCATATTCATATTTGGGTTACTGTATTAATTACAAAGCCCCTCACATTACTATGTCACAAAAAAGCTAGAAACACACCTCTCTTATTGCAAACATACAGTAAGTTATGTTTGTAAGCAATTATTTTGAAATTATTATTGATTCATTCTCTGTATTTAAATATAATTGGGATACCTAATGTAACTGTGGGGAGCAGACCTCCCCACGTTTCCGCAGGGACAAATGGCCCAACTTATGGAAGTAACAGAAGAAAGTTTTTTTTTTGAGAGGTTGGGAAGTAAAATAGGAGTGCTTTATCGGCGCACTTTGTAGTGGGCAAGCCACCCCAGAAGTGCACAACTACAAGCCAAAGATTCAGCAAAATTAGTTTAGTATTGTTTATCTTGTACTTTGTAATGTTCCATTTTTTAATTTTCTCTTGTATGTATTATTTGTATTACTTTAGCCATATTAGCTTCATTTTGGGTAGAAGGCATTTATAAGAACACCAACTAGTGTCTAAAGAAAGTTCTCAGTGTCCTTTTGGTAAAATTTGATCGTGAATCTCTGTTTGAGAAATTCAGCATCGTGGAATAAATAAAAATATTACATGTTACATATTAGTACATCTAGGCAAAACTATGTGGTTGACAAGTGTAATAAAAAATAAGCGTCTATAAATGAAGTAACTCCATTCTCATAGTGCAATAAATAAACGGCTGGTAAGTGTGAAGAAACTTAATAGATATATCTTATGTATGGAGAGAATTTCGAAGGATATGGGTCCATTTAAGTGGGACAGGAATATGTCATTAAGCTTGTGGAAATGACAGAGCTGGGCTTTTGAAGATCTTACCAGACACACTGATTGTTGGCAGAGCGAGAAGTAAATGTAAGCATTCTGGATTTTTTGGTTTCAGAACCTTTAGGTGTTTACCAAAGTTTTGATAGGGATTCCACAGTTGGTAGGAAGTCTATTTAGCATTGCCAGCAGAAGATTATGTGATCTGAAGAATGATCCTGATAGAACAAAATGAAAACACTCAAAAGGTTACACCCAAATCTATATATTGGACTGCATAATTAGGCAAAGAAATACAGAAGTAGATGCAGATAAGAAAAGAGGAAAAAGACCTTTGCTTCAAGCAACTGACAAAAAGGGGTGTCCTGAATTTGTGTCATAATTAAATCATTTTTTTTCATTTATATTTGCACTCTATATGCATTAAAATTCTTAAGATAGTACATCATCCATTTACAGACTCACTTATAATTCATGTCCAGGTGGCATGGTCCAGTATCGCCAGAAAGAAGGCTACAACCTTCTGGGCTTGAAAGGTAGCAGTACTGGACAGTCCACAAAATTAGATAAGATCATAAGATTTTCCATTCTCATAACCACTTAATATGATTACGGAGTCACATGGAGACAGAGACCATTTTGGGTACCCGTCTCAGGCACAAGGAAGGATCAAACCTAAATGGGACACCATTACATTGCAAAGTGCACCTGCACACTCGCTCACACCGGGCCAAATTAAAGTTGAGAGCAAACCTGATGAGCATGTTTTTGGGATGTGAAAATAGTTCAGAGTACTTAGATAAAAACTGTGAAAGACATGAGAAGAATGTTTAAACATTCCACAAGCTAGGAAACAATCCCAGTATTTTAACATTACATTAGAACTTTAGAAAATTGGGATGAGAACAAGCCATTCAGCCCAACAAGCTCCTCTATCCTAATCACCTATATTGTCCAAAATAACATCAAGTCGAGATCTGAAGGTCCCTAAAGTGCTTTTCTCCACCACATGTCTTCTGTCCCTGTTTTCTGGAAGAATATATTTTAAAGCAATAACTGGGATCCATTCATCCATTATCCAACCCACTACATCCTAACTATAGGGTCACGGGAGTCTGCTGGAGCCAATCCCAGCCAAAACTGGGCACAAGGGAGGAAATAAACCCCAGGCAGGGTGCCAGTTCACTGCAGGGCACACACACTAGGGACAATTTAGAATCACCAATGCACCTAACCTGCATGTCTTTGGCCTGTGGGAGGAAACCAGAGTACCTGTAGGAAACCCACACGAACACGGGGAGAACATGCAAACTCCATGCATGGAGGACCCGGGAAGCAAACCCAGGTCTCCTAACTGCGAGGCAGCAGCGCTACCCACTGTGCCACCTTGCCGCCTAACTGGGATCCACTGTACTAATTCATTTTATAATTTTAAATACTTCAAACACTATATTTTACTATTTAATTGCCCCATCCATGGGTGTTTCCTGTCTTGTGCCAGTGCTACCAGGTAAATCTGCGACACTCAACTGAATTAGGCATGTTCAATATTGGATGGATGGATGGATATTTACATTATATTATATTTTGTGTAAAGCTAGGTACGCAGCTGGTAAAATTATAATTTGTCTGGAGATAACTAAATTGGAAGCTTACAGTGTGTATTTTGCTACACAAATATGCCTGTTGTTCCCATGGACCAGCATTTCTTCTTTTCTCCCACAGAATTTAAGAGTTTGCCATCATCCTCAACACTCCAGGACACTTGTGGTATTGTGCATCACATCTTTGGTGATGTGGCTTTGAGTTCTAAACTGGTCATGGTCTATGTGGAGTTTTCTTGATGTCCATGCAGGACTGATTCCCTTACACTTAGAGCAGATGTCAGGTAAATTGGCAGCTCTGAATTTTCTTGGTAAGAGGGTCTGTTGAATGCATTGTTCAGTCCAGAACTCTAAGGGTTGAATTTTGGGGTCTTGTGTTGGGAAAAATAACAGATTTCAGATATTTAGGAATGTTAAGATTTTTATTAAAAACAAGAAATGCTATAAATGTACCCAGTAGCCTTAGATCTAAAGTCATTCCTAATAGCGCTATTTGCATTAATACCAAAGGGGATAACGCTGTGCTGTGAAAAATCTGCTGTGATAACCCGTACCACACTACTTACATGAAGACTAGCTTTGCTCACCTAGAAGAACCCTTACCCATCTTCTACAACTGTGTGGATGGGAAAGTGATGTTCTGTATTATCTCAAATTGGCAAAAAAAAAATCTAATTTTCTTTAGAAATTCATTACTGTAATTCTAAAGTAAGAAAACTGGGTCAGTGCCAGACTTTTTTGTTTCCCATTTTATCCTATGTAAAGAATCACTTTAGATGGGGTTCATTTGTCATATAAGTAGTTTTCTGAATTGGGTCACAGGTGAATGCTAAGTTTCATGAATTGCCTTCTAAATATATTTTTTTTGCATTTGTTATGTTTCTCTTTTTATTGTACCATAGTTTATTAAATAAATAATAATTATCATTATTATTTTACACTTTTTTCTATCGGCAGCAAGGTGGCACAGTGGTTAGCGCCACTGCTTCACAAATTCTTCATCTTAGGTTTGCATTATGTGTCAGGATGCTATTAGTGTGGAATTTGGGCTTTCTTCCTCCTCTGCCTCCTTCTTTTTTTTGTATTTCAGTTTACCTCCTGCATCCCTAAGACATTATTAGGTTAACTAGCAATATAAGTATACATGAATGGATTCTTCAATTGACATGCTCAACCACAACCTTAAATTGGATGAACAAGGCCAGTGAATGCTATAACTTTTTTCATAATATGTTATAGGATCTTACAAAGTCATTTTAAAACCTTGGCAATCGTTACGAATATGGCAGATACGGTTGTCGGTATAATCACAAGGAAAAGAGTAAAGCTATTGAAATTTTTAGATGCTCAAAATTTATTAATGTTCAAAGTAAATTCATGAATTGTAACTGGAAATATATTATTTTCAATTATAATAGTAAGGACAAACTTTGTAAAAGAGAAAGTCTCTAGGCATTTCTTCAGTTTCAAAGGCAAAAATATTATATATTGGTATACTAGCATTTGAACATTGGCATGGCTTACTGTTCACATATCGATGAGTATCAGTAAAGCAAAAACTGAAAAAAGCAAGGTTTACTGTATCTCTTAAAAACTGACTGGCCATATGAATCCGTTTGATGCCCTTCAAAATGTCTTTGTGTGCTAATCATTTTTTTCTGTTATTTGTTTTATTTTATTACCTGCTAGAGTTACTGTATTCAACAGTCTTATAGTACTGTTGTTACAGTAGTTGTGAGATGTATTGCCATCGTAGCAATTTTAACTTTTCATTCAAATTAAACAGAAACTTAAGAAAATGATGACCTTCTTAATTGAATAGGTTCTTTTACAACTTAAAGCAAAGCAGTGTAAAGAAAATGGTGAAGTTGTGATTTTTTGTGTAGAAAATCAAGTAATAATAATAATAATTATTATTATTTGCATTTATATGGAAAATATTACTATCAACCAAAAGCACGGACTTAACTGAAAAGCCCATAGGAATTGTAACTGCAGCTAAAATACTTCTTGTTGGCATCATTTAACTTGCTAAATCTTTCTGACAAAATGTTCCTCCAGGCAGTGTGGTCTAGTGGTTTAAGCTTTGGAATTCAAACCTGAGGTTGTGGGTTCAAATCCCCTTCTTGACACTGTGTGACTATAACCCAGTCACTCTGCCATGCCTGTGCTCCAATTGGAAACCCAAAAGAAACAGAGTATAATTACTTTTATCTTAAGATATTGCCTTGGATAAAGGCATCAGCCAAACAATAGATAATAATTATTTAATATTAATGGGATCAAACTGTTTTATTACTGCTTTCTACTCTTGCCATAGGTTTTGAGTCTGATTGAGTTCAGGACTCACTATGTGCCACTACAAGACAGTCAAGCATTTCTTTTCTGAGCTTCTCTGCAGTATCTTTGAATTTATATTTAGGATCGATATCCTGTTGGAGAACCCCAGACATTTTAGGGAGACTTTGTTTAAGAAAATAGGGTTGGATATTGTGCTCTAAAATCCCTGGTATATCTTTAGATTTCCTGATGTCATATTCACAGTTAAGGCCTCCAGCAACAAAAGCAGCAAAGCAATCCTAACGCATTGTAGATCTTCCAGTATGTTTGACTGTAAAGAGCATATTTTTCTTTAAAAATATAATTTTATCATTTCTGCATAAAGGGCTGATTTAAAGTTACAAACAGTTGTTGCTTTGTTTACTTTGTCAACAGAACATTTTCCCATGCTTGTTTACATTTATTCACTTGTTTTTGGTCTGTCTTTGAGCACTGTGATTCTCCTCTGACCATATAAGCCCTTCTTTAGATGGGGTAGACTGAAATCACTGTTCCAGATCTCTCCAGTGAGCTTTTAGATGTTTTGAAGTCATGCCTGTTATTTTTCTTGCCATAGTTCCTATTGACAAGATCTGTGGTCAGCTTTCTTTACATCTCCATATACCAATAGAGTCAATATAATTTCTTGGGCTGCAAAATGTTTAATAACATTACGAACTGTACATTTGTACAAGGAAAATGCAAGGGACTTTCTCTGGTAATTTATTTTTAGTTATTAAGATATTTATGTTTGATGATTATTTCTAGCACAGGAGGAAGTTGTTTTGTCATACCCATTTTGACAGAGAAAACTTGGGGGAAAACTCACAATTGTTATGTCACTTTATGCATGTAAAAGGTAATTTTAAAATCACTTGCAATTTTGATATAAGTGAGAGGTACCCAGGAAATGACAATAAGGTGCTCCTCATAGATAGTCGGATAGATACCATATTGGCCACAAGGGAAAACTACAACGCACACATGTTAAGGGCAGTCAGGAGAAAATAACACAAAATTTTGGAAAGGAGTGCAGTGATTTTCTTTAAACCTTTGTTATTTTCCAAACAAAAATGGCACTTTTTTATATACTCCGATTTTAGGCAGTTGTTGAAATTAACAAAATTGAGAAGACTATCACTATATTAAATATATGGATAAATTATTAGGTTGTCAGGGTAAAACACTTGTTATTCCAGTGGAAAAGAAAAAGAAGTCGAGAGTTGAGGTCGGTCCCTACTGACTATTGCCGTATTAGACAGGGTGAGCGCGTGTGTGTCTGTGTGAGAGAGAGAGAGAGAGAGAGGGAGAGAGAGAGAGAGAGAGAGAGAGAGGGCGAGACCAACAGGGGTAGGGGATGAGATTTGTTTCTTTCCTCGCAATGTTGGCGCGCACCTGCTTTAGGGTAATTACGGTAGAGAAGGAGCCTAACTGTCCCCGAACATCTCCGGCACCAGTAATTCAACACGCTTTTCACTGGGGGTGATCGGAGCGGAGAGGAGACGAGAGCAAAGGAAAGGACAAGACAGGGGGCAGACGAGATGCCAAAAATTGTAGTAGCTTGGACAAGTAAAGGGACTTGTGCATCATTCTGCGCTTGAGACGCTAAAAAAACCAAAAACATTGCGGAGCAAAACTTAAGTGGTGCGCGGCCAGCCAGCTAGCATGCAGCGACGGCTCCGCTAAGTGCTGCGTGCGCCACTTCTGAGAAAGGGGAAGCGCTTCGGAGCAAGAAAGAAGGAGAAGAAAGGACGGAGTCCTAAAAAGAGCGAGCACCGCCGCGCCGAGTGATGGTCGCCCTCTGTGCTCACTGAACACGTCGCTACAGCCGCCGACGCTGCTGCCGTTAAGATTCTTCTTTTCTTTAACGTGCTTCTTCTTTGGGATCACCCGGACTGATCTTCAAAACCTGGAAGTGAAAATCCACATGGTCGAACAGAAGTAACGTGCGTCTTGAGCTCTGCACACTTTACACACAGGTTCAAGATCTCTCTCTCTTTTTTTATATAGTTCTCTTTTTCATTCTCTCATTATTGAAAAGCGCCTTTGCAAAAGTTTGTGTGTGTGTTAGTGCACTGCAGGTGTCCGGAGGACTAACTTCTTTCCAACTTCTTTGGGCATAATGACAGGTGAGCGCGGTGCAGTTTTGTGTTTGAAGCTGGGACGCGAAGTGTAGCTCGCATGTCCATTGGGTCCCTAAACATATGCCTAGTCGCAGTTCACGACCTTTGTCCAGCTACACAATAGGATCACTTTGTAAAAGTGTCTTTTTTCTCTCTGCAGTTGTCATGTCTGGACAAAGTGGAGCATGTTCATAAATAGAAATGAGTGATCTGCTAGTTTTACTTTTTAATCAATACATAACGTTGTATTTTTTGATTATCATTTTATGTGACTAACCGATACATAATACGTGACAACGTATAGACAGCATATATGTGGAAACGGCATATACCACTTAGTGTATTTGGTATACAGATTATCTTGGTTGTTAATTAAGAATTCACGCCCTTCATTTTGGAATATCAAACGAAACAATATATGATCTATAAAGGATTACAGAAATACACAGACCACATACTGTCTATGTTTGACCTCATACATTTTTAATAAGTTTCAGAACTTTCTTTACTTTAGTTTGACACACATTAGTGTGTTAAAAATCATAAGCAAATAACGAGGTTGCATTTTAATAAACATTAAAATAAATTTACTCCAGTTAATTCACGGTATGTTTCTGGGAATGTATTTAAATTTAATTATAAAAGTATTAATGTTGGCATATTTGCCATTTTTTGAAAATTTCCATTAAGATTACCTTTGGAACATATTAAGTGGAGCTCGTTTTTTGTTTTTTTTTAACCCTCGCCACAGTCTTCAGGAGCACTATATTCTCATAAATGTTCTCTTAGGTGAAATATTAGTAGTAATAAATAATTAATAATTAGCCTTGTTCAGTCTTTGAGAAGTGATCGTCTTAAGTACAACAAATGTATCATAAAATAATGTTTCCAGTGTATAACTGTCAGGAACAATATTAAAATATATTTACGGATTACTCTTAGAAGATTATTTTTGAAGACTTATGTTTATTGAATCCAGAAGCACTGACTTTTATATAACAATACAAAGCTAAAGTAAGTGACCCATGAGATCACTCTGTGTTCTTTTGAGCGCCGTACGGAGCCTTACAGTATCACTTTAGCACTCGAGACACTTTTTTTTCCAAGAGCGATTTTTTTTTCTGAGAAGTACAAAAAGAGTAACAAGACTATGCAGAATAAACGATAAAAATGTTTTTTTAAATTAGGAAGACTTGTACAAAAAACAAAGTTACAGAAAAAGCGCAATCGAGTTTATAGTTTTCCGTTTTACTTCTGGGGAATTTCATTGATATAAATTTATTTTAATAAAACCGCTATATGTTGTTAAAATAACATTTTCGAAATAGTTGGGGGCGCTGTGATTTTTATTATAAGTAAAAAATTAAAATCGGGTTCAAAAAGAGTTTTAGGGTTTAAAATACTAAACACAAAATAAGAAAAAAACTCAAATGCACCATGTAAAAGGATACATGAATGCACACAGAGTAAACAGCACCGGGCGAGAGTAGTGAGGGAAGTGTCATTTTCCAGTCATGGACGATGAAGGACAATTAAAACTGCCAGAAGGATCGCGAAGTCCGCGTTAAAAGAGGTAGAGCGATGATTAAAATAAATCGATTTACCCAAGTGAAGGAAAAGAAACTCCATACTGCTCATTATCAAATTTTGTGACGACCGAATGTGAATTTTCAGGTTTTGTTTTCTCCATTCGTTTGATTTTTTAAGGGAACAGATTTCAAATCGAAGCTCCTTTTGTGTCGGACTTGAAGTTGAACACTGGAAGTTACCCAAAAAAGAGACTGGCTCGTAAAATACAGCATAGTAAATGTGTATGAAAAGTCTGAATTTCAACAAAGTGTCCAAAGTACAACTTCGAGTTCCAACGAGGAAAGGCTGGCTTATAGTGATGAGAATACAGAAAAAAGCTTTTTGGGTGACCGCGTTGTCCCATGGGATCATATAATTAGGCGCAATGGTGTGCAACGTGCTCGCGATCAATACACATAAGTATATATATATATATATATATATATATATATATATATATATATATATATATATAGAATACCATGTACGAATGAGAAAGTCGTATTTCTTTTGATCTGGAATCCTTGCATACTTCAGCGCTTTGTTTAATTGGCCTTTTAAGTTTACTGTATTCACATTGTCCGCAGTGCGCTGCCTGACTTGGAGTTCGTGCCTTTAGAGGCCTTTTAAATATCAGTAATGATGAAACTCCGTAAACACACCACAGATAGTCGAACCGTTTGCTGTCTGGAATGTAGCCTCTTGAAGACAGCTATCCGCCTTAAATAGTAAAAGTGCAAATGGCAAGAGAGAAACTTTAAGTGACATAGATCCATTGTCATAAGAGAAAACTGGGCTAAAATGAAAAAAACTAATTTGTTGGTCTATTACTGGTATGTGCCTTTAAAAAACTGATAAATTAATAAAGGTGCTAAGTGTTAAAATTACAGTAGTAGATTTTTTACTGAAAACGCCCCTTTACATTTAATTGGAGATTCTGATATTTGATGGTATTCATAATTTGAAAAAATTTCAATATAGAAATATTTAAAATATGTGGATAGAGTATATAATTGTAGATACATTGTAGGTGTAAATATTTATATTTTGTGTGGTATGTGCCCACTATCATTTGAATTGTTTAAGGGTAAATTTTTAACCAAAAAGTAGTTGAACATAATAAAAAGAATATAAAGAGGCATTTTAGAATTGTGAAGTTAAATGAAATAAACATCACGCCTGTTGTTATATTTATTATTAAAAGCATCCTGCTTTTCACTTTATAAAGGTTATTTTCCTGTTAAAATTCAAATACATTTTAAAACTTGTACAACACTGACTATTCAGGTCATTTCCATACAATAAATTAAATTAATTCTGTATTTTTACAAACATAATTGCAAATTTGTTCCATTTGGTTCAACTGTGTGTTTAGCTTTTATTCCTATGATGTTAAATATGGTGCTTGCCCTTGTCAGAATAATTTTCACAAATCTTGACATTTGTTTCAGAATACCTGTTTGATTCATGGTATGGATATGATAAAATTTATAGATGGACACTTTTTTGTTTCTGATTGATATTTTAATAATTTTAAGCTGTTTATAGAACATATTCTCTATGATTATATCTGTCCGAGGCTTTTTTTCTTAAAGGGCATGTATACACCTTTCCTTTAGTGCGGCATTTATTTTTTACTCTTTGTTATTTAGTAGCATGATCACAATCCAGTTTTGATTAAAGATAGCATTATAAACTATAGCAGTGTCACACAGCCATCTAAATCAAGTGAATTACAACTTAGAAGAAAATTTTAGGAAAACATCTTCAGCTTTTTAAAATGATAATTTTGTGATCTACTTCTCAGTTTTAGAGTGGAGACATTCCTCCACCTCTGGCAAACTAGTTGGAAACAATGGCTTTCAACAGAGCAACTTGCAGCCGAGTGGCTAACTTGAACACATTTTGTTTGTGGCAAACATTTTCCAGACTGCTCAAGTGTTGAGAGATATTCTGTTTGACATTCTTTTGGTTGCTTTTACCTTGCAATGGTCAGTTGTGCACACACTTTTATCTTTATGTGGAATTATGTATGTGTGCATGCATGTGTGCATGTATATTTATATATATATATATATATATATATATATATATATATATATATATATATATATATATATATATATATATAAAATAGGTGTATATATATTTATAATGTATATGAATATATATTTGAATATGTATGTGGTGTCTATATAATTTAAAATACTGTATGTGTGTGTATAAGTATTTTAATATGCATCATATAGGATCATATAGGATATTTTATGTATTTTTATATAAATATGTAAAAATGAGAGACAGCATATTATGTAATACTACTTTAAAAAGAGATATGCAAGTTTTTTTTATTTTTGATTTGCATTCAGTACTTAATGAGAGGACCTATAGCCTAAAGAGTAATGTTTTATGCCTTGTAAATGAAGATCCCATTTAATACAGTTAAACAATTATTCCGCAGTAATGGAAAATGGTATATTTTGTACTTTCATCATTTTCTTCTTCCAAGTCATAAACTAGTTAAAATGAAATAAATATTCTCAGAATAAAAGTAAGTTTAAAGTAGCTAACCTCAACTTTATTTTATAATGTGAATACCCATATAAATTGTACTGTGGGCACTTGATATGCAAAAGGGAATTGTTAGTGCCAGTCACTTGCTTTTCTTTTAAGTTTCTTTCTCTGTTTGTACCCATTGTATGTTTTTTTTATGTCATATCAGAAAACAAATGAAAAAAAAACTTAACTTCAGTTGCAGAAATATTTATAGGTACCCAGAGTTAAGAATTCTATAGAGTCTATGTTGTGGAAATAAATAGCATCACTGAAGACACTCTGCAGGTACAAAATAAGACTGGTTACCTTTAATGTTATTATTCTGTTTGCTCCTCAAAATTTACTTGGAACTGTAAAAAATTTTCGTATTGAGGTTAACGTAAATGATTAAACATTTGATGAGCGAGTTTTTTAAATATGTTAGTGTTATGTAGGTGTTTGTTGCAACTGAGTAGAGTTGTGACTGTCTTATTAAATATAACACATTTACTTTTTTTTATATTATTAATTTATTTTGACTTGTTCTTCTTGAGTGGAGAGCAGAGGTGGATATGAATAATCATTCCCTAAAGTTAATCTAAAATATGTTGTGTTTAAATCTTGCTTCATGTTAACAATAGGTAATAAGTTTTCATTTGCATTGTGATTAAAAAATGTGTTCTTTTTTGTGTGTTTGTCAAGTGCTTAGTGCCTCAGATACCTTTGTGCCCCAGACCCTGTGGCCCCTTGGCCACTCTCCCATGTTGAGGAATGCGCCAGCTCTGCTGGGCTGTGGAAAGCCTTGCATTGTCTGTATTGTTACGACTGATTCAGTGAAGCGCACGTCTAGCCCCGGGTTTTCCTAAAAAGATATCTTCTCGTTATGTTTGATGTTGGCGATGAAAACAATTGTCAAAAAAAAGTGCATATAAAAGGATAGGTAGCTATTGACACTTGAAAGAGAGGAAGTATGTAAGAAGGAACCTTTTTTTGTTTCTTCATGAAAGTGCACCTGATGCAAAAAGTGCAGGAGAAATTTGAGGGGGGTGGTGGTGTTTTGAATCTGCTGGAAATGTGTCTTGTGTACTTGTATACTTTTTTTTAGCACAGTTCCAACAGTTTTTTTTCTTTTGTTTGCTGTGCATTTGGCATATCTTTTTAAAATATAAAAAATATAAAAAAAAAACTGTTTATTTGTAGCAAAGAATTCTGGTACAGTATGTTAGCTTTACTTGGTTTACTTCTACACATTTAATAGGACGGTGTTGTTGTTCTTAGAATCTGAAAATATAAAAAACAGAGTGCCAGAGTGCATTGCAGTGATTTTGACTACTGGGTAGAAAAACTGTTTTTCTTCATTAAAATATGTTTTTTCTGTTCATTAAATAATTCATTTTCTAGAATAAGTAGCAATTTAAGATTTAAATTAGAGTTCAATATGTAAATGAATAAAAGTTTTCTGTCTTTAAAAGTGTTCAGTTTTATAGTTTTTATAAAGAATCTTAACCTGGATGGACTTTGTAGAAGTAAATTGTCCAGTTTTACCAGCGAGTCTGATATTATAGCTAATGGAATACTTTTTCATTGATAGATGAAATCTTATGTTGGTTTCATGCTGCTTTTATTTCACATTATTTCAGTTAAGCATATGATTGTAATTGAAACCTGTATTTGCGATCCTAAAGGCTGAATTTTGTAGGAATAATAAATTGCATGCCTGTTTAGTTAGCCAGGGAACTACTTTCGATACCCTTACTTTTTTCTCATTCTTTTGGTTTACCTTTGCACTTGAGGTGAAAAAACAGGGTTTTTATATGTATTTTTGATATGTGAACTAGTAGCATTGTTTAGAATGGACTTTTTTCCCTCAGCTGTATTTTCCAGCATCTCATCTTTGGTATGACTTGGGAAGGTAAGGACATGCCATTGTACAGGCTTCCTCCAGGATATTTGTTATAATTTAGTGTATATGTCTGCTGCAGATTTCTGTGTTTGTTGGATTTTATCAATGTGTTAGTTTCTGTTTATTATTTTTATCTATTTTATTGCTTCTGAGCTTTAAGTTCCATTTTTTTCCTGATTAGTTTTTGGAGTTATGTGTTGTTCTTTATTGTTTTAAAATTAAAATTTTACAAGTTCAAGGCTAGCAGGTGTGCTGGTCAAGTGCAAAGCCTACTTGAATAAATCTCGAGGGTAACACATTCTGAGAGGTCATAGTATGTGACAGAGTTAAATTTTATAGGAATACTCATTAGTGCATCCACTCACTGAGAAGAGGTGTCGTTAGTCGATTGCTGCCATTCGATCAAGCTGCCTAAATGTCAACTCTTCGCAGCATTTTATGTCCCATTCAAAGTTGGGAATCTCCGTTGTTATAATGAATAACAGCCTAGAAAGCAGGCTGCTATAAAAGCTTAACTTGTGTGTTTCCCAGTGCTCGGCTCTGCTCAGGTGATTGATGCTCAAAAGATGAACTATGAGAAGAGGAAAGTCCATCAGTAGTTGCTATGTGATGGGAGATGCACATTAAGAGTGCTGGTCATTTAGTCTGGCCATCCATTAGTGAAATCACACTTTGGAGTAGATTATCAGAATTTTGGAAAGGACATGTTTTTTAAACCCTGGAATTGCATTCTCCGCTGTATCTTTGGGTGTCTGTTATACACTGCTCACTAATCGGCAAGCAAAGGTTTTTCTGATTAAATCAGAAGTGAGACATGACTGAAAAGGTTGTCTTTTTTAAATTGCCATTGACAACTGCTTTTCTGTCTCTATTTATTTAGATATCCACATGTGGATATTGCCTGTGGGAAAATATCAGAGAAGCCACATGTCATCTAAAGAATGGTTTAAAATTATTGTTTAATGCTTATTAACTAAATTTTGATCTCCCCTTTTCCCAATTTAGGAAAATACTACATCCCATGCAAAGCTTTTTTTGGAAAAGCCCCTGTAATGATTTTAAAAAGTGCCTGTCTGGCTTTAATTTATTTTTAATGGGATGACTACTGCACGTGTGGAGGCTCTTTTTTTTGGTTAATCCTTTTCTCAATTTGAAAGCAAAATGTTAAACGTATGTGCCATGAAAAACGTACGAGAAATTCCAGTATTTATCCTTTTTCACATTTAGGAATTCAGCTTGAATTTTAAAACTGAAATATTTTCCTTCAAGGTTAATATTATCTGTGAATGGCAGTTTGGATGAGTTAGGAAATGTATACCTCAATCAGAAATCATTTGTCTGAATCCAGGGTTTAACTTTAAAATTGTTTTAATAGATGGCTGTAAAGGAGAAATTGAACTTGGTACACTGCATGTGGGGTTGGAATGCACAATATTGGATTGATAATGTCAAATCTTAGTTGTACTGTGTCATAATGAGCATACCAGGAAAGCATCGCTTGTGTTAAAATAATTGATCAGATGTGACTAAAGAGAGCTATGGCAGCATGTGTCCCATTGGATGATTTTTCTTTGTTCAAAGAGTCCCAAAAGTGACCCCTGCAAACAAAAATCACAGTCAGATTTTGACCTTTTGAGTTATTTTTCTCTTGTGAGGTAATAATCATAATAATCATAATAATAACAATAATAACAATAGCATTAAGAGTGCATACTCTGCATTTATATTTGGGCTTCATAGGCAATGAAAGTTTTGGGATGATTTTAATTTGACATCCTGCCATGACTGCTGATTCTAGGTTTGATCTTTCTTGTAGCTTTAGCAAAGTAAATTCATTAACTTTTCTTTAGTGATAATGGTGGAGTTCTCATAAATTAAGAAAACTCCTCTGTGGTCCTTAATCATACCCATCGTGTCCTGAAAGAGCACTGGCACTGGGCTACCTCTTGTAGATGCTTGTGCACTATAGTCTCTTGGGTTGAGCAAAGGCCATGTACTTTGCTCCCTTTTAACATCAAGCTATTGTTGGCTGATTTTAAGTGTCTGTTGCTGGTCTGTGTGACTTGGCGTGTAATATCTTTTGACTTCTAGAGCTGGAGGTCTTTCTGGGTAGCACTTTATCAGCTAAGATACCCTAAACCTGATAGCCACTGACTAACTGCCCAAAGGGGAAGGCACACTTTTCTTGTTAATCTGATTATCACAATATACACTTAAAATAATGTTCCTTTTCATTTCTTCTAAAATTAGATCCTGTACATCGTGATGAAGATATAGATTTAAGAACAGGTTTAGAGAGACTTTTATCATTCCAAAAAAAAAGTAATGTTTGGGGGTAAAGTAATATTTTTGATCCACTGAATTTCTCAAGGCATTAGCAAATCAAAACTTCTGTTTAGTTGAGAGACACAGTATACCACTCTACTTAGTTATGGAAAAAAAAATATCTTGTTACAGTGAAGTGTTCGCTTAGTTAATAGAGTAAATATCGCATTTTCTCAGTAGGCAATGATGAATTTATATCAGCTTGGAGAGTGAACTAGCACAAATAAGACCGTTAAAAATTGCATTTTTTAAACCCTGACTTGAAGTGTTTTGTGTTAAATTATAAAAAAGAAGAAAGAAATAAACATGCAGCCAAGTGCCTTCGTGAACCTTTTACGGTAATTTAAAATGCTTTCAGTGCTCATAGAACATCTGCTCAGGGCTGTAATATTCACGCTGTGTTACCTGGTGTTGTACTCTTACCGCAGCGTTCAGTTATAAAGCTGCTTTATCTGAACCATGTTTACACACTTCAACCAATATAAATGAGTGCAGGTGCCATTCTGCACTTAATTGTATCCCTGCTTTATATATTTAAAATATATATCATTCTACATTTTTATGTACATGATGGAATTCTGTGTGTGTGTGTCTGCACGTGTTAGTATATAGTTGGTTATGCTATTTTGTCAATGATTTTCAATGCAGATACTTGTTTGTCTAACTTTTGGTAGATCTGCATAAGCAAGTAAATGTTTTATGTAGGCTTATTTTTTTAGTGTTGCTTTATTTTTGAAGTTTGTGTTTTTTTCACAAGAAGTTTTTTAATTTTTCTCTAACCCCTATCCATTTTTTTTCTAGGTGGTTTAGGCAGTGTGATTTTAGATGTTTAATACACCAGTAGGTGTTTTGCTGTAAAGGATGGATAAAGTGTTGAAAATTGTCTATTTAAACAAAGTCACTCTGGGAAAATTCAAATTATTTAAACATTACTTTGAACATACTGCATATTAGTATGTATAGTTTTATATGCATGTTTTGGTTACCAGGATCGTTATGTACACAGGGTATACAGTGCTTTGCAAGGAGGTGCAGGTGATGTCCATTACATGATTTACCTACTTTAGACCCTTCAGAAACAATGGATCATGGTGACATAATATCAATATTTTGTGACTTTTCTTCATTTTTTCCAATTCTTCACCCCTAACTAAATCTTGATATTTTTTCATTTTGAGCTCAATTTTTGTAGTATTTAAAGCTATGTTTTTTTCTTATGATTGTTTGCTAACATTCTGGTCATTCAGATCTCTAGGGATTACTTCACATTTTTTATGGGCAAGGTCAATCTTATCTTGTCCCACTGCCACAGGAATAAGCAAGGCGGGGAAACTGGGAATTAGTGGCCTCAGAAAATTAATTGTTTCATAGAAATAGTGGTGGAAATAACCTGACTACCTTTGAAAAAAAAAGTACCATTTTGATTGGTTATTCACCAAGAGAGATCTCTTGAAAACTTAAAAAATAAAAAATTTGCTCTACATTAATTTTTAAATATAGAAATATTTAATTGTATAAATGCAGTAATTTTATAAACCAGGTTTAAACCATATGGCTTTATTTTTATACTGGGCACAAATAACCAGTACTATCATGATAGACTCCAGCTCTCTAAAAATCTGTTTCACGCAAAGTGGATTCAGAAAGTTAATGGATGGTTGAGAAGGGGTTGGAGTGTGTGTGTGTGTATATGTGTATATATATATATATATATATATA
>JANRMT010027041.1:39418596-39449093 GCA_026402145.1 Polypterus bichir lapradei | reverse complement strand
TATATATATATATATATATATATATATATATATGTTTTACATTTAGTTTATTCCATAACATACATATTTATTATTTAATGAAGTTATTATTTTACTTTTGTGCATTTTGTTTATTTGATTTAAAATGTGGGCTACAGGAAGTATATGCCATGTGTGTATGTGTGTATGTTTGCATATTCAAAATGTATCAACCACCATATACATTTTTTTCCGCCTGTGTTTGTTTTCCTTGGCTTTGGTACATCCTAAGAATACATTTCTTGTCAATGACTGAGTTAACATTGGAAAATAGAATAAATTGATATTGATGTTGAGAAATCTCCCAGTACACAATTTTGTGCCATTTTTAGTTCTGTGTACAAGCATTACCTTTTCTTTCAAATATACACCTTGTCTTGAGAAACACAAATATTTTAATGGGCCTTCACCTTTCTTCAGTGTCCATGGTTAACAGTAATTGTGTTCAAACAAGTGTTTACTGGACAGATGGAGACTCAGCTGAGTCAAGACAGAGTGCGTTTAGGATGGCTTTTTAAAATAAACAAAAAAGCCAGAGTCAATAATATGGTGCATTTTGTTTCTCATTAATTAATGAGATGAAAAATAAACAAACATATTCTATATATGAGTGTGTTTGTGTTCTCATATATAATCAGATTAGAAAAGAGTTTGCCGGTTGATTTTCTTAGCCATGTGAGTGAATAGGTCTTAGAATTGTTATCTTCCAAAATGCTACATTGGAATTTGGTAGTGGAAAATTGCCAGGAATTTTGTTTGACTGGTAATAGTTACCACCAACCACCAACTTTGGTATGCTTTGGAATAAAATAAGAAATATAAACTGACAATAATGGTTTTCAGTGTCACACAGCTGGTCTAAAAATAATGAAGAGAAAATGAGTGAATTCCTTTTAATTTGCAGCCTCTCTTTAGTTGTGACCTGACTCATCGTTCATTTGAGAATGTGAACTGGTGTCTGTTTACTAAAGGGCTTTGTGCTTGTTGGGACACAAAAGAAAAGCTTTATTATATTGACTAAATTGCAGGTTTGAATGTCGGCTTTCGATCACCGTCCAGTCTTTAGTTGTGCATTTCCTGCTGTGAAGCCAATCTGAAGTTTAAAAGATTCTGTTACTGTGTATTGGGTTGACCAAGAGAGTTAAAAGTGATAGCAGAGAAGAACTGATTGAAACTAGATAAAGTTGGAATGGAGGGATTTCGGAAATAAAGAAAAGTGACTGCGTGAAAAGAACAGGGCCAAAATGGAAAGTGAAAAAGGAAAATATCTGTTACCAAGAACAGTAGATGGGGAGAGTAAGGGAAACGTGAGGGGAAGAAAGAGAAAGAAAAATGGAAGAATGATTGTGAGGAAGAAGGAGAAAAGAAGTTCACAGAGAAGTAATAGAGCATTTGATTTTGAATTTGGAAGGCAGAGCTATTCAGGCAGGTTTGCAGATTTAAGCTTTGATTTGGTAAACATCTTTATTTATGATTATACTGTATAATTATACAAAATATACCTGAAATCATGCAAATTGAATGGTAAATGAGTATAAATTGTTTCATCTTGGTACATTGGTAAACTCCAATTTCTATAATGTGCAATAATCATGAGTGGAATAAAGCGGATCTATAAAAAATCCATCATCCTAATTTTTACTTTTTTAATTCTACCAGTTAGTCGTTATTAAATGGGTTATATTCATTATTTTCATGTTGATGTAAAGCTGTGTCTTGGTTTCAATGCTTGTACTGTAATCATCAAAACATTGAAAAGATCTCCTGCCTCTCATCAACCTGTAAATGTTAAGACGCTTGGCTTCTAAAAGTGTTGCTGTGTGCTTTGCATTTGCTTTATTTTCTATTTTTCATTCATTTAAAAACATTAAAGCAGCCACTGCCATTAAGCAGTTATTTACTTATTCTCCCTTTTTGTTTAATTATAGCTCATGAGGAAAGTATAAAATGGGGGAGGTTAGATTTGAGACTTTATTGTCTGGTATTGAAATGTCTCAAAGTATGACAACTAATGTTATCTGGAGAACAAATGGCTACATATACTCTGTCTGGATAGAATTTCTCAAGAATTGGAATCTGTGTTTCCCTGCCTTTATCCTCACTTCTTTTAGCAGTTAGCTGGTGGGAAATGTACCCATACATTTTATGGTTATCCGATAAACAAAATTTCTATGCAGTAATTATATCCCAAAAGCTTTTCATGTATCAATTAACTATAAGGAGCTACTTAGTTGAACCTTAGATGGGCAACTACTGGAGCTGATTCTGGAAATGCAACATGACTAGCATTGCGCTGGTTGTAGTCAACGTTTTGGATTTTTTTTAAATTAAAGTTTGCATTACAAATGCTCATTGTTGCATGTTTAAAATGGATTTAATTTATGGTGCCTGGTAGGGTGGAATCAACTGGAGAGATGCCTCTAGGTAAACAAGTGTCTGTGTGATAAAGAAATAAAATCCAAAGGAACTTGTGCCTTTGTCTGTCCTGGTTCAAAATGAGGTCTCAGTTAGGCAGGAACTGACTGCAGACTGAATTTGTCAAATAAGCTTTAAATATGAATCTACCTTTGATTGATCCACATGTATTAATGTAGACCTAACTATGTGTCTATTGGATTGTGCCTGCATTCATTGTTATAAGGCACTGTCCGTTCATGTCATAAATCTGTGTATATCTACTAAAGATATACAGACATACACACACACTATGTTCTACATAAACCAGAATGAGAATCAGTTTGTTTGTTTCTTCCTAGTGCATTCCCATGCTTCTAATCTTAGACGAATCCAGCTTGACAGGGGCGTCCAAATCATTCAGAAGAAAATAATGGGCAACCTGCTGACCCCAGCAAGTTGGCTGTGGTGGAACTTTACTTGCCAACTAAAGTTTTAGGTAAATTCTTCAGCTGTATCTGAAGGTCTAAATTCAGTAGTTTTAACTCATATGATTATGATAGTGTATAAGTATGCTAAATTCAGATATTACTGTTGATGAAAAAGGACATACAAACTGAATGTTCCATTAATCTATCTGATCAAAACCTGAAGACCATGTAGACTATAATACATTTCTGCACAAAAATGTTACATGTATGTGGCTGAGTTTTTGGCTTACAAAGATTTTTATATGAATTTAACTACAGTATTTGTGTTTCCTACGTGTTACACATGTTTGACTAAAAAAGCTCATTAAAGAGTGAAAGCAACACATAAAATATGTGTGATGTATGTGTGGTAATGTAGGTGTGTTTAATCCACAAATCAATAAACAAGTATTAAATAAGAAATTGGGAATGTCTGTTTATGCACTTTGTGCATGACAGGTATAAAAACACATTTACCCAAAATATTTATGTACAGTATAAATTAGAATAGACTGTTGTTTCTGAGTTTAAGGTTAAAGTGAATACTCCTATATTATCACCTTTATAGTATGAGTATGAATGTAGCTGGATAGCACAATAGTCCTAATTCCTGGAGAAGAGGTTTCATTCCAGGCCAGAACTTGTGTATAAGGAGTTTACATGTTCTACCTTTGTTTTTTTGGATTTCCTTTGAGTGTTTATTTTGCAACACTTTAATGAAATATGCAATTTCAGAAGAATGATGGACTGGTAAGAGTCTAATGATGGACTGGTGTGAGCCTGTTGTCTCTATTACAAGCTTGGTGAGAGCAGTACTGGGTGAAACTTATCTGGGTTGTTGTATAGCATAGTGCAGAAACAATTGTTATGGAAAACAAAAGAGGTCAATACCAGTAACATATAGGATTGGTCAGTTATTCAACCTTAGATGTCATTAGGTTATGGGATAAAACAACAATTCTGAAAGTAGTGCCTATACAGACAGCAAGTGTCTTAATATACACCATATATGTAAAGGATTGAATAGTGTGTTATGTATATATGCACAGTATAATTTGTGTACAAGTTTTTAGGTATATTAAAGGCAGATAATTGAAAGATATACCCATTCTGTGTTTCAGTGACATTGCAGGTAAGTGTAAATTAAACTGTTCTGTATATGTGTACATGTGTACTTGTTTAAGTACTCTTTGTAAGGCTAGCTTGTGATTTTTTTGCAATGTATCGTTCATGCTTGCATATCTGTTTTTGTAGTACATGGGTCTATGTTACACATCAGTAAGTATGCATGGAAATGTACACATATTTGTAAATTTGTATGTGTGTCAGAGTAAATGCTGAGCCCAGGTAACTGTACATTATAAAACTAGAAATGTGTGCCAGGGTTAAAGGATATATCTAGAAAGTAAATATTGCCAAAATTAATTTATAGTAAATATATGTTGGACTTTCATCCTATAGCTATATTAAAGGTGATGATTGTTCAGCAAATATTATTCATATAATTTGTATGTGACTACATGAATAGTGCAGTGGACTGATATTGGATCAAAACTTTGCATAAAAGCTCTTCCTGCAGTACACAAGCATTAGTACAGTGTATCTTACTATCTAACTTTAAATCTTTCTGTGATGTATGAAAAAATTATCCTCTTCTTACGTTAGACTAACAAAGTTTCTTCCTCTTTTAGGGCAAGTTTTGGCATGTCCTACCAAATGCATTAGAATCCCAATCATCAGAATTTCAGGAGGGTCACTGCTTTATTTTTTTGCCTTGGTCCTAATTGTGGTTCACACCGTAATGTGGGAATGCACATGAGTACTGATGAAAAGCCATGAGTAGGTGTTCGGATTGGGGGGGGTGGGGAGTGGTTGTAGGGAACAGTGAAGGATAGTGAAATAGCAGTCCTCCCTCCCGGACAAGCCTCCGGCCAGGCAGCTTGCTTTGTTAGATTTTCACTTTCCGCTTTCTGAATTCTAAGAAGTGTGCTTGCCTGCCGCTCTTTCTCCAGCGCTGAAATCATTAACAAAAAAATAATTTAACAAGAGTGAGAGATCTTTTGGGGACAGCACAATTAATCAAAAAAAGGCAGAGGCTTTGAAAAGGGAGCCCTTCAAAGAAACTCTATTCTTCTTATTTTTAATGTTTGATGAGACGTTAAAAAGTTTTATAACGTCATGCTGTCTGAACAGTAGAGAACAGAGAGGAACGTCTAATCACTCTTCACAGAAAAATGACTTCCAACGAGATTTAATTAACTGATAAGAGAGGCTTCAAATTAATTTTTCAAGGATGTTAGATTTTGATTAAGAAAGTCCTAAAAGAAATAGACGAATAATCAATTTTTTAATCAACTTAGTCAAATGGTAACTGGTTAATATGGTAATTCTGGCAATTAGGCCAAATATTGTTAAGTTGAAGTTTCAATGCATCCCCTTAAAGAAATTATAATATCTTTACATCTAATTATCATGGTTATTTTAATTTTTATATGACTACCTCTCAATTTTGCTATTCATATTTTTCTATTGTAGTTTTGTTATTTAAAATTAGAAGTTTGCAATCTTAATAAAAAAATTAACTTTTTGAACTCTGAATTTAACTATGCTCAATTCCTGTTTCAATTTAATATATTAAGAAGAGTTTTTGAAAGGCTTTCTTTGTTTGCAAGGTTCTGTTAAGATTTTTGAGAGTCTTTAATTTAGCGAGGAAGGGAATGGATTATGTATGTGTGTGTGTGTGTGTGTGTGTGCGTGTGGCATTCATATGCTTGTCAGTGTGTCTCTAAGTGTAATGTGTAATATATTCAGTACAATCTAGGCTTATAAACTACATTTTCTTTTACCAGTCCAATGCATTATGCACATTTACAGTTCTACCTATTCATATATACACCTTTTTAAAATTAGATTTTCAAGGCAGCTAAACATCATTAATTACACTAATTACATAAAATGAAATTATATTAAAATTATACAGATCTGTTTTATTAGTTTATTACTATATATATATATATATATATATATATATATATATATATATATATATGTAGAGCATGATGTAAATATTATCCGGGTTGGTACTGTTACTGCAATATATTTGCACATTGAATACATAGTGCGAGCACAACATAAGTGTGAAATCTTTTTTTTTTACAGTTTCCTCTTTTGCTGCTAAGCATTGTATAAGTTGGTAGGCTGTAGTTTTATTTTAAATTATAATAACTGATTTAAAAAATAAGTATGACTCTCTTTATAAAATATAAAGCATCTGCTTCCATACATTGAAGGAAATCTCTCTTTTAATGCCTTTTTAGTATTTTTGAAAGGCAGGCTTAGTAGAATAATCTTCAGTAATACTCTCAATTTGGAGTGGTTCAGAGGGGTATTGACAGGGGTTCAGAGATGCACTGATGTCATTAAAGTATGAGCTGCTTGGACAATACTCTTGTTTTCATCCCTTCATAATGTAAGCTGATTTATTTTCGTTGTATTTGAAAATACTTTTAAAATGTTATTTGTATAAGAAAGCTTGTGTTGGCAGACAGCTCATTCCTAATTAGTCATGTAGTGCTAAACCTGAACTTCACTTGAGTTTAGAAAGAATTGAGTTATTTTCTTTGGGTTACTGCATGAAAAACTGTCTATTACCTGCCCTTCCACACACTACAAAGATAGTAAAGGTAGTTATGTGGTATTTTTGTGTATAAATGCAAAATTCATCAGAAAAAAACTCCTTTCTTCTCATGTGAAAAAAGTGAGAGGAAACATCGGAAATATGTTTTTAATTGAATAGGAAAAAATATTATCTAAGCATTACTTCCAAGCCATACTTTCTTTAACTGTCAGTTTGTCTCTTTTGTTTTACTTTATCTGTATTAAATATACAGAATTACAAGCTTTTAAAATGTCTTGCTTTTTAAATGAAAGGTACAGTAGTGGCATATTTCTAAACGAGTTATTTCTTCAAGTGTTCAGCAGCCTTATAAAAAGGTGACTGGCAGCTAATTAATCCTGTTTAATCAGATATCCATATATTTTCCATTCTTTTAGTGGACTCCGCCTATAAATAGACGTTCAGCTTCTAAATAGCACAACTGGCAAAATCTCAATATTGAACGTTGATATTCAATTAGCAAAACTCACTGGCAAAACTTGCCGTTTGTTGTTTTTTTTTTCCCTTTTCTGGCTCCGAATCAATGGCTTTGATATGCTAATTAGCAAGTAATTTAATTTCAAAAGGCCGCAATTAACAGCGCTGTTGTGGACACGATGAAGTTAAGCAGCGTAATCTAATTTGCATTAGTAACGAGCAGGGAGTAATTAGGGGACTAATTAGACACTTCAGACAGCACTTGTGTTTACTTTCTTAATGAAGTGCAGTCTTTTTTTTTTTTTCTTTAAACAAGGGAGAGAATCGTGTTTGGCATCCACGCAAAGAGCCAGGAAAGCAAGACTTACAGTGTGCCATGTGCGTATTAGATGATAGACTGCAGGAGTGCAACTGGTACCCATGCTGGGATTCGCACCTGTGCCACTATGTCCTCACCTCTAGTCAGGATATGCATAAATCAATGAACTTCTTTGATTCAGCCTATTGGCATAACACATTTGGAGAGTTGTTTGAGTTCTACCATGTGGTGTTCACTTCTGCTGCCTCTTGAAGCACTTGTCCTTGTCATAGGATTTATTTTTGCTTTTCTTAACTCATTCATTGCAGCTTGCTTCTTTTGTATCTGACAACATGTCCTCCATTCTAAAGTAATGTACTACTATTTAATGTGTTATGTGGCCTTTCTAATAAGTCTTCCTCATAAATATCCCTTAATTTTTATATTGCTTTTCTATAGTGACTCGCATCCCAATATTGTAAAATATAGAACTACAGTATATCTATTTATCTATCTATCTATCTCACTCCCTCTCTCTCTCTCTCTCTCTCTCTCTCTCTCTCACTCTATATATATATATATATATATATATATATATTGGCATCCTTAAAGTTTAAAGTCCAGTTCCTTAGGTACTAGGACGCGCTACTTCCTTTTGATCTGTAATCATCTCTGTACACAACCACTATTCTTCCTGTTCCCAAATCACAACATGGTATATACAGTATAATGGTCATCCATGAAAATGCTATTGTCATGCTGAAAACCAAGAACTGATGGGAATTTGTAAAGCTGGGCTGTGGGATCTAAAAATAAATAAAGTTGCTGTTTAAAAAAAAAAAAAACCTTTTTCACCTTCAGCTAACAAGTCTTGTTCCCTGGGGTATGGCCATCTCTTTATCTGCCTTTTGAATGCAGTACTTTTTTGTTCATCTTATCTGCCTTGCTGTTGAAAGCTTTCTGGTTATTTAGCTAGTGGCTGAATAAACAAGATGGTGTTATATTCTCAGTCACTACGTAAATAAGAAATCTTGCTTTTCTAAAGTAGCCCTGCTGCTGGCAAACATTCTGTGGTCTTTGCCAGACTTTGTGAAACTGGTATGTTTAGAGCTAAATAGTTTTAAAAGGCCAGCCTGGGGGCCAGGACATGGCATCTTCCCCATATATCTGTCAATAGGCTAAATGGAGAGGGTAGAACCTGAAAATCTTATTTCTGCAACACTCAGCTTGATTGGTTTACTACAATGTGATTTAAAAGTTCACATGCATTTTAGGTAAAAAACTGTTCAGTATGTGTTTTCAATGTAACCAGTAGCAACAGCTCATGGAAGTGCAGTGTTTTTGTGATAAGTATTTTTTTGTTAGAGGAAAATAAATATTTACAAAAGCAGTAATAAAGGTGACATTTAAACAGTAACACAGGAGATCCAAGACCTCCTCCCACCCTAAAGGTTTCTCAATCCCCTACCCAGCCCGTAGTATTCCCTCCACCTGTCCCTTGTCCTCCAAACCAGCCTCAGAGTGTCCCTCTCCACTAAGTAAGATCTTAAACATGAGTTTCCAGTGCTGATTTGTGTAGTTAAACACCACCTGCAATTTGTATCCTTGTAAAAATGTGGCCTTTCCGCTTGCTATGTTTTGAAAGGCACCTGAACGTTGTATACATAAGAAAGGGGCTTCCTTTTTGCTTTCTGCAAGCTTGCTAGTGTGTTTGAAAGGTACAAGCTGCATATTTCCTCTTTGGTCCTTTTGGGTGCATGATGTTACAGAAATAAAAAGTTTACATTTATCAAATGTAATGCCCTTATGGATCATCAGTAAATCAATATCCTAAATTTGTGTGTAGAACTCACCTATAGTTCCATCCTAATACTGTATGGCATTTCAGCTGTTTCTATGATGAGTCTGAGTCACAGTGGTAATAAGGGGTTGAACTAGGCTCCAGTGGCAGAATTTGATCAGGTGAGTTTCTTATTGTTTTAGCCGTTTTGCCCCATCCAAGTATAGAATTTCACTCACCTCTTCAGACATGGGTTAGATCATAGCAGTCATCTGAATTGGAGCTGTACATTTAGGCCACAATGAATTAAAGGACTCGTCATTGTTTTGATTTCTTATGCCTCGATTTAGTTCTGTTGGTCATTTAGGTTTGAGTTGGTTGTACTAACCACAACACCACCTTGTCATCCTTATTTATTGTAGTACGTTTGTCTTCATATTTCTTCAGATGGACTGCATGTAGGCTAAGTAACATGCTCAAGGTCACATTGTGACTAAGCACTGCTTGTGTTTTAAAGTCCAGTGATTTAGCCACTGGGGTGCACTGCCTGTTCTATGGTAAAGCATGTCTTTATTCACATTGTGGATTCGGTGTTGTGAATGGTAGCCACTAGTTTTAGATTTCTCCTCACTTCTCTGTGTCTGTTAAAGAATCCTTCATTGTGAATCAAGTATGTTCATTTTGTTCTGCAATTGGTCCCCCTTATTGTCAATTAGATTTGAGAAAAGTTTGTCTAATGAACTGATGCTTTTCACTAAATTGACTCTGAGACTTCCAGGTGTTGGTTCATATTTATACAGTTGGTTCTCTTGGTCATAAATGGATTTGGTTGGGGAATTAATTGGTGTCCTTGTGGGTTTTGTCAAAAGACTTAATGACTAGACCCAACTTTCTTCTTAACTCAGTGGTAATCGTTCCTGCGACCATCGATGATGAGTTAACTTGTTAATGTGTTACTTGGTCCAATATAACAATCCTGACAATAAGCTTTGAATCGAAAATTTAAATTTTCCTAACAGCTGATGAACTAGATGTTGACACCTGTGACTAGTTTTGTAGAGGTCACCCTCAATTTGTGCTCTTCACACAATTCTGTGGTTTTTTTCTGTCTCTGTCTCTCTCTCTCTCTCTCTCCCTCTTTCTTTCTGTGGCTCCTTAAATCTCTTCATCTGTGGTTTGGCACGTGTCTTAGTGTGCTTTCCGAGTCGGGATGTAGACGCCTTCCCTAGTCCATTCATGAAACCTGAGATGGCAGAAAGGAACGGATGCGCCTCTGGAGATGGGTGAGTTTGCAAGCTGTGGAAGAATAAAAAAGGCGCAAGTAAGCCTTGCAGTTAAAAGAACAGAGCAACCAGATATGGTAATGGCTGCATATACTGCCGTCATTGTTAAATGTTATCTTCTCTTGTGCAAATGGGGAAGTGAATAAATAAAAGACAGCGCAATCGTTTGCTGATAACTGGATTTTATTGAAATGCCTATTCATATTTTAAGTGGAAAAACTAAAGAAATTAGCATAGATTACTACAAACTGCTGGGTGACGGGTTGAAGTAAAAGGCAGGTGAGTGCTGCTTTGTGTTCTACCATGAAGGTGCTAAGTTTCCATGGACTTGTGCCAATTTCCTTCACATCCGAGCCTCCATGTTGCCTGTTAGCCCAGACAAAGTTTAGGCTGGCTGTTCCTCACTGGATTGTAAGCAGCATAGCAGTTGGACAAAAGGAGTTATTTTGTTTTTTAAATATGCAGAGCTCTTGGGTACACAGAATAGTGGGCTTTGCGGCAGCTGAGACTTCAGATTCCCTGTAATAATTAATGCATCCAGTGGAAACTTTTCAGTTGCTCAGCTAGCAGACGCATACACACACACAAAAAAAAAAAAACTCTTGGCTGAAACAAAATCCTGTCCCTGGGAACCAGTATTCTAACGCATATCCAAATTGCATTTTTTTTGGCAGAAACTTCTGCAGACTTAATTTCTTTTTTTCTGAATCCATTACAATATTCTTGAAAGATTTTTCTGTGTTAATAAATCTAGTGTCAAGCTACACTCCTGCAGGCTGCTTAAAGGTTAATAATTTCCACTGATTTTTGTCTTTGCTGTGACTGTGCCTGGTTATGGACATAGAACCAGTGATCAATTCAGTCCTATTGTCCAGGACTTGAGTGCACATTCCCTATCAGCCAGAACAGGAACCCATTTCAGATGTGCTTGCCAAGCTCCTGGATACACTGTAGGCCTCATTCACTTTGAACTATTACTATTGCAGGCTTAGTCTTAAATGGGATGAAAATTACGTGATGTGCTTGCAGCATTGCATGTGATACCAGAGTGAACCTACTCTGCTGAACTAGGCCTAAAAAAGATTTATTGTCTTGTGCGGTTATTTAATTGAACTTATCATTATTGGTAATCGTCAGTGTAGCAGGCTGGGTGAAACTGCAGCTCTGCTGGAGTTCAAGCACCAGTATCTGAAATCATTCTCAGTCTTTCCCTGGTTTCATTGATTCCATGTATTTTATGAAAGATGGCCTGTATCCTGGCCATCTCTCTCCATTTTGGGTCATATTGTAGGAATGGAGCGAGTTTTACTGAACTGTGAGGCCACAATTTAGACTCATATCCACTTTGTTGATAGTGTGTGAGCAGTTACATCTTACCAAAGACAGTCATTGGATGTTTTGGTTGTGATCTTCTGATGTGACCTTGCATCTCATCTGTAAAAACTAATCATTATCGAGGTCAATCATGTAGGACTATGCTGTGTGCAGTAGACTCCTCTTAGGAACAGGGTTCTGCTAATCACATTTTCCATATTCTTTCTGTCAGTCAGGCCAATGTTAGAGAAAGTTGTATTAAACCAGTAAACCTACCCGACATGCCCCTGCCAAGCCTTTCTTTAAAAAACCAAGCTATTGTACAAATATTGGCTTCCATCAGAAGATTTCAAGGCCATTCTGATGTCCTTGACTCGAGTGTCACAGGCCTCCATGCATTTATTTATTATTTTATTTAAAGTTGAGTGTGTTTTTAAAAAGGCAAACAAAGCCCAAACCTTTACAGTATAACACTGTTAATATATTTGAACAATTCCCCCTGCCTCTCTCTTACACACACTTTATCCAAGTGATTTACAAGCATCTGTGATTTCTTTAATCTTGTGCGACATGGACTCTCCACACTATGGATTACGGGCCTAAATTTACAAATGTGCTAAACCTTTCTATGTAACCTTTCCTGAAAACAGCTTTCCTGTCCAACTTAAAAACTAGCACCACATTTCTGAATGACAAAGAGAATGAATATTCATTACCTACTGAGTAGATGTTGGAGGTGCTTCAGGTTCTATTGATTATTATGCATTATTTAAGTACCCGTTACAGTACTTAGTTATGTGAAGTCAAGGGCCCCTCCCTGGTGCTCTAAGCACCGTAATCTTTGTCTTTAGCTAATTATATGGACTGCCTTAAACAGAAACATGATTTAAGCTTGTTCTTCTATTGATGAAAGTGATTTTCACTTTAAATGTATGGTTAGCTCTTAGTGTTTCCTTTTTTATTTCTCAAGTCTCTCTCACTTACATTCATCCACTGTTCATGGACTCTTCCTTCAAAGACATTCTAAAGATATGCTGTTACATTTATCATTAAGCTTTATTATCCTGTAATGAATGTGCAACCCATTGATCCAATAGAAGCCACTGAGTATATAGTTGGGTGAATATTTTTTGACCCTGGGCCATTGTCAGTGAGTGTGCCCTGCAGCCTGTCTGATGTTGATTCCTGGCTTGCTTATCTTGCTGGTGGTCTAGGCCCAGCCTGGTACTCACTATACAAGTTTAGATAGCTAGATTGTTTTTTTGTCATTGGAATGTATGACCAATCAACAAATGCCTCTGATTCCTCTTTGTGTATGCTTAAACCCTTGTTGCATATGTGATTAGTTGTAGCTTTTAATGTTGTTCTGACTGTTACTCAGAATTATTTTAAACAAAGAGAAAAATATCTAGATTTGAAACTCTGATGCAAATAAGTGTAACTGGGTATGTGTGTCCTGCACTGGATTTGCATCCCCTCTGGGGGTTATACTGTTGCCTTGTATCTATTCCTACAAGGACAAAATCTTCCCCAGTGCTAGAAATAATTGATCAGAATATAAACAGCCCAACTGATGTTTCTCTAATTGGTTCTAGTGTGTGGTCAATACTGGCCTCCGATTTCTCTGGATAGTCTCTGGATCTTGGGATCCGGATAGTATTAGGCACTTGATTTACTTGTCTGGTTAGCTATATCTTTTGAGTCATTACAGTTGTTGTTTAAAAATAATTTTAAGAAAAGAGAGCATCATTTATTTGGAATTATGCATAGATTATCAAGTCTAAATTGTCACCATACCAGTGAATGTCAGTGTTTGAATCTATGTGTCCAAAAGCACACGCTTTATTGCCTTGTGGGGCAGTTCTGTTCACCAGCTTCCGACTTCCGAGCACAGTACACAAAAAAGAGCACACAGTATTATTCAGTCCCTTCTCTTTCTTCTTCTCTCTCTCTTTCTTTCTCTCTCTCTCCCTCCCTCTTCTCTGCTGCTTCCCGTCCTCTCCACACAAGCTTAGTCAACCATCTCCTGACTCTGGCTTCTTAAACGGAGTGAGGTGGCCTTCTTTATACTGCACCTGGATCCTTTTCTGGCAGCACTTCTGGGTGTGGCGGAAGTGCTGCAGTCCAGGGCTCTGGGACTGTCCTGGTGGCCCTGATGCAGTCCAGGGGGGTTGCCCTCTTGTGTTCCGAGGGATGTATTGCCGTGAAGCTCCCCTCTCCCCTGGTCCTTCCATCGCAGGGGCGTTTTGGCCGGGCAAGGGCCCCAGCTGTTTGCCACAGTACATAAATGCTGAGATGTTTCACTGCATATGCACTCTAATAAATTGACATCCCACCAAAGGTGGTCTTTTGCCTAGCTGCTGGTTATCTTGGGGAAAAGCTTTGGCCTCATACTACTCCATAATGTCCAAAGAGAGTTAAAAAAAATGTTGGTTGTACGACACAAGCATTGATTAATTGTTCTTTGTCACACTGTGGCAAGTGAAATTTGTGTAATGTTGGACACATGGCCCTGTTAATGAAAAAAATAACTTTACATGATATATGAATAGCTGATCCACGAAAAGTTAAAGGATCAGATTCTCTCCCAGTCTTTAGAGATGGCAAGAAAGCAAAGCACCTTCTACTGAACAGTTTAATACATGTTCTGCAACCGCTTGGAAACGTCTTCTAAAGGGTCTAGGACCAGAGCATTGAAGAAGTGAGGCGGTCAGCCTTTTTGTGATGCCTGCTAAGTATACAGCCTATTAATTAGCTATCTATGAATAGTCCCTTCAACTCCGAGCACACAATACTGTATGTCCGACAGCCACTTTACAGTTTCTTTAAGAAAAGACACTTTTGTGTGTGTGTGTGTGCATTGCTAATTAAATGGCTTTAGAAAAATCTAATTTGAAAAAAACAAAAATATAAAAGGACAAAGCCAGATGAGACCCTGAAACCATAAAGGCAGACTGCAGTTTATTTACACGTTTTGTGCTGGAGAAATAGAGGTAAGTTAGACAAATTATCGTGTTTCATTGTAAGAGATACACCAGATTTGGAATTAATTAGAAAACTAACATCCTATCTCCTAGGGATTTTCAATTTGTTCATTAGCTATTTTAATAGCTAATTACTGTGTGGGAGAGTGTTAATTGGAATTCTTTGTGATAATGCAAGTGTATGTGTGTTTTTTTGCCTTTTAAGAAATCAGAAAATTAATATAATTTGAGACTTGTAAAAAATATAAAGAATGGTGCATCATATATTTCGTTTTCTTTGTGATGTGGTGACAAAACATTTTTAGTCTTTTTGCTTCAGGTATGTGAAATAGAAAATGAGTTTTAATTCTTCATTATGAATGACAGGCCATAAAAGAAATCTTTGGTGATGGGGAAACAATACACAAATTGACCTGGTGACTTCAAAAAAATATATTGTCTGAATTTTGGGTTGGTGGAAATGTTGGTTTGAAACTTCATCAGTGGTTTCTGTGTGTTTAGTGGTCTTCTGTAGATCAGTATGAGTTTGTAGAGGTGCAGGCCTACCTCCCTGTTTACCAGCATATTAGTCTGTGTGCTTCCTAGGGAGCTAATGGTTTTCTGGACACATAGGTTTTGAGATATTAAAGGTGCAGTACCAGGGTGCTACTTATTGATCCTGCCTTAACACATAAGGGATGACTTCAGAGTGACTCTGCTTTACTGTTATCAATGGGATAGGTTCATTAGTGACTAAAAGAGCTCCCATTGTAAATGAGTATGTCCTAATGTAGGCTGGCATCTCAGTGATGCCAGGATTTGTCTGCCGGATTTGTCTCCTTGTGCAATATGTTTATTTGGATAAGAAATAAATGAGTAAATATAACTATGCTTTATATGCTATATATGCTTTACAGTTTGAGAGGCTTGTTTTGAATACTGATCTGGTCACTGTCTATATGGCATTTACTGGATGTCTTTTATACCTGTATGTTTTTTCCTTGCAAAATTAAAAATCTGGTGTTACATTATTTAGCCAATGAATAGCTCATAATCTGTTTAGGTTTGGCTCCTGTTTTGATCTTGGAGCTCCTAAGACAGGTTCTGCCTCCTTAGAGCTCCTAAGACAGGTTCTGCCTCCTTAAACTCCTAAAATGGAGTGATTTTGTTTAGACTAGATTAATGATGCTTCCACATTGCTAAAAATTTCCTGACTCAAAGTTTAAAACCAAGTAATGTTCTAAATGTACCCACCTTGGTACATTCTGGATTCTCTGGCTTCCTTGAAATTACATTAAGTTTAACAGATGGAGACAAAGAATAAATTAATCAATAGGTGACTAAAGAAGGATGAATCATTCTTTTTCAGAGACGTTGGTAGTGTTAAATAGCATATATTCCTGAAAATATAAAGCACTGTCATAGGAACTTGGGGTAAAATGTTGATAATAGGAATATCGTGCCATAAACGCAAATTAAAAAAGGAAAAAAAAACTCAGTTGCTTTATGTAAGTATGATGACTCTGGCAATAGTGGAAATAATGTAATACGCATGCAAATAAGAATTTCATTAAAATGAACATATTGCTCACTGAGGGAATAGGGATTCTGATGAACCTCTGTGACCCTTGACTAACAGTATGCTGCAAAGAATATTCAAAGATACGTGTCACTGCTTGACACTATTAACCGTTAACAGTTGTGCCTTCAGCCTGAGATAAACATTGTGCCAGACAGTGCACAGACTACCTGGCCTGGAGATGTGTGCCACTTCGGCTCACAGTGACCTTTTGACTTTTTGTGTTCTCTAAAGATCTCTCTTGTATGCTCTATGTGCTTTTTGGGCTGATTGACATAGTGTGAAGAAAGAGTGTACCCAGCAATGAACAGGTATTTTATTGTATGTTGGATCATGCATTGTAATTGTTGCAGCCATGATAGGATCTTTTGACTTTAATGGTGAAAATGCAGACACTGGAAATGGACTGAAGGGTGGAGAGTTTGGGCAGCACAGGAGTGCACTGGTTAGTGGCATGGCCTCATAGTCTCATAGACTGGTTTTGATGGTGAAACTAGTGACTTTCATTGATTGGTTTTCATGTCCTCCCCCTTAATTGTTGTGTAAGCATGCGCAAGGAGGCACTCTGTCCAGGATTTGGGTTGCTGTTCTGCATGTGGTACAGTTGGAAGTGGCACCTGTAAACTTGACATCAAGTATTTGATTTCATGAAATATTTGGATAGATATTAAACTCATAATTTGACTGGCATGTGATTCATGATAGGTTTTAGCTTTGTACCTACTTCTTATATAAATCGATGAATCCAATTCATAAAATGATTTATGTGCTTTCAGCTTGTCATTGGTATGTTTGAACAGCTTTATCCCATGAGCCGAGCATGAGTTAACTTAGTGGACAATATGGTAAATGTAATGGTGGTAATGGATAAATTCTTAATCCTTTGAATGAATCCTGAATCTTGAATCCTGAGTAATGTCTTTCAGGGAAGGCATCCAAAAAGTAACCACATCTGGGCTTATTGACCCGTGACTACAATTTACAGTAGACATGCTGCTTATATTGTGTGCCCTCAGTCAGGTTTTAATAGGGTAGTCTATATCCATTCACTTTGGGTAGCTCCTCCGTTTAATAGGGGAGTGAATGCTTGTCCCCACTAATCAAATCATTAAACCCTTGAATCCCTTGTAGCTGTTTTTATAAGCTTTATTTAAATGTTCATTTTACCAAGTGGGACTCACACATGCACACGCACATACTCATTCAAATCAGATGAAAAGCAGTTTTTCTTGTTTATCTGGCTTGTATGGTTTTTCCAATGTAAATCTTCCTTACTCATTGGTTTAATAGTAATCAGCCCTCCAGCCTCAGTTACCTCCCTTTACCAACAAGTGCAGCGACCTTGTCTTAACCTCAGGTGACAGGGCAGCTTGTCTGTGCTGCTACCCGCATGCATGTTTTCCAAGAGTGGTGTTTACTATTAGTCTCTAAAATCTGAGGAAGCTTTGTTTTAATGGACTATGCTAATAAAGGGAGCTGAGTCTGAAACAATACGTTTTTTACTTTAGACACTGCTCTATTCAAGTGCACTCCCAAATATCAGTCTTTCTGTAGCTAGTACTTCTCTGTATGTCTGCCTTTCGCATTATAGGTTTTTCGAAAGTATTTGCCTTGTTCTTGTCATTGGACAAGAACTATTCTTTGTTTATTTATTTATTTTCAGCCAAACATTGAACATCAGTCCACACACACACACACCCCTGCCTAAAGAGCAGATTTAGATTTATCTGTCAGCCCACCAGACTCACTTTGAATGGTGGCACCTTTCCGTTCAATTCCTAGGTGTATGGAGTCTGCATCTTCTCTGAATGCTTTTCAGGAAGTGTAGATAAATCAACTTTTTTTTTGACCTTCCTGTACTTTTGTGTTTTTAAAAATGAAGTACAATGACTGAGACGATTCTAATTTATATACTTCATAGGGATAACACATATTACTGACCCAAGGTTAGTTTTACCGAAGGCTGTCTGACCAAAGGTTAGTTTTGCCAGAAGGCTCTGTCATTGTGGTTTATTTCAGGTTTTAAAGTGGTTTTCATTTAAATACATAAAGATTAGATATTGTATCGCATGATATGCAAATGCAGAAGCTATTTTCTCAAGTGTTTTCTCGTTACAAAAAGTGCTTTATTTTCAGTCATGTGAAATGTAAAGTATTTGACTGTTCAGTGTTTTACATTTGCCTAAAAAAATAGTAATCTGCCACATTACGAAAATTTAGTGGAAAATGCCAAGCCTGTCTAGCACACTACTGGGAATTAAATTAAAGATTGTTAACTATGTAAAAAGGTGAGAAAAAAACAGAAAATGCAAATAGTGAATACAGTTTCTTGATAGATATGACAAGAGAATGAAGCTACCTGTGAGTAGATCAGCAAAGAATGCAAACTTATAGTTAGAGCTGTTTGTATTTCTTGCTTCAGTGACAGTCTTTGGGGGGAAAAGTAGAATTAATTTACAAGCATAAAGATGTTGTGGCAAGCAACAGAAAAATAAAATGTACAGTAGTTGGGTGCTTGTTTAGAAAAGGCAGCTGTTTGTTTGAGATCTAAAATTGAAAAGTCTCTTCTACTTTGTACAAACCTGACTGAGTTTAAATATAAAATAATAACAACACATCCATTACTATTTAAGTCTATCCAACCTGGTTTAAGCTTAAGGCAGAAATCAAACCTGAATGAGGATGGCATAGATCTTCAAAGTACTGAGCCAGGGGGTCACTTTTGAAAAATAATGGTGAGCCAGGGATTGCTTGGCTCAGAAGGTACTCGTAATTGTTTTATAACAGCAATAAATTAGTTTTCTCTTTGTGTATTTTATTGTCCATCACGTTTACTTTTCATAGTTGTTTTGTTTAATATATATTGTGAAAGAGGAATAAGCAATTAATCACAAGTATGGCTGTAAGTATAATGTATTTTACAAGTCTACCTTGTTAGTAGGTTGGGTGACATTGCAAGTCCATAGTGAACTTGCCGAACGCAGGCTTGTGGGAGGTCAAAGCGGGTTATATACACCTGTTAAGATGCTTGTCTTAGATTTTTAAAGAGCATTACTGTTGACTCACAAGACATAAGTAGATTCAAACATGATCAAAATGTAAGTGGCAAGTCTGTTTCATTTTTTTTACTGGTGTGAAGACTGTGTCCAAAATGTGCATAGTTCCTCCTATTTAAACTTGGCTTTGATTACCGTTTTTGCTTTATAACAGTCCTTATCGATAGTCACAACACAGTCTTTGCTCCATCTGGGGGCATGCCGTTGGCAGTGACTCTGAAAGGGTTTTAGACAAACAATAGCACTTAACTTATGAATTTTGAAATTGTCAGACGGTGTCTTGAAATTCTGGATAAGACTGATGAGCAGTGCCTTTGTTGTAGAAAGTGTTATCTCATTAACAGTGTCAATAATATATCACAGAGTGGTAAAGGGCAAAATTGTCCCATTTAAGTCAGTCAGAAACCTAAACCTAAATTTAACTGTGCACAATATATGGTCACTTTTTTCAAGTAGATCTTGCACAACACTCTGCACTCTTTGAAGCCATGAATGCAGTAACAACAAAAATGCTGTTTTAGTTTAAGTGTTAAAAGTACTCTTTTATGTGAGTTTCACATGTAAAAAGAAGTTTAACATTTAATGGGGAATTTAATAAAAATGTAGAACATTGATTACCGAACAATGATTAATATTGCTTTCCTCTAGAGTTTGAATAACTGTGGTTCATGCTGTAGTGTCTGAAAAAAATGTACTTTTGTATTCAGTCCATGATTGCATTGAAAATCTAAGGCAGTATTGGGGTTTGGGAGTCTGTAGACAAACTTCTGATACATTCCACTGTTGACTGCTGTTGTGTCATTAGGTTGCCCTGCATAAGCAGCGCCCTCCCACTGTGTGTCTTGCAGATTTAGTTTCTGTGGCTTCCCATGATGTTGTGCAGAACAAAGTATGTTTTATCCAGTCTAGTAAATAGTAAATGACTTGATAAAAAGTTAATATATACTTAGTATCTTTTGAATGGACTAGCTGCACATGTGGAACCCCTCATATACATTGTTGCCTTGTTTTCAGATGTATCACTCATTGATGCATTTTTTTGAGCATGCTTATTCCAAGATAGGACTAACCTAGGAGGATCAGACCCAAAGCTGAAACCAAATCTGGATGGGATACCAATCTGACTTTTAGGACACTCATTCATCCCAGGGCAATTTAGAGTGAGCATATAATTTTTCTATTTCTAATTTTACCCTGGTGAATATACTGGGCCAAGGTGTTTTAAGAGATTAATCTGACATGCCAAGGTTTCAGATCCTCTACTCTTGTACTTTCCTTTTTTGTTACTTTTGTGAACAAGACTAAAGGCAGGCTGCTGAGTTTTTTCTCTTGATTATTAATAATAACCATGCTGAAAGTAGATAAAACAATCAATTAATGTTTTTTTTAGAAGTGAAAACCTTTTCACACTTCCCAGTGATATATGATACATTCACACTGCAGTGTTTTGCAAGGTGATCTAAACTGTAAATATTCTTTTTAACATGTTGCAGTTTTTAGGCATACCATGAATGATGTGACCTGAAGTGTGAATTGATGGGTGCCAATGAGAGCCAGAATCTTGGTAGAAAAAATGCAGACTGCATGGCAAATTGTTTAATTTTCTATTAGAAACCTATGGTGTCTAATCATTGATTGTTTATTACCTTGCCCAAGCTGTTACCAGGATAGACTTCTGCTCTCTGTGACTGTGAAACTGGGCTGTTCCAACCAGGATTAGTTCTTGTCCTCATCCAGTGTTGTCTGGCTAGACTGCTGCTGTTGGAGTAACATTGTTCAGTAGATATTTGGATCATTTAGAAATTTGATAGAACACATTCATTGATTCTTGAGCACAATACTTTGAAAATTCATTAAGATATCCAGTTTCCATCACTCAGTTGTAGTTTGAAAGTTCAGTTTGGTACCAAAAGTGGCCTACTGGCTCTTTTTGTCAATGACATAGATAATAATTGGTTTTATAAATTTGACCTATGTCTGTTTGTTTTAGCTGTGAACACCATTGTCAGGTTTTCCTCCATATGATCATACCACTTTGAACTGAAGTACACTTTGTTCAGGTAGACTTCATAAGGACCAAGAAATGTAAAGTTTGGGACTTTGAAAGTATTTAAAAAAAATTTGAAGACAGAAGAGTGGAGATTTTGTAAATTTACATATGAAGTACACTACTGTTCTTGCCCCTTGTTGCTGTTATAATTTGAGGACCACATCTACAGTTAGTTCATATCTTTCAGCAGATGCAGCTGTAATAAGTCTCAGAATGCTTGGAAAAGGATGCATGGCTAGTTGTGATATCGGCTAATACAGTGCACTGCCCCTCTTGACTCCCGATTTTTTAACTAGAAGACTCTTATTTAATTCTGTTATAATTAAGGGACTGTGGTTTGCTGTTGCTTTTTAGAATGCTCTAATATAATTTAATGGACTACCTGTCCCACCCTTGTTTTCCTATTATGACTGATAAAGAATGGGTAACTCATCACATACACTATATTGCCTCTCCTTTAAAACTGCAAAAATCACATCACACAGCTGTTTTCCTCTGCTTGTCCCAGTGTATAATATTGAAGGGAATTTAGTAAAATCATTACCTAGAGTAAGTGGCCTTTGCTGTCATAATTATGAAGTGCTGTATCTGCATCTCCTTTGAGTTGTATGCCTCATGGATGTTAAGGCTACTTCATCAAACTATGATTTTACTGATTTGTTTACCTTCCAACCCTAACTTACAGTTTGTCAATTTGTTCAAATCAGATACTTTGCTGTCGAGATTGTTAAAAAGTGATGTCTGTATGGAACCAGATCTGTCTGTTATGGAGCAGCACTCCTTGAATCTTGCTATGCAGAAATGTGTGTCTGTTTTCAGGGGAACTTCTTGTGGTAGAATTTATCGTTATCTGAACACTTAACAGCAGTTGACATCTCAGTTTGCCCTCTATATTACTTTTATATGGACAACTTTGATTTGAAATTCTTCAGCAGATGAATATCAGTACTTTATATTCTAGTCAGTTCAAGATTCAAGAGCAAAAAAAATAACACTTCATTTCAATTAAAACCTTTTAGACTTTTTCCAAGTCTTTTTTTATAGATTCCTGAAATGCTGGGGAATCTGCTGAATTATACAGGTTTGGAATACTCCCAGGCACAACTTTATTGAGACGATTCTTGACAGATAAGAGTTATGAGTAAAACATCACTTCTAGATATTCAGGATAAGGGATAACAGTTGTGAAAGACACAAGCAATTTGACCCACACCCCACCTGTTAAGACATTGTCTGTGCCTGCAGGTTCTGCACTCTTTGGCAGGAACAGGAAATACTGAAGTGGGTGGAGAGCCTAGGCAGAGAGTACTAACAGCTGCTACTGAAAAGAAAACACACGTATTTCTCTGCTAAAGAACTATGCATTTGTAAAAAACCTACACATTGTAACTCTTTCAATTTACAGGTGGTTTTGTTAGAGCTGTCTGTTCAGGGATCAGCAGAGGATCATAAACCGAGTGTTAACGGATATTCATATCATTATAGATTGGGTGTGCCCCAATCCTGTCAATAAGGGAAAGGTGGCAAAAAGAATTCAGGAAGGAGAGCATTATCTTGCTCGCATTTGAATGTGTTCTCTAGAAAGTGGACTTGGCTGGAGACAATGACATGCTTTAACTTTTCCTGGCAACAGTCTGCACAACTTAATAGTACTTTTTCTTGGCCGAAATAAATATTTTTTGCATGTGATTTTATGTTTTTTTAATTTGTGGATAAGCTTGTTGATGGTTTTTGGTAGCAATATATGATTTAGAACACCTTAACAGAAGGTTAGTTGTGGATTTATATTTCTCACCCTGTGAGACTTGAAGTTGTAGTGCAGAGTAGCTATGGACAAATGTGCCAGAAAACTGAAAGCCTTTCCTCCTAGAATAATCACCCTCAGTCTGAACATGGTGTATTTCTACTGCATGTGGAATTGTCACTGTGGTTTTGTCAGCTAGATTAGTGCACTGCCCCACATGGTACCTCATGGTGAGTCTAAGAGATGAAATGTTGGAGAATCTTTGTATTAGAAACCCCTATCATTGGTGATATGTGTTTTAACTTTCGGAGATACTGTACTTTCACCTTCTTTATCTCTCTGAATAAAGTGAAAATCATAATGTAAACTTTAATGTAATTGTGACAGCGTGTATCAAAATGTATTTTACTTTTGCTTATTATATAGTGCCCATCTTCTTAGCTCATTATATAAGAAATAAATTCAGAAATATATGAAATACAAGGTCAGTTGTATGAAGTTACTCATTTTTGGCATTTGTTTGCAAAAGAAACCAATCTTTCTAGATAACTGGAGAAGATCAAGCGTCAGTAAATAGTGTAGATATAGTATGACTCTCAGTGGATCATTTCTGGGCTTAATATGCAGTTAGCTTTCAGAAAACGGCATTAGGGTGCAAGGTCTCATTTAAATGTCATGTTTGGTTTTAAATAGTGCTATTTTGTAGAATTTAAACAGAGGTTCTGCAATAATAAGCTATTAAAATTAATGCAGATGAAGCCAGCAGCATTATGAACGATCCAGAGCAAGTAATTAGAACAATGAAAGCCACAGAGAAAAAAGGATAGAGCCCTTTCCTTGGAGTTGTGCCGTATTTCCATTTTTTAAATAGGTTGAGATCTGAAAATCTCACTTTTTTAATTAATGAAGCACTTTTTTTTTTACATTTCACCTGCTTTCTCACTTTAAAAAAAAGAATCAACTTATTGTTGGTGTTAAATTATATTGCCTGCTTAAGAAGCTCAGTGCCCATTGGTCATAATAGCCCTAAAAATATTTTTTCTGCTAAATACTCTAATTTTTACTTATTTCTAATATGTTTATGTAGCAGAGGGCCAATCAGTTAGAGAAATTTCTTTCATGTTTTGTCTTTTGACAAATTATGGCATTGTATTAAAAGGGTCAGCAGGTTAGCTTTTTAGGTCATTTGTACTTGTAGAGGGAGATGCATTGCATTTCTATTAAAAGCTTGGTATAATAAAAATGTAGTTATTTTGTACAGTATATATTTCAAGAAAGTGAAAGTCTATACACACCGGTATTAAAACAGCAAGCAGTCTTCATTTCATATAGCTCCTTTCCTATTGTCACATGGCACTTTCCAAGTACACAATTACAATATTAATTGTTTATAGATGTTAAACTAGGAGAGCTCACGGGTTAATTGAATTGCCCAGGGTTATATTATGAGTTGTGGTGGAGTTGATTTGGTAGCCATGTGGTTTATAGTCCGCCACCACAGCTAATATGCTGCGCTTTCTACAATAGCTAAACATGAAAATACTATTTATAGAAGTATTAGCTGTTGTTTTCTGCTCTAATAATGATTTGTTTTTCATAAATTATGTTTACTTACAACTGTCTTTTGTAAGTTATTATATTATTTTGGATTTATTCTGAGTTTTGTTTTTCAAATAATGCCACTGATATGCCCTGTATGAATAATTTATTTCATAATAAATCTTCTCCAAGAACTTATTGATTAAAGTGCCTTCTGAGGTGCTTTGCAATGAATTTGTTCCTAAAGCTCTATATATGCAATAAAATTAAAGTTTAAATTTTCTTTAAAAAAAGCATATATACAATATATACTGTATTTTGCAGTTACTCATTTTTACTTTCATACAAAATATGTTTTAATGCAACTATTTGTAGATAGGGTAAAAACTGCACAAACAATTGACACATTACCACAGCGGGAAGATGTTTTACAAAGGTTATAAAGACTATTTACTTTAATTACTTTTTGAAATTCCTAGAATGGATCCTTCATACTCAGAATGTAGGTTAAGCGATGGAGAATAGTGGAGCAAAATACCAACTTTCCTGAGTTTTAAATTATATTTTTAGATTTATAATGTATGTTCACATTTGTGAAGTCTTTCATTTGGACCACTGTGTCAGAATATTTTTTCACATCTTCCTTTTGTAAATTCAGAATGCAGTGGACAATATCTAGCCATTCAGAATTTACTCCTAATTTCAGGACATAGTGGACTTGATCAAAAACAATAGAATCTTTTAAATTACAGATGTTTAAAGACAAACATTCATTATCTATAATATAGAAACAAATTGTGGTGTTTCCTGCAAGTTGTTATGACCCAGTGCATTACCGTAATGTCACACATAACCTTACCATAACCTGTCTGGGGATGAACCACACTTCATCTTTTTGTTGCTTTATAGACAACAGAAGGAAAATTAGTCCATCATATGTGCTAATAGTTTTTGCAAATGCAAATGTGAAGTACAGTCAGTTTCCATTGGCCACTTTTATCTGCTTTAGTTTTAGTTTAGTTTTTTTTTTAATTTAATGATACATTTCTGCATTTAAAATAACAGTCATTAAGGAGCCCTTATTCCTTCTTAGTGCTTCTGACAGAATTAAAGTGACACATTTTTCTTACAGTACATTCTACAAAATTAATTCACTGACTGATTTCAGTTTGTTCATTTGAACTCTCCACAAAAATGAGTGATCTTTGTTTTGTTTTCTTTTTTGCTTTGTAAATAAGTAAAAATGGAGGAAAAATTATTAAATAAAGAGCCTAACGTTCACATAACTATATAATTCAAATTTTATTGTATTTGTATTTTATTTTTGTTCTTTTGAATGTGAAAAATTTACATGGACATGAAGCACTAAACATGTGAGTCTGTACTACAGTATGTCTGCGTTGATTCCTTTATCCCTCTGTATGAAAATCTGAGGTGTGCTTCACAGTGGGTTCACATGAAATTACTTGTTTTCCTTTATGCCAGAGTAGCTTACCTCCTGAAAGCACTCATGACCCACTGCCTTGAATCTTTGGCACTTCTTTTCCAAAACTCAACAGTAGCAGCGAATGATATTTCAGTGCCCTTTTGTGGAAGAATACATTCCTGCAACCAGTCAGAGATCAGCAAAAAAGCATTACTTCTGTCTAAAAAAAAAAATCTACAAAAGGGTTATTGTATCATTCAGAGTACATTTGATTTCAAAGGTTTAAAACTTCTCCAGAGAGCCAGGTCCGTAATGCAGGCAGACAGAATTGGCAAAGCTACTGCTTGCTCTTCCAGGAAAAGCAAGATGTGAAAATCAATTTGCCATGAAAAAGGTAAACATTTAGAAATTGCAAATATGCAGCTTTTTCCACTCCATTTTTGAAGTTATTTATGGTGAAGGAAAAGGGTGGGCAAAGAATGAAATGGGGAAAGACCAGAAACAGTTTAGAGTGAAACATTACAGTGGAATTCTTTCATTGTTAAGCAGTGTGGCCTAGTGGCTGGATCTTTGGCTTGTTTACAACAAGGTTGTGGGTTTAGTCCCCAGACCCGATTCACTGTGTGATCCAGAGTGAGTCGCTTAATCTTTCTGTGCTCTAGCTATAGAACTACAAAAGCTTTGTTTTTTTTTTTTTTGTTTTACTGTTGTACTTTTTATGCTTATGGTGGAAGGGTGCACAACTAGTTCACATTAATGTCTTTTGTTGGTGTACTCTATCCTCTAAATGAACAGTATGATTTTTAGGCAATTAGAGGAAAATTAATAACAAAAAAATATTGTTTTCAGGATAGCATCAAATATCTGCTCTAAGTATTTATAACTGGCTATTACTGGGCCTTATAGTGAGATATAATATGCAGGTGAATAGTTTAGACAGTGGGTATTAAAATATTTAATTTAGTCAAAAGAGACATTATATTTTATTCTAGATTCTTCTCTTTTTCACATCCCACATATTTTAGCAAGAGCGGTGTATTAGTGATGTAGAATTTATTTTAATGATAGAACTTTGTATAAATTAATTATCAGGTGTATTTTTTGTGAACAATCACAGTCCAGTTATTCATTTCTGTATTATCTCTATATCTCTGTAATTTGTCTTTTCTGTTTTAAATAGTGTAATTTTGTCAAAGAAATATGACTTAAGTTGTGTGAACCTCTATTTATAATTTGTTAACCTGAAATCAGCCAGTTTGAAAATGGATTGTTGCCGAAGCATAGTGTTAGGTTTTACACAGAAAATGGAGACCACTAAGGCAAAAGGTATTTTTGATGAGCTAGATTTTTTAATTTTTTTTGTTAATGTACTACTTATGTCTAAAATGTAAATGTTCTTAGTAGTGACATTTTTTAAATTATGTTCAAAGCAGACAAAGGTGTTTACTGTGCATGCTCTCACTTTAATTGTCATGCCCTCAGTTATCAACACATACCTAAACTCTTAACATTACTGGTTTAACTACTAGTTTAAATCTTTTTGCCTAGGTAGCTTTTGTCTTATTGAATGGTTACTCAGATCTATTAACATTTAAAAATACGTATGAGTGAGATAATAAATTTGGTGCTGAGCCAGGTGTGTCTTCATTGTAATAACATCAAGATAATAATGAAGAATGATTGTATTCACATTTCTTTCCTTTTTTAAAGGAAATAGCACTCTTCTACTCTGCACTTTTCCCATAATAAATGTTACATTTTATGATACATGCATTCTAAAAACTTTTTTTTATTATAGATGTTCTGTCAATATTAAATACCAAGTAGTACATTAGCAGGATTTCAATTGCAGGTAGAACAAGAGCAAATTGTGTTCACCTTGATAAAGCATTGGACTTTTTTTTTTTTTAAAGTTTGATTTTATTATATACATTATTAGTTAGTTAGTTGTATATAACAAAAAGTATTTGTAAGAAAAGCATGCTCCAATAGCTAATCAAATATGGAAAAAGCCACATTTACTAAAAAAAGTACCTTGATTAGGTCACTTATGACAACTGTATTTCTACCCCATGTAATGTCCCACCCACAAGTATAAGTAGCTATCATGATACCTGGTTGGCAGGGCACAACACTCTTAAAGATGTGTTTATAATGACAAGCTGTCAATCCTCATGGTTGTCACGGCCAAGAAGGGATTCTGACATTTCTTCTTTTCGGTCTGCCATTGAGAGAGTTTTGTGAGCTAGTTTAATATAGAGACCTCAGACATATAATAAAAAAGATCACTTCTGGCAGGTAAAATATAATTGGTCTTTTTTTCTAATAGCAGCATTCTAGTGCTTAAAACATCTTTATTTTCTTTATATCGTTAAGTTCATTTTCTTTTTGTTGCTCTTTTCCTTGTCAGTTTTGCTCCTGTGGCTTTTTTTCATGCATATATTGTGTCACACTTTTTATTATTATTATTATTATTGTAGTTATTTCTTGCACTTGCAGACTTTAATTATTTAACAGTGATAAGCATCTTTTTGAATTTGCTTCCTGCAGCATTTCTTGCGTCTGGGCCCCTTGTATTTCATTTCATTGCCAGTTTTGCGTCTTGTCATTAATTGTATTCTGTAAAGTGCTTTGTGATGGAGGCTGTTATTACATTAGAGCTGTCAGGCTGACACAAACTTGGCTGATAGCCATGTGTTCACCTTTACTGTGAAGGGTTTGCTCCCTGCTTGTGTGCTGATCGGGCAGGTGCTGGTAGTCCTGAGGGTGGTGGTAGAGTGCCAATTTGACATTGCTGTTTGTACAGAGAAGACCGTATTACATTTGCATCTGCATTCTTAATAGCATTTCCGGGTATATGTAATGATTATTGAATAATTACCAAACCTTGCTTAATAAAGGGTCTTTTATAGGGCACACCTTTACAAAATGTCATGTACATATATCACAGCACAGTGTATACTTCTTCTTGTTCACCAGGAACAGACACTGCATTAACTTAATTGTGCAGGGTTATAATTTTAGCCATCAGGGTGATTTTGAAATTCTCACTTTTATTTACTAAGCCAGCTTCCTCACCACCAGACACACTGATGTTTCTTTCCTTACTTTTATTGTACTTCTTCATTTGAGAAGATGTTGCGCTAGCTATGAGAGTGGAGGAATGTGAAGGATGCTTTATAAAGCAGGTCACTTTATTAATGTCTTGCATTCTATTTATTATTACAGGTTTTGACAATTTATTCTGAGGAGCTGTTGTAAACTTCTTTCAGATTGACTGTTGAGAATATTTTTGAATGTTTTCCTGAGGTGGCTTCCTCATATGTGAGGGTGAGTCAGCTTGGCATGCAAAAAAAAAGGTCCTGTCCGTAACAGCACATTGTCTAATAGAATTCCATGTGTTCACTATCAGTTTCATTACATTTTTGCCAGGTATGTCTAGACAGTCCTATGTTTCTTTTTCTTCTTCCAAATTAAGGATAAAAATATTCTTTGCCTGAAATTTCAAAATTTTCAGTGGACACTTGGAGAGGAGTGGGTGTTTTACCACATTTGATTATGTGTCCTTTAAAATGATATATCCATTTTTCTTGCCATTATCCCCATGGCCAAGAGACTAAGGTGTGTTAATGATTGCTGTTTTGTTCTAAGACTTTCACTTTACTTTTTGTTTTTTTTAATTATCATTCACACTAGTAGGATAGGCCTGGTATTGTCTGGGACAGCTTCTCAGTGTGTGTGCCATGCTCATGATTATGGTGTGTTCAAATTGGAATTGAGTACCTTTTTATTTGTTAATCAGTCTAAAGTAACTTGAGTTCTCCTATGGTCTACAGTTTCCTTGTACAGTGTAAAGACATGTAGTAGAGTGGGAACCCCAAACTGGTCAACTTTAAATGAGTATGAATGTGCTCTGCAGAGCAGCCAACTGTGGTCGTGTCCAGCTCTCTGTGACTCTACATGGTGAAAAAGTAGGTTCAGGAAATGGGCCAGACAATTTGGATGTGCCTTTTTTAACTCTTGATACTGTAATGATAGTGATAGGAAAAAATACTCAAATTATAAGTAGTTGATATTCTATAGTGCTGTATGCATCTTAATAATGGGGAATGTTTTCTGCTGTTTAAATAACTTTCATAATATAAAGAGATCACATGAAACACAATAATTGATGGTTGTGTTAAGTTGTGTCATAATGCAAGAATCAATGAAACAGTCCATCTTCTAGTTTGTTTATAATTTGGTAAATTTTGTGATTCAGCATGAAAGACTATTTAAAAATAATTATTACTGTTCATATAGGGTGCCTTTCAGGTCATACATCCTCTCTTTTACGTACTGGTAAAAATTCTGAGGCAGGTATGTGCTTACTGAACAAGAGGTTATCCATTGTTTCAAATAATTTCATGTTACTTAGAATTTACATTTAATAATTTTTTTGTTTTATATTATATTATATTATATTATATTATATTATATTATATTATATT
>JANRMT010027041.1:39374093-39418586 GCA_026402145.1 Polypterus bichir lapradei | reverse complement strand
TTATATTATATTATATTATATTATATTATATTATATTATATTATATTATATTATATTATATTGTAACATTCAAAAACCCACATAATACAAATCTAGGTCATGAAGGGCTAAGTACTTGGGCACCACGACAGAACAGCACACTAGTCCAATATATCACATTGTGTACTTCAATTATGAACACAACACATTAATAATGCACTTCAGGTGGCAACAGTTTACTTTCAGTGAGAGTTTTGATGTTCACCCTGTGTTTTGTTGACTTTTTGCAGGTACCCTGATTTTTTTCTTGCATCTCAAAAACATGTGCATTATGGAAATTTTTGTTGCTTGGATTATCAGACAACATGTAACCTTCCCATGGAAAAATCAAGTTAAGATGATAAAATTTCCATAAATAAGTTTAAACTGTATTTTACAATTAGAAGGAATTTGATTAGATAAAGTTTATAAAAACAAAACAGCAATGAAAATATACAACATAAAGACACCAGCAGTCGCCATTTTCTGACATTCCACAAGCTACCGATTTATGAAAAATATCCTTTTAGGCGTGTATAAAATTAATGCAGTGTTTGTATTCTTGTATGTATATACACACTGTTAAATTATATACAGTGTGTATGTATGTATGTATGTGAATAATGCATTTTTGTGTATAATTTATTAAAGTCATAAAGTTAAGTATTGTAAGAATTTTCTTTTTAGTTTTATTTTACAATGTGGAATCCCAGGTTTTTCAGTTTTCAGTTAATTTGGTTTTCTGCCAAATGAAATACTATAGTCATGCACAGAAATTAAATACTATAGTCATGTAATTTGCATTACCCACCAAAATATTTGTGGCAAAAATGTGTTTTTGTTTTTTTCTTTTTGCAAATAGTAAGAGTTTAATTTGACCTAGGCATAAATTATATTTCAAGTTTATTTGAAGGAAATGTATTTAATAGTTAGTGCACAGTTCTGAAAAATAATAGAAGAAAGCAGACAGCTGATCAAAGGTGAACTATGGGTAGAAATACAATTTTTAATCTTTTTTTTTTTTATTCACCAGCAAACATTTTTTCTTAAAGGGTAAAAAAGCCCTACTGTGTAGACTGCCCAGAGAGAGAGGATTCCCAGGCCCTGATTAACCCACCAGTAGTGCCCTCACATTCACTTCTTATAAAACAGCCTTAGAGGCTTTTACAGAGCAAGAAGGCCCTTGTAATTGAGTGATCGCAGCCATAGGCTGAGTTAACTACAAAAGGGAGAACCCAAAAGGAGGAGTTCTAAAAGAAAAATGAAGAGAAGAATGCTGTTTAAAATTTTAGCAAATTCAACTTGCTGTAGCAACATCTGTTTGTTCAGGATATCTAACTTCAGTGTTTATGTTAGGAGCTCTTCTTTTGCTAAGTGCTGGTAGCCTTCATCAGCATGTTATATAAACTGGCATCTTTCTGGGTCTGTCAGTTTTAGGAACATGGTGATTTGTCTCATAACATTTATTCAGCTGAATCTCTTATCCAAAGTAATTTACAAACTGTTGTATATAGTACAATTATTTCTGAATCTTGATTCAGTGCTATGGATTGAACCAACCTCATTCTAGTTTACACTTAAACAACACATAGATCAGACTACTTACAAACTTTTACTTTTATAGTGCCCAAAGTGTATTTGTCTTTATATTTCTCAAACTACAGCACAATCGGATTAAGTGACTCATGTAAAGTAACACTATGAGCCAAGAGTGGGCTTTGAACGTTCAGCCTTGTGGTTTACAGTCCATTTCCTCAACTGCTAGGCACTGCCTGAATCTTGTTTCAACTTATGTACAGTTGTGGTAAAGAGTTTAATTTCACCTTTGAAGGCTCTGAATCTGAAGGTAAATGAACTTGGTTTCCTAAGTGCTAATTCACATTTTAAAATACAAAATTGGAATATGCTGTTGTATTCATTTTAAATTCTGCTTTGCACCAGTAATCATACACCCAGCACATTTTCAAGGATATGTTGAAAAATGTTTTAATCTATTTACCTAAGGTTTAATCCATGAAAACTCTGAATTTATATACAATAACACAGTTGATCGAAAGGCAACCCATCCACACTGAATTAGCAGACCTCTGAGCCTCTTCAAATAAAACAACTTGCTGTTTGTTATTTGCTGAGCATTACCGCTCAAAAAACACAAGAGCAGTTCTGGCTGAATAGTCACAGGGAAACTGCTGACTGGTTAAATGGTGCCGAAAAAAAATCAGCAAGGAAAGAATTCTTAAAATTTGGAGTTGACATCTGATTTCATTTATTTTAAGCACTGCCCTCTCAACTGCTTAGTAAATTAGCCTATAGTAGGTTTAAATTAATATACTATGCATTGAAAGGTCTTCATACCAACAATTATCTGTTATGTGTATGCTACAATTATTGGCCTTTTTTGATGTATAATTTTATGGACATAGGATCTCATTTAAAGTTGCTTATTTGTGTCTTTAAATAATTTTATTGAGAAATCCATCAAGAAAAAATAGCACCTAAAATTCTTTTAGTGTGAGCCTTAAAATATTTTGGTTGACAACCGTTAGCAGCTGCTGTAGAAATTTGGAGCAGAATAAAGAATGGAAGTTACTCAAAGATAACAAGTAAATCAGAAATTATGTAGACTGTCAGATGCTCATCCTGAGGCTTCAATCTGTAAACCACAAGTTTGTTGGTTCAGTCTTCACTCTGACTTGCCATATAAAAGTGAGCAGGTCAATGAAATGAACTTGTTAAACACTTGATGATGGTAGTCACTATATAGAAATTGCTATATAACATTTTGTTTAAATTCAGTTTTTTTTCAGAGCTAGCAGTATTTCTAACTTCTATTCTTATTAAACTTGTTTGACTGACCCCAGCAGCATGACAGTTTATGTTTTTGAGTTGTTTCTTTTCATATCCATTTGAATATTTTATTTTTTTTACAAATGACTTTGCAATTAAATGTAACTATTATACAAGTATTCAATGCTTAAGGTCAAATTATTAAATATTAAACATATTCAGTTTGGTATATTTTGGTTTTGTAATAAGGAACTACTAATGGATTATGTGTGAAAGATAAGTCAGCATCCTGACTCTGTAGTCCTATGGTTGGCCTGCACATGATGGTTACAACTAAGCATAGTTGCAGTGCATGCAAAAGTATTCAAGTCGTCATAATTTTCTGCTTGACAAAAGATTTATACCCATATTTTTCTGTTCATTATTTTAATATAAACTCTTTATGATGTAATATTTCCAAGGTCACAATAAACCACTTTCTTTAGATATTTCACTGAAGAACTAAAATTCAAATCTTAGTGTTTGCATAAGTTTTAAAATTTCTGTGCGCTGGAAGCTCCAGGTTTACACAAATGACAAATTAATCACAAACAACACAAAAGTGACAGTCATTTCACCATAATCAAACATAATTAGGTACTACTTGTGAATCCTTTATATCTCTCTAGATATAAAAAGCACCCTTTGCAAGGCACATAGTCTTTGATGGACAGTTACTGCAAAAATGAAGACACAAGCATTCCGTTGATGTGAGAAACAAAGCCGTTGAAATGCACAAGGTAGGAAATGGCTACAAAAACATATCAAAGAGTTTGAATGTCCCATTAAGCACTATTGGATCCATCATCAGAAATTGAAAGGTTCATCGCAGCACCTAGACTTTTATTAGAAAAGGCAAATCTACACATCAGAGAAGAACATCAACTGGTGAGAAAGGCTACTAAAAATCTGAACCGTTACTCTCAAAAGTCTGCAGTGCTCTTTAGCTGAGACTGGAGTGAAGGTGCATGGGTCCACAATTTCAAGAGCTCTTCATAAAACAGGCCTGTATGGGAAGGTAGCAAGAAAGAAGCCATTCCTTAAGAAGGTCCACATAAAAGCATGTATGGCATTTGCAACAAAGCATGAGAAAGACCAAGATAAGATGGGAGATGGGGGAGAAGTTTTTATGGTCAGATGAGACCAAAATAGAAATTTTTGGCCAGACTTCAAAGAAGTATGCGTTTCGTAAAACGAATACTCTCCATGCCTCAAGAAACACTGTACCTATGGTGAAATATGGTGGTTGCAGCATCATCAGAAATGAAGGGACAAAGGATGGACACAAATACCTTCTTCCAGTCTGCAATGAACCTATGACCTGGGATATGATATATCTTTAAATATGACAGGGACTCTAAGCATAGGGCCATAGTGACACTGGAATGACTCGGAAAAGGTGAACGTTTTGGAATGGCCAAGTCAAAGCCCTGATCTTAACCCTATTGAGAATCTGTGGCACTGTTTGAAACTGCTATCCAGAGGTGTCATCCCACCAACACAGAGGATCTCTGTAATTTCTGCCAAGAAGAACGGGGAAGAATCACTCCTGAACAATGCGCAAAACTGGTACATGCTTACGCCAAATAATTTAAGGCTTTTATTGCAGCAAAAGGGTTCTCAATAAAGTATTAACGTGTAGCACTTAAATATTTATTCAAACACTAACTTTTGTGTTTTTCTCTTCAGTTGAATATCTACAGAAAATGTTTTGTTTTGACATTGGAAACATATTGTTACAGCATTAGAGTTCAAATTAAAAATATGGAAGGGATAAACATATGTACAAATCTTTTGTCATGCAGAAAATTCTGATGACTTTCAAGGGGGTTAAATACTTTTGCACACTACTGTAGCAGTATTTTATTTATTCAGCTGACAGATGACTACATTGACAGAGATTTTTTTGGCCCCTGTGCTCCTAACCATATGTCCCAGGTATGACTACAAAAGAAAAACATGAAAAATCCAACTTTTCCACAGAAACTGACTCCTACCTACTTATCTTTTATGTTCTTCTTGTCGCTATATCTTAAAAAACAATTTCTCACCAATGAACTCAAAAGACCTGGTTCTCATATCAAGTCGCCTTACACTTGAGAACTATGAAAGGGTAGTCTAGGTACGTTCACCATGAAGATGAAAGGTGACATCCTTGGTGTATGAATTGGGAGGGCTCCATTGGATGACCCTTTGCCATACACCTGTTTGCATGCAACTAATAAAAAAATGCAGCAAAGCTGAAATGGCCTCTTGACGTGCCTGGTGGCTCACGGAGGGGGTTTCTCATTTAAAATTCCTTTTAAGCTCACGCCTGTGATAATTACTTCTGAATTTCTGCACTTTACATAATTGTCGTCTGTAGCCAGAATGTATAATATTATTTTTTTGATGTTTGCAATAGTGTTATTGGAGACTTTGGGGGAATAGTCAATTTTTAATAAAATAAGTACCTTTAAGGGCTCATAAATGCGTGTATCATTCTGTCTGTCTGCCTGTTTATCTAGACCAATTGGAAATAGATATGAGTGTGTTTATCTTCTGCCTGTCTTGACTTGTTAGAGACAACTACACGAATCTCGTTCTGCAATCTTATCTATTGGTTGGTCTGTTTGTTTGTGATTTTTATTTATTGTTCTACGTTGACCTTTTTTAAGGTAACAATAGGAATCTGTCTCTGTGGAAGCATGTTTTTGATAGATATGGAATCCATTTGTCTGTCTGTGATTTCTCTTGACTTCAGGGTGACATTTGCATCTATCTATATTTCTCTAAGTGTATGGCAGCACTGGATATCTGCCTGTATGTCTGTGTGTGTGTGACTTCTATCTATCTATCTATCTATCTATCTGATTATTAAATATGAATGTGGACTGTCATCTGCACCCTTGCTAGTGTCCCTTGAGTAATTTTTGTTTGTCTTGTTTCTGTTGACAGTAGTGAAAGTTTTATCTGGGAGCGGCAGCAAGTTTAAGCAAACAAGGAGAAGTTTAAAAAATGCATTAAAATACTTTAACCTTGAAATCTCCCTTTGCAAACGCTGTGCTGTGTGTGTGTGTTTTTTTTTTTTCCTTCTTTTAAATGTTTGAGTGTTTGATAGTTTGAGGTCTATAGTGAAAATCGCTCGGGAATTAATGTCATTCATATGCCCTGCGGAAATTACTTTTGAAATGCATATAATCTGAAACATGCAAATGAGACTGACTTTATGCACCCTGTTTAATATGAATTATCATTTTCTGAATACCTATTATTACTGCGTATATTTCTCCAATTATATTGTTCTTTTTTGTCAATCTCACACACACTTGCTTTGCACACTCTCTCATACACAGGCACACACACTTGCTCCCTTTAATTTTGCTGACCTTAATTTCTTTTGTTTAGGTAAACAGTAATTAAAGTTGTCTGTAAACTAAAGGGGTGCATAATGGAAACATGCAATGTGGTGACTTTGTTATGAACAGCATGCATATGAGTACTCCCATTTACATAGTATAGTATTATTATTATTATGTTTATATAACTTAAATTCTGGTGTCAGTCTTCTTGAACTTTGTCTGGTTGTACACAACCACAGTTCTGCACAAACCCGTTTAATTATGACAAGTCTTGTGAGATATTCCTTAATTTGGGAGTGTTATCTCCCCAAAAGCAGCAGCAGGATATTTGCACAAGCGTGCATTCATATTAATGTTTTTAAGTAGATTCATTTAACTGGGGTTGTTTGTTTTTGACATTTATTTGACTTTACATGACATTAACAACTCAAGACATATGATTCTCACTGAAGTCAATGCTACAGGACTGAGACGAGTTTTTGAATTCTGAAAGATTGTCAAAGTGCTTGAGCAAATGACTGACATTGTACTGGACTCTTCATCATTTGGGGGTGGGGGGTTAGGCAGAGGAATCTTAGTGATCGTGTCTGCAAGGAACTGCAAAATCGTTCTCATGTCCTGCTTAGATATCCTTTCAGTAATTTTTTAATAAATCATGCTTTATTTCGATTTGTCGGGAGGGGGTTGGACTGTGAGAATGCAGCATTTGGGTACAGTGTAAAATAATTACTGTAGGAATATATTGGCCGAAGTTCAAAAGTACTAAAATTCAATTAATCTGAAAACTGGACATGCTATCATTTTCTAGCATGTCTCCTTTTAAGTCGGCTTTGTTTTTATTATAGAGTTATTAAATTTTATTTGATTAAACCCACACTGATCCAATCAATTAATTAACTCAGTAATGCAAAGTGTACCAGAGTTGAAAGCAGATGTGCTATAAAATTATATCATGTCCACTTTGAATTTTTAAAATTTTGCTTTTACATCAGCATTTTTTTCTGTTGTAAGGTGGAATGTAAGTGATTAAAAAAGATTTTTATGCCACTGTGCTGCCATGCTGCTTGCATTTGGTTGTTTTGACTGGAAATGCTGCTGCAGCTCTTGTAATTTTTCCCCCCACCGTACTGACATCAGGCTGCCCACTTGTGTCACATTTGAGGGTCATTTTGCACATTTGTTGCTATGATCTACAATCATTGTGAAGCTGGATGCAATTTAGCAATTTATTTGCACTTATTGGTATATCAAATTAGTGTTTCCTGCATCATACCTTAGTGCTATAGACTTGATGCAAGCATACCATTTCCATCTATTCATTTTCTTCATCTTAAGGTGACATTAGGGCCTTCTTGTTTGCAGCATCTGTGTGTCTACGGTGGTATATGACTAAAGATGCCAAGCAAATTAAAGGTAAAGAACTATTTAACAGTAATGATTCCAGTGCTGATGTACAATGCAGAGACACAGACAACATAGAAAAGAAAGAAAGGCAAACCTAAAATTACTCAATGGAGAATGCTAAGATGGGCTCTCTGTGTTTCATGGAGGAACAGACAGTAACAGGGGAATAAAGAATGAAATTAGGAGAAGGGCAGGTGTAGTAAGGAACAATGAAGAAATTAGACAAGCAAGATTAAGCTGCTATGAACATGTAGTAAGGGAGAATGAGGGAGAGATGATGAGAGAATCTGGAAAAGATTTGTCACAGAGACAGTGTTAAAGAGGTTCAGATGAGGGAGGGGATGTGGAAAATAGAAAAGGTCTAGTGATGGGATAAGAACAAGGACAAGAAAAATGAGTCACAAGCCCTATCACAGCAGTATCAAGTGCAGAGCAGGTAATAGACCTGGACAGGATTTCACTCCATCTAAGGACTCACTCACTCACTGACAACAATTAAGCATTCAATCATTACAAATGCTTTAAAAAGAGGAAAACAAAATTTAGCATGTTCATATGTCCGTTCACCCCTTTGTCAATATCTATATAGTAGAATACAATACAATTTATTTTTGTATAGAACAAAATCACACAAGGAGTGCCGCAATGGGCTTCAAAAGGCCCTGCCTTTTGACAGCCCCCCAGACAAAAAACCCTTGTAGAGAAAAAATGGAAGAAACCTTGGGAAAGGCATTTCAAAGAGAGACCCCCTTTCTAGGTAGGTTGGGCATGCAGTGAGTGTCAAAAAAAGGGGTAAATACAATACAATGCACAGAACAGAGCACAAGTAATCCTTAATACAATATACAGTGGGATGCAAAAGTTTGGGCAACCTTGTTAATAGTCATTATTTTCCTGTATAAATCGTTGGTTGTTACGATAAAAAATGTCAGTTAAATACAGTATATCATATAGGAGACACACACAGTGATATTTGAGAAGTGAAATGAAGTTTATTGGATTTACAGAAAGTGTGCAATAATTGTTCAAACAAAATCAGGCAGGTGCATAAATTTGGGCACCACAAAAAAGAAATGAAATCAATATTTAGTAGATCCGCCTTTTGCAGAAATTACAGCCTCTAAACGCTTCCTGTAGGTTCCAATGAGAGTCTGGATTGTGGTTGAAGGTATTTTGGACCATTCCTCTTTATAAAACATCTCTAGTTCATTCAGGTTTGATGGCTTCCGAGCATGGACAGCTCTCTTTAACTCACACCACAGATTTTCAATTATATTCAGGTCTGGGGACTGAGATGGCCATTCCAGAACGTTGTACTTGTTCCTCTGCATGAATGCCTTAGTGGATTTTGAGCAGTGTTTCGGGTCGTTGTCTTGTTGAAAGATCCAGCCCCGGCGCAGCTTCAGCTTTGTCACTGATTCCTGGATATTGGTCTCCAGAATCTGCTGATACTGAGTGGAATCCATGCGTCCCTCAACTTTGACAAGATTCCTAGTCCCTGCACTGGCCACACAGCCCCACAGCATGATGGAACCACCACCATATTTTAGTGTAGGTAGCAGGTGTTTTTCTTGGAATGCTGTGTTCTTTTTCCTCCATGCATTGAGGGCCAACTCAGGGCCTCTAATTAACTAACATAACATATATATTTTTGGAATGTGGGAAACAAAATGAAGCATAGACTTTGAATTTTGTTATCTTTTCCAGAATGTTATTGAACATGAACTGATGACTGAAGTAAACAATGTGCTGTGTAATGGAATTAAGATGTTTATTGTTTTTCTGTGATGTAGTCACGGTATTCTCCAAGACTCTTTGACTTTATTTGAAAGATAAAATTGATGGATAAAGCAGTTGATTGATTCTGCAAGATTTTCAGGGCTGATCAAGACCGCCTGATGTATAGGTGCAACAGTGACAGTACTGTGGGTGTTGTGCCAGACAAGTACCTGTAAAGTGGATAAATCTTTCAAATGACTGACTAGTGAAAGTACTTCATTGTTCTCTATATCACTGGATGTGTATATTTATTGAAAAATGAAATAGTTAGTAAAAATGGCCAAAATGAAGATCATTCTTATGTAGTTGAAATCAAGTCTTTTTAAGTAAAATGTAGAAAAGGGGCAGAATGACCTCAGTTTCTGATCATGTCTCCAAACGACTGGGTTCCTGTGTTCCAGTATTGGATTGGTACTAGATTTCAGTACCCATTCCAGTTTTCAGACCTCAGTTCCGGTACCAAAGTGGTTCTGAAGCATATGACAGATAACTCCAAAACCTCTTGTCTTACTGCAGCATACCTGGTGTGCCACACTACGTGCCACTTTCTTCTTGATAACTATAAAATTGTGTTGAAATAATATGCTGTGGAGGGAATCCCCTGTCAAGTCCCAGTTGCATCGAAGAAATTGGGAAGGTGGGGTACTGCCAAATCCAGGTTATGTCAAAGCAATATTTGGTCCACTGTGAAGTTCCAGCCGCACTGAAGCATGTAGTTTTGTGAAGTCTAGAAAATGGACATTTTCCCACAACTGCAATAGTAAACACTGTGCCCAGTTGAGGGTGGTTGACAACCTGGCCTCAAGAGATTGATTTTTCTCTTTAAGGCGGAGTGGTGGCTCTGAGGCTAGAGATCTGCACTGGCAATCGGAAGGTTGCCGGTTCGAATCCCGTAAATACCTAAAGGGACTCTGCTCTGTTGGGCCCTTGAGCAAGGCCCTTAACCCGCAATTGCTGAGCGCTTTGAGTAATGAAAAAAGCTCTACATAAATGCAAAGAATTATTATTATTATTTTCTCCTGTGGCCCATTGTAGGAGTTTTTTGTCAGCTTGTCAAATAACCACATTCAATGACTAAAAACTTTATCTACATCCTAAATCAACTGAAACCACTATGGACTGTTTTATTTGCTTTTGTATCTTTTCATTAACTTTAATAACATCAAACAGTTTCTACTCAATGGGTTGCCATGTACATATGAATAGGTAGATATACAGTATACTGTTTATATTTATTTTTATATATATTAATTAGATCTGGTTGCTCTATTGTCAGTCTTAATGTATAAATATTTTAATTGGAAAATCTTTTAATGAAAAGAGTGAAGGTTTGTTTTACACTTTAGTGGTTAACGTTTGCTTAAAAATACCTGGTTGATTTTGTATTTAGTATACTTACATTTTTTAGAAGTTGTCATAGTATTAATTAATGAAAATAATACAAGTAAATGTGGTATATCTTTGTTTTTCTTGATTAATCGGTGGAAAGCACCTTGAGTTGCATGCAAATGTTTGGTAAGGTGCTATATAAATAAAGATATTATTATTATTAAATTTTGGGAAAGGGGTAGGTGGGGGATTGAGAGGAAAGCTGATGATTACTTCCGGTACCTAAAATTGTGAAATACTGGTACTGTACAATACTTGTATACTGCAACACCCTAAGGGCTCGTTTATACTTCACGCTCAGAACACGTATGCGCACGCATCATGGCTGCCACGTGTTCCCAACGTTCATTTGACGCGTCCTCTGAACAGGTCCTCAGAAATTAGCACGACGTGTGCGCGAGTTGCAGTACCAACAAAAAGTCGGGGGGCGTAGTCTGATAAAAGTTGGAATGTGACGTCAGAGTCTCTGTTTACTATCTACATGTAACAAAAAGCCGCTTTGCGGATCCTACGAGATCAATGTACGCTCTTCGATGTTTGATGAATGGTTCGATGTAGTGAGGCAAAATGCCTATATACAAATGCATTTGTGGTGCTTTTATATTCAAGCGTCACATATTCCCGATCATAATAACCCGATATATTTTAAAAGACTCACATACCATCTTATGTGCTGTCTTTTTTTCTGTGGCTTCCTCCGGACCTGACAGCAGCGGCAAACAGCAATAGATCGCCACACAGAACATATTAAATGTATGATATTCCAACTCTCTGCACATTTAGAATCCTAAGATTTATACTTGATATCACTTTCATGATGAAATGCATTAAAGTATGTATGTTACATTTTACACATAAATCGTTAATTTCATTTAAATAATGAACACTGTTAATAATTACAAACATGGGGGTGACACGGTGGCAGAGCAGTAGCACTGCTGTCTCGCAAGGAGTCACATCCATGGTATTCTCTGCCTGGAGTTTGCATGTTTTTCTGCTGGGTTTCCACAGTGTGCTCCGCTTTCCATCCAAAGATATGCAGATTTGGTGATACTGAAATGACGCTAGTGTATGTGAGTGCTTGTATTCACCTTGTAATGAGCTGATTCCTCATCCAGGGATTGTTTCTGCCTTGTGCCCAATGATAGCTGGAATGGACACATCCCTGGATTGATGGATTTAATCATTAAACATCCTTTTCAGAGATATTGCAGTAAGGTGTCATCAGAATTTAATGGGTGTTCCAGGCAATTCACATCACAGCGAAGCCAAACCTGTTCTCACCATGATAATATCTCGCACTACCACCTGGTGGATTCCTCCAGATTTACGTAAAGTACGCACTTAAGTATAAACAGTAAAACGCTTGCGTAGCAGGAGCGTTCACTGCAGTATGCGTCGTGTCACGTGAAGTATAAACCCAGCCTAAGGCGATCACGCTTCATGATAATGTGAGGTGCCTAGCAATTTTAAGGTCCTTCTAGAGCTGCCGCTTCTCATGATTAAGATTTGCAAGATATGGCGTTTGGACACCCAGTAAAAATTAAGCCTGGGTGTTTCTTAGAAAAGGTATAACAGACATAGTCTGCTGACAGGGAAGCATGGAATATATTGGAGGATTTATATCTCTCAGATAGGTCCTAGAGCATCTCAAAATTCAATAGCAGGAGCTGGAGATTGGTACTAAAAAAAGTCCTATGTACCCTACCACATGAATTAAGTTTTTTTTTAGTTTGTATTTTTTTGTGCCTTCCACTTTTTTTAAAGGCATTCTTATCATAGAAAATCTTTTCCCAACTTTCTGAATGTCCTACATGGGTGACATACTTAAGAATATTGAATAACAAAAGTACAGTCTGAGATTTAAACCAGTTTTTTTCTTAAGTTGCCTCTTGGTGGGGCAGTCTTGGTGTTATTGCCAGTACAAGTTGCAGTGCTTTGAAGATTTCACCTTCCCATTTCCAAATGTTTCTTACATCCTTTGAACAAATTTTTGTTCTCTTGCATGTTCTCTTCTGTCTGCATGTATTGGCATCCATTGCTACATCTGCTTGCCAGTATCTTTTATGCCTTAAAATGCCTTTAAGTTTTAAAATAATTTGATAAGATCTATACAACTGAACCAGAGGGTGCAACTTTAAAAATGAGACAGTGTTACCTTCTCTTTTCCCAGACCTCAAGTTTGAATGGTTTTTGTGATGCATCTTAATTTTTATGGTGCCGTCTGTTATCCTGGGCATTAGCACTTGTCTTTCTGTGGCACCTCATGGCCTTTAATGTTCTTTCCTTTGGTCTTCTGTTGTGTACGCCTCACTAGTCACCATGGGCAAGACCATTTCAGCTGGTAGTGCTCAGCACCCAGCAACTGTCATGACCTATTGGATCTACCCGGCCATGAATTTATAAATGGTGGGGGCTGAAATTTGAAACCAGACTTGGTTTCCTCCTCGAACAGCAAACAATACAATCTGTGGCCTCTCTCCCAGAGGATCTAAGCAGGAGGCGTGGCTTGGATTTAAAACTTAACTGTGCAACTTGTTGCTTTTTAGCCATTTGTTAAGAAGCTGTAGTACACTGTGTTCTGTAACTTCACGTATTGCTTTAAATAAATTTTTCCACTATGCAGTTTTTCCCGATAGAATATGGAGATGCTAGGCATTTTCTGTTGCATTTAAAGAAAACATTAAATTTATCAGTGATAATCCCCATGGTTTATAATGTAATTTAAATATATCTTTATTTATTAACACTAAGAAGATATCAAAATTTAAACCTAAATAATGTATTTAGTTAAAACTAAATAGTAATGGGAATATGGCACAGTGGCTCATAAAATTGCAACATTACTAATGAGCCCTTGGCTCAAATCCTAGCCTGATTACTGTCTGTGTTGTTTTAACTTTAGTACTATGGTGTTTTCTTTCTTCTTAAGATGTACATGTTAGACTGATTTTTACCATTGAGTTAGCTCTCTATGAATAAATGTTTGTGTGCATTAACGTCCAATATAATGAACTGGCATATTGTCCAAGACTGGATCCTGCCTAACATGTGATGCTGCCATATTCATGTGAAGAAAACAGGTGTAAGAATGAAAGTAATGCAGATGTTTTGATTTCCTCCTTTTAAATAATTTGAAAACTTGGCCAAGATAAGCTCAAAAGAGAGAAGTCTACTAGGGTTCAAATACTTTTGCTATGGAAAACAGTTGTTTAATGCATATTGTGTGAAGTACCCTTTTTTTGTTTTTGTGTTCCAAAGGTAGCACAGATACCTTTCTTTGGTATTATAAGCCATCAGTTTTTATGTTTAGATTTTTTTTTTGGCTGGACATCTTTGGTGATTTTTGATGTATCTTTTGTATCATTTCTTATGCAGCATCCTTGTTTTTGAAGTGTAATGTTCACATCTGTTCCTTTCTGTCAGAACTATTAATAAACTACCAAAAGTGCTAGCAGAGTAGTCTGTATTTTATCTACAAGAGTGAAGAGGAAAAGAGTGTTTATTAAGATGAAGACTAAAATCTTCACAACAGTTAGATATCAGTGAGAGGAGAAGATGCCAGCAATGCCTCGTTTTACTGTTTTCAGGATTCCCTCATTTTTAGGTTTCTCTGCTTTTTTATAAATCTTTTATATATTTGCTGTATTTTGTTGATATTTAATTGTGCAATAATTTGTGTAATGCATTCATAATTCATAAACTGGAATGCTCATAGTATAGTCTTTCCATCTATGCACCCATCCATTTTCAAACCAATTTATCCTCAGCAGGGTCAGAGGAAGCTGGAGCTTATCCCAGCAAGCATCGAGTGCAAGGCAGGAACAATCTCTGAGCAAGTGCGAGTCCATCGCAGTGTGAGCACACAAAAACACACACTGGGGCTAATTTAGCAATGCCCTGTCCACCTAACCAGCATGTCTTTGGACTGTGGGAGGAAACCCACGTGAACATGGGAAGAACATGCAGGATGAACACGTGAGGGTATAAGTTGCGGGGTAGACATGGGGCTACATGCACATTTTTAATTACTGTGACATTAATTGAATCAAAGTTGTTTCTGGTTATCCTAAATTTTTTTACTACAGGGCACATGTTGGTGTTGCCAGTTAAAGAACTTCAGGTCCAGGTCTCATGAACAGATATCTTTAGTCTTTTCCACTATTTAATAGCTTATTCCTGCTCTATAGGGAAATTGACTTTTGAAAGCTTCTACTTTTTTTCTAAGGCTTAGGATGCTATGTATATAAAAGATGTGTTACTATTGTTTTGTTATTACTTTCTAAAGTAGGAGCACTTTCGATATACCTTAGCATTAGGCATGCAGTTTGGTATCCGGTTAAGAGTCTTCTTATCGGACATCTCTGGTGGCTTTCACTGAGTGATCTCTTCACTTCAGTTTTATTACTATTCTCTTAGCAAGTGTTCCTAAAAGTAGCTTTTACTTTGCTTTAGAAGCCTCTCTGTTTCTGTCCTAACTAAAGACAACCTGTGGTAACCAGTTAAAGAACTTATATTACAGGTCTCATTACCAGACATCTTTAGTGGTTTCCAGTAAAGGATCTGTTCATTTATGATTTATTCCAGATCCCTAAGGAAAACTTCCAGCAGAAGATGTAATAATGTTTAGGTTGTTTCCAGTAAAAGAACAGCATTGACAAATGTTATCATGAGATAACTGATGTGGGAACCAATTAAACAATTCCCATTGTAGCTCTCATTAGGAGTAAACCAAGGTGGGTGGTTTAGAGTTAGGATCTCTAAAGAAAGCTTCTAATACAAGAACCCTTACTAGCCTTTAGAACATTTCCAATGAATGAGCTACCTGACAAATCAAGACACATGGGACCAGTTAAAGAACTCCAGTTGTATGTCTCATAATCAGACTTCACTGGTGGTTCCTCTCATGTCTTGTTCTTAGTGACTAGGATAGAACTTTCACTCATCCTAAGGATGTTTCCAGTGGAAAACTAACCTGAAATACATAAAAGTAAACCGGCTTTTTTGAAAACCTGTTAATAGCCTCTAATAAAAGGGCCATCATTACAAATATTATTAGGGAAATTCTGGACATTTTTTCTTGGAAAAGGTGTTCTTGTTGTTTTTGTACTGTAGAATGTGGGTGATATCCAGTTAAGAATTTCACTTGTTACCACTTGATGTCTAATGAGCAAGTCCCCTTGCCATAAAGGTTTACTTATTATATCCATCCATCCATCCATTTTCTAATGCCATTTATTTCTGTATTATATAAAGACAAAGCAGGGCATGATGGAAGGTTACCAGAATGGAAGCTCTCATCATAATTATTTTCTGTTCCAGCTTACTGTTACTCTACTATCTCATGAGCCTATTTTTCTGTTAATGTCTTGTTTAGGGTTATGGCATTAATTAATGAATTTTCTTATTAAGCTGTTTATCACAAATTTCATTCACCCTTGCACTTGATGATGGTTTGGGAAGCTCCCTATTCATTGGAAATTTTCTCTGTTTTCCTTTTCATGTGTATGAATGAATTTGATATGGGCTATTTTGTGAAAAAGCTTCACGTCAGATTAAATAAACTATGATTCTGTATTAAACAGCCAATATGCTAATGGATGGCCATATTGTAAAAGTAAGCATGTGGACAATTTAAAATGTGAAGCAGCAAAATGATCTTTGAAACTACAACATGTAAATGCTTTACATACATATTTTAATAGTTTTTACAACAATTGAAGACAGAGTGGTTTCTACTTACCATTTTTTTTTCTACTGCAGAGCACATGAATGTGTAGCCAGTGAAAAAACTTCAGGTCCTGCTCCAGTTATCCTCTGTGTCAGTGTAACATCACTTACATGATATCCTGAAGCTTTCCTAATCCAGTCCAGAGTTAGGGACTTGATGTCTACCTTAGTAGTATTAGGCACAAGGCAGCAACCAACAATTCATAAAGTGGCAGTTCTTTGCAAAGCCTTACACTCAGACAAATGAGGGAAGTTTGTTACAGTCATTGCAGACTCTATGCAGATCATGATCATGCGTGGACTTAGATCCCAGGACACTGGGTATGTGAGGTATCAGTATTAGGAACTATGTCCCAATGCCAGTGTGGCATCCTTCTTTCCAGCAGTTTATCTTATGCTTTGTGGACATTTTAAACTGTGACATAATGACTGAGATCATCGGCCAAAAGCTTCCTCCTACAAGACTGAATCTTTGACATTTCCTGAGCAAACCTGCACATGTAGGCTAATGCATCCTTTCAAAAAATCACTTGTATGCCTGTGGCCAGGCTTAATGGGCCCAATGAATTAACTGGCCACTTTACGTATTTAATTTCATATAAATTAATTTTTGTATCAGCTTAAAAATTTCCTCTTCCCACTTTTATAAGTCTTTTAATCAATAGCAAGGGAATGGAAGACTGTATTATTAGGTAAATGTCTATTCAATGTAAAGCCCTTCAAAAAATAACAACACATTAATATAAATCACTTCACACTCTTGTTTTGTATTTGCTGACTTTCAGAGGGTGGTACAAATAGAAAGCTAGAAACACATAAGATGAATAGCTAGAGTAGGAGCTAGAATTGCCTGAGGGTGCACACTCATGTGTTTTAGCATCCTCTTTGCTGTCTTACTCTATTGCATTCTTTCTATACCCTGTCTTCTGTAATTATGAATGATAAATTTGAAACCCCAGCCAACAAAGGAGCTATAGTCAAATTCCCTTGGAAATCATACTATGCTGAAATTTTGTAAAAGACTACACAAGTTTACTAGTTTGATGGGAAGCATTTCAGTTCCAGAGTCACACAAAGCACAACTCCTCAATTTGTGTCACCTGAAGATCTGTGCTTCTGCCTAAAAATTTTCTTCGTGTTTTGAAGATATAAAAAGGAAGTAATTTTTCAAGACTTTCCTCAAATTTATATATATTTATTTTTTAATATTATATTTTGCTGTTAAGACTGAACATTTGTATTATAAGTAGTACTGTTGTCATCTGAGCTCCTGTATTATTATGCCTAAACTAAAGTACTTATGAGAGGTAGTTTCAGAGGGGAACATATGGAAAAATGCCACTTGAATAGTATTTCTATATTAAAGGTTAGGGATGGATAGAATATCTCAAGTTCCTGTTTATAGTTAACATTTCTGAAAAGTTCTAATTGGTGTGGAGCAGTTTATGAAGCTTCCACACCATCTTAAGCCGTTCATATGAATCTCCATTTTACTTTCATAGAAAGATTTAAGTGAAAGATGATACAAGCATATTATATAACATTATTATTCTGCTGGCACTTTTATCCAAAGCGTCTTACAAGTCACACTAGTACAATTTATTAACAAATCTGTACATCTTAATAACTGGAAGATTTCAGGCTTACTCTTTGTTACATAGAAAATGAGTCAAGGGGATTGAAGTGTTAGCCTTATGCCTTACAGTCCAGTAGGCTGTACTGCCTGCCCTGACAGCCACATTGTCTTGTGGATAAGAAGCTAAGACTAGAAATTAAAGTTTTGCAGGCTCAAATCACATGAATGACAAATACCCTTATAAAATATTGCCTGTCTTTTAAACAGCCTTGGCTCTAAGTATATGAATAGGTATCTAAAAATTTGTTACAGTTTGCCCAGCATGTATTTGTGTTACATTCTTCTTAAAAATGCTACAGAAAATTACTGAAAACTAAGTCCTTTACTGTTGCTTGATTGTTTGTTTTGTCCTAGATGTAAACAAAATATTTCAACGTGCATATTGCTAGTTTGATGCCAACAATTTTGATTTTATGTTCTGCCTTTCTTAGAGTGAACATACAATAACTATATTCCTCCTTGTGGTGTAGTAGTCAGCATAGCAGTTGACCCATGTAAGATTCCTGATCAATGCAGAAAAGTTTCTACAAGTGGTTCAAAGACACTTGTTTGTAGACATGTTTGTGTAGCTAATGAACTAGACCCTTAACCAAGAAGCTGCTGATTCATTTCTCATGTCCAAACCCCTTAGTGCGACCCTGAACAAGTCAGTTAAACTGCCTGTGCCCCAGGTGTAAACAGTTTATGTAAACAATGGTTCTATTTATCTGTGGTGTTCAGTACAGAATTGCACTAGATAAGGTAGATTGTTTTTGTTTAGTGAAGGCAGTTTACAAATGAACAGCTGTTCTATAATTAGTTCAGTTTGCATAGTGCCCATTTGATGTGGGTGTCATCCCAAGGTACTATATATTACAAGTGCAGATGTGTGATACAAATGGAATAATGATGCATGGGACACAGGTTGGTTAAATGGCAAAAACACACACAAAATAAAAGTCAAGTACTGAACCATTGGCTTTGCAGTTTAAAATGTAATTTGTTAGCCATTAGTCCACATTTCTAAGAGATTCATTTTGAGTGTATTTTATAAAGTTTGACTAGTCTATAACTCCAGTGGGGCGTGGCTTCCTGTTGATCCAGCAGTTCTCCCTCCCTTCCTCTGATTTCACCTTTTCTTGCCCACCATCCCTTGGCACTGCCTCGAGCACATGCCTCCACACCCAGCCACACCCTTCCAGCAACAGAAACCTGTTCACAGCAGCCTGTGGAGGAATTTGCAGGCAAACATTAGAGTTGTTGTTGGCATTGTTTGGTGTTTGTTTAGCATTTTATTTGTGTTCCTGCCCAGAGGGCTTTGTGTCCCGGCAGTAGCATACAGCCTGCTTCTGTCAATCTTTTGAGTCTATTGGTGTGAAATATGATACTTTTTTTCTTTTCCTCTTTCAACTGGAAAAAGAAGAAAAACAAGACAGAGGAACTCATTCTGAGATTCTTTTGAGTGGTTTTGTATATTATGGCCAGGGGTAAGCTGGAGCAAAAAACTGCTTTGTACCAGTTTACCAAAAAAAGATGGGGCTGGCTACAGACTTTACTTTAAAGAATGTAACAATAATTTCTTTTCAATACTGAAAAATGAAGCATGAGCTACATAAAAAGTTCTTAATAGCAACTTCCTTGTGAAAGTGTGATGACTGCCTCACCTGGTGTTTTTGTGCTTACCTTAAGGGCTCTCCAAGTCTGATTTCTTCTTTCTCTTCACTCTTCATTTTCCAGGTGACCCGTGATGATGGTAGAATCGGCAACTGAGACCATTCGAACTACCCCCTCCAGTCAGAATGGAGTGAGCAGTCTGAGCAGCCAGCCAGACAGTGGTGGGAGAGAAGGCGGGTCCAGCGGGGAAGCCAATGGGGAAGTGAGCCCTGTTGACTTGCTGCATCTTCAGCAACAGCAAGTATGTCTTGCTCTCTTTTATTTCTTAATAATAATGCACACCTTAGACCAGCAGTCAGTAGCTGTATTTCTATCTTGAAATCCCTTCAGAGATTCGACTTTTAAAGTTTAAAAAACGCCCAAGGGGAAGCATTCTGGCTTGCATATACTCACATTTATAATCTAGGACCTTCTTCTTAGACTGTTCATATTGGAATCTAATTGTACATATATTACTCTTTAGATTTTCTTTCTGTCCTTAAAAATAAGTTTTTCTTTTGTGTGCTATTAGTTTGATTTGTTTCAGCTTGTGCTTTGCATTAATCGGCTCATAGAGGGCTTACAGGTACGTTTATGGCAGTGCAAATTGTAACTTGCATCTGCATGTTAATGGGTGAGGCTGATAGGGCATAGTTACTGTAGATAGTGCAAACCTCTGCCTTCACCCCAGCAGGCAGTTTGGTGAAAGCTAGGAGGGTCAGTAGAAACAAAAACTAAGAAAACAAAACAATGAGCACTAGCCCATTCATTCCTAGTTATCTCTCCCTTTGAGTCAGTGACCTCAGGACATTTGTATTTTTTTTCATTTTAAATTTAGTGGGGGAATCACCTTTTCATCACTTACTTTATATTGTCTTCTCATTACTTAGTTTATATTAAGAAACATATAAATAATAGAAAATTAAATAATATATTTGTGAACAATTACGTGTATCATTGACCGAAATGTGACAGATTAAGGTTGATAAGAATCCTAGGTAACCAAGTCAATGAATTGGCAGGGCTGAAGTTACTAGAAGCTGTTTGTAACACACAGTAGTGCCTTTTTTATTATTTTTTGTTAACTTCGAGGTGGAGATGAAATGCTTAATCTATAGACTGATTAAACACATCAGTGAATATCCATCTATACATTTTTAATCTGCTTTTTCCTTCACTGTGTACTGTGAAGTTGTAACCTGTTCTACTAAAATTGGACTGAAAGTAGGAATCAAGACTAGAAAGGATACAGTTCTGTCAAAGGAAATACTTGCACATCATCACTCACTCAGAATATTGGAGAAAAGTGATAGTGATATACGTATGTTGACTCCATGTGGATGTTGATGTAGGAGATTATTCAGTACAGGTCTCTGGACCAGAGAGGCAGCTAATTGCTCTATTAACATACTCCCAGTCTATGAAAATATAATTTTAATTTGTTTATTTCCTTTCTTACTAAATAGCACATGCATCATTTCTATTTATAATCTCAGATTTCCTCCAGTAATCTACAATATGTATAAGGAAATATGTAATGGTTTGAACTGTTGTCATTGCTACTTTTTTCCACTCAGGTCACTGTACATGTGGAGTGTACAGCTTCTTTCTGGATAATCTTGTTCATTCCTTTCTCCCAAAGATTAAAACTTCTCTGATGTGACTGTACAGTTTGATGGATTTACAATCTGTTTGCATTTAGTTCCTATCTTGTGCATAATGCTGCTGGTTTTGGCATTAGCTTGCCATGAGAAAGGAGATTCAGAAAATTACTGTCCAATGGAAGATTTAGCAGTTAAATCTTGATTGTTTTCCAACAATACTCCATTTTTCTTGGATTCTTTTTTTTTTTTATTAACTTCCTTCGACCCTAATTAGAAGAACTTCCCCCTCCCAACCTTCTCCAGATTCAGCATAAGCAGTGTCATTCACAGTAATCTGGCTTCAAAACCTTTTTTAACTTAGCAAAGCTATGAGGTAAATGTCATGAGAAATCATATAATTGTCTTGCAGTAATTCAATTATAATTCCACGGGAATTAGGTCAGTGCTCCGGCAGAGTCAGATGATGGTGTTTATTACCTTTAGAGAATATTTTCACAATTGGTCACCTCCTATTTTAATCTTTTTAGGCTATTTGGCAGCATGATAGATCAACTTGCACTGCAGATTTTTTTCCTTATTCAGGAGTTCCAGGTATCATTTTAAGCTGCTGACATCCTGGGATCCAACATACCTTTAGGGAAGTCGTATGGAATCTTTTGAAATATTTATCTTGTACTATCTGAGCTCTCAGCGACATTGTACATGAGGCAGTCATGAAGATTGTTTTGGCAATTTGTTTAAGTATTCAGGTGCAGGTATGCCCCATCTACCATCAGTTTTTTCTTCTCAGCTGCCAAACTGTGCATGGTTAGTTGGACCTCTTATTTTTGGGAAGCCCACAGCGTCATTTTAATAATATACGAGTGTTGATTTTATGAGAAGCTTAAAATGTGTGACCTGTTGACCATTCTTCCATCATATTTAATTTTTTCAACTTATCAGTGCTTTCCAGCACTCTGTTTCCTTAAAGTCAATCAAGACTGGCTCCACAGACATCTTTTCTTCCCAAGGGCTCACTGCCCTGTTCTTTTTCAGCTTTTCTTCCTCAGAATTCAATGTTTACTAAAGAGACTTCTGTCTGTAATGCTTACCAATCCATCCTGCTTAGGTCTACTTTTCCTAATAATCACAGTAAATTCCTTCCTTAGATGTTCCAGAGTCCTGCTTCTTTTTTGGAAGCTCTTATACATTGGTAATCTAGGTGACCTAGCCTTATGGTTTGCTAAAACATTATTTTAATTGGTTCTCCTTTGTTAGTTTCTTACTGAGGTACAGTTACTGATATTGTCCAGTAAACAACTTAATCTATTTATTGATTGGTTTAAATTACAATATTTCTACAGGTTCCTGAAACCAAACTTGAAAATTGCAGGTTATTTGGTTCCCACTGGCTTCTTGGGCACGCCACTGTGTGGCTGTAGTGATATCACAGTCATTAAGATAGTTTTAGCCAGAGCTGTTGTGCAGATGATATGCAAGCCTTCAAAGCAGTATTTTTGCATGCATTTGTCAAGTTCTTAGGATTGGTTTGTTTTGTGTGAGACACACGTATTATGCAAAATATACCCAGAAGTGTAATGGAAGAGGATGTGTGAACACTTTGTGTGTTTATCACAATGCAGAAACTTGGATCAGCAAATGCAAAAAATAAGGGCGCATATCAAAAAAGCTAGAAGAAAACAGATTCTGTGCACAGCATAAAATGCTGGAGACAAACAAAAAAATGATTCAAACAAGTATAAAAAGCAGCAAAAAGAGCAACTGGCATCTCACTATTATCCTCTGTATCTTCTCTCAGCATAAACACAAAAATATCTACTGCATGCCTTTTTTAAAGTAGAAATGATGCCCCTTAAGCATTTCTTCTTGTAATTCACAAACACCTCTGAATAAGCTATCATCCTCTTTTCTTCCTGCTGCCCTTAGTGGAAAGACATTTTTAGGATGGTGTATCTTTTCAAATGCAGTCAGAACTTTTTTTTCTAGCCGCTTCTCAAGCTTTGAAGACTGTTAATCCAGATACAGTGCTGTGTTGTTAGCAGTGGGTTGTGGCAAATGTATCTTTAATTAAATCATAACGAAATGTGGGGAAATGCATGACAGCGTCTACTTACCACCTAACATATGTAAACGTGAAAGATATAAGGCTTTACACTGTGAGGATTGAAAATCTATTACCTGCAAACACAGGCTGTTTTTCCCTTCTTTTCATTTTTTTTCTGTATTTATACCATTAGTCTCCTGCCACCTGATCCAAAGTGTAATCATCCGTGTAATACTCCTAAATGTTTCTCCTCTTGAGTAGATTTTGCTATAGCAGAATGTATCGCACTGTGACACATTGCATCGCCCCGAGGGATCAAACAGTGCGTGTAAGCAAATAAATAAATAAATAAATTGTTACAGAGAAAAGCGGGGCGTATGTGTATTAGAACAAACGGCGAAAGGTAAATAGAACACTTGTTCCTTTGCCGGCGACACTAGCAGAATTGAATGTACTTTGCCGTGCTCAGAAAGCATATAACCTTGCCTGCTCTGCACACGTGCCTCTGTGAGTACAAGCAGGGTCTCGCAGTGTTGCTGCTGAGATTTGCCATGACAGGCTGCAGAAGCTTCTGTCCTTCTTTAGGTTTTCTGTAGTGGAGTGACCCATGACATTCCTATGTTACGTTCAAATAAAACAAGTGGTTGAAGTTATTTAAGGAGGTTTTGGGGTTAGACCCACAAGTAGGGAATGTTGGGTAATATCGAAAAAGAGGGATGTTTCTTTGCAGGTGTAAGGAGTGTTGTAATGTTTGTTTCACATTCTTACAGCATCAGTGCTGTTTTCAGAAGAGGTAACCTGTGGCTAACAGGTAAGACTTGGTAAGGGAGAATTTAATGGAACAATTTGAAGACAATCAGTAAACCATTGCAGCATAAAGAAAGAATGGATTATCATATCATTGGAGAGAATGGAAGCAATGGTATTATTTGAAATAATCCACCCATTCATTTTAAAAACAGCTTTACAGTATTTAGGGTCTCAAGGAGGTTAAGTATGTAATAATTTTGCTATAAGTAGATAGACAGCAAAAGTGACTCGGAGAGTTGGCTTTTACTTCCCAAATGGCAAGGTGTTTTTTCTTCTTTTGAGGACGTAATGCTCCTAATTGGACTTCTCACCTCTTGTCCCCCGCATCCCCCACACATTTTTACTTCTGAGTGGCAGCTAAGCTATGTATCTTTTACTGTATAATCAGGAGACTTCTGGAGCAAGCCTTTTCCTGTTTTACAGTTCATCTTTATCTCAAGTAGCAGAAGTGTTGATTTGTTTTAAACACAAATTAGTTACAATAAATTGTTCTACTGTTAACTTTTATCTGATTGTGACGAGTACTTTTTGCAGGTTTATGATATGCATTTAGTCTGTTTTGGGGTAGGTAGTATTTTGGCACCATTGTTAGTGACCTCCTTTTATATGTCTTGCTTTTCTCTTGGGATTGAGTAAGTGAGGTCTGTAATGGACTGTGGTTATTGTAGTTTGGTTTTCTGCTTTGGACCAGGTCTGCCAGTGACATATTTGCCCTGTGTGGAGAGTTTTTTTTTTAACATTCTGGTGGCCGGGTTGACCTCTGACACTGTATCACCTCTAACCTTAGACTGTTGACTTGCTTCAGAGTTCAGACAGAGGGGATTTTGTGGGGGAGGAAAGAAATCCAATTGTAAAACTTGATCATGTCTGCTTGCTATTCACGTCTGTCTGACCATTGAATTGAAAGGAAAATACCACAGATTTGCCGCAAACTGATCAGAAAGAAAGAGGAAATTTTCATTATGGTCAATTCTCACTGAGATTGTAAAGTTACCTTTAAGCATCTAGCAGAACTTGTAACCATTTAAAAACTAATTCAAATAAAAAAAAAAACACACACGTATCCCTAGGCATCAAGTATTTGTTTAACAGCAGTGTTTCCCATGGTGGTTTCTCAGGCGCTGCTTCCAAGTAGTCGTTGGCTTCTCAGTGTAAGTAGTGTATGAGTGGAATACTCAACCTACAAATAAGCTAGGGAATCACTAATATTAAAACTTAAAATTAATAAATACTACCAAATTTCCACAATTAACTAGATTTACGTTTTAATGAATCAGGCAAAGGCCTGGCACTGTTATTATTGTCAATTGATGCTATCATTGTTCCCTGTATGGCAACCAGACAAAGTGCTATTTATTACCTTAATGATGAAACTTTGTATATCCCAAGAGTTGTCTGCCTTATTCATTGCATCCTGTCTGGTTTACATACTGAGCCCTTAATCACTGTAAAACGCCATTAATTAAGATCATGAATTTGCTTGATCTTTTTTTTTTTAAATTAAGTTCTTTCCATTTTTGCCTGTAAAAAGGTGTCTGTGATTAAAACCTGAGTCATACAGAGCTGACTGTAAAGTTACTATTTACATGGCAACTTTAAAAAGACTATACTGAAAGTTGAATCGAGGGAGCTATGCCTAACTTGAAGATAGTTGTATTAAAATATGTATTTGCAGAATTTTAATGTGAGCCTTAATTTTTAGTATTCATGTGCATCTTTAACCATGCCATTGGTATGGAATAAGTATTGGTTTACATACAAGCATGTACGCTTATACCAGTAGAAAAATGATCAGTTTTACTGAAGTATAGCTATTGTATTAGGGTAACACCAAGCTTGGGATACACTTGTTTGGCTTAAAAATCAGTCAAAGCATGGACCAGTCACTGTATTTATGATATTTGGCAACCAGTTTTTGGATTGTTTCAATATTTAAACTTTTTAGGTCCAAATATTTTCTGACATTTTTGACAACATAGACAAATGTTGTCAAACATTTAAATAGCATTCTAGATGGAGTAGCACCAAGTCTGGACATCTGCCAATATATGTAGTGAAAGCAAATCTTGTAACTAAAATTGTAGTTGGGGGCTTTTGGCTGGAGATGTCATGAATAAATCATGAAGAATTTGTTAAGTATAAAAAACAACTTTATTTTACTTTTAAGATTTTTATATTAATTTCCCAAATAAAGCCCCCCCCCCCCCCCCAATACATATTAAAAGCTTTGGATGCAGATGAATCTTTATGTCTCATCTTAGTGAGAGTTTTACTCAAAATAAATACATATAAATAAATATTCGAAAAACACACTGTAATCATTCGTCCATCCATCAGCTACCTGAATCTGCATAATCCAATTCCTAGTCATTGGATGTGGAGCCCATCTTGGCAGAATCAGGCGCAAGACTGTAGATTCGGGGTACATTCTCACACATATAAATAGTGCCAATTAACAGGTAAGGGTGTATCAACTCTATATGAAATATTTTTTCATGGAAATTCCAGACATCGGTTAAGGAAGTAATTTGTGGCAATATAATGGCCTACAAAGAAAGCAGAATACACAAAATAATGTGAAATATCCAGTGTAGTTGGGATTCTCTTGGGGTCCTATTACCCTGAACTGGATTAAGCAGGTTTAGGAAATATGGTGTTTATATTGCAAATGTAGGAACATGTGATATATGGGTTGTGCCAAGAAGTTCAGTGAAATTCACCGAAACTTTTTTTCACAGTGAATATGCAGTATTTGCTGGAGACTTCGTTGAATCATTTCCTGGAAATTCACTTTGCAGCAGGCTTAGACAAACATTTTTTTTTCCCATAGCCCCATGATGCCTTGCAAGACCAATGTGACATCACGGATCTGTACTAGCCATTAGCAGAATTTCACACATGTGTACTGTAAGAGTACTCAATCTCACTTTTTCGTTACTGTGTACTTGTAGAGTATTCCATCTCATTTTTTCATCACTGTCCAATCTGCTTTGCTCATGCTTCTCACTACTCCAACTTGATTTGCACCCTTGCAGTATTTTAATTTGTGTGGTACATTACCTAACCATAATGAGAAATTATGAAAATATTTAGTTGTTCTCCATAGATTTATTGTACTTTGTATCTTCACTGCTGGACTGCTGCTCGCTGTGTAAAGCAGGTCAGGTACAGCTCTCTGATTATATCACGCTAATCCTTTGCAGCACAGGCTGTCTGGGTGTGCCGGTACACATTGGTACACGTTATCTGCCGGTACTCCGAAGCTCTAGCAACCAGGACTCAAACATTTATAGAATTCTGTAAACACAGTGATATACATATACTGTATACTATATATATATATATATATATATATATATAGTGACAGATAGGGGGTGCTGTCGTACCCTTGAACCCTCAGACCAGACAACAGATAAAAGTCCAAATAATAATAATACGGTGCACAAAGCGCCCTCCACTCCACTATACTCATAAACAATATACTAATCAAATAATCACAATCAATAATTAAATCCTCCACTCCCAGACGCGTTGTCACCCTTCCTCCCAACTCACCTCACACGCTGGGGTTTGCCAGAGTCCTTTATAGTCCTTGACCCGGAAGTGCTTCTCTTTCTCTGTCCATGTGACTGGCAACACTTCCGGGTTGGATGAAAACTCCTTTTTCTTCAACCTGGAAGTATGTCATTTCTTCTGTCCCCGTGACTGGGACGTACTTCCGGGCTGTATGGAAAATAATCCTTGAGCCTCCCTGCGGCGTCCTCTGGCGGTGCCCATTGTATCCAGCAGGGCTGTGAATAAAGACTCCATTGTCCATCATTCCCTGCTGGAATTCGGGGCACCTCCATGCTGCTGGGAGGGCTCCATCTGGCGGCCTGGGGGTATTGGCCGGGATGAACGGCCGGCCATATACCACTATATATATATATATATATATATATATATATATATATATATATATTGTGGAAAGCCAGTCCCGGATACAGTCAGACAGACACCAGAATGTCCAAAACACACATGTTTATTAATACACAGCACCATAGTGCCTTATCACCAACAGTCTTGTCTCTTTTCTTTCTCTTTCTCTGACCTCCACTCCCCTCCTCACAAGCTCTGTCTCCTTCCTCCCAACTCCGGCTCAACTACTGGAAGGAGGTGGCCCCTTTTATAATGACCCGGATGGGCTCCAGATGCTCCGTCTGATGACACTTCCTGGTGTGGTGGAAGTGTCAGGAGAGCATCCGGAAGCACTCCGGGTGCCCCTGGGATTTCTTCCGGCAGCACTACCTGGTGTGGCAGAAGTGCTGCCACCCAGGGTTCCTTTACCGTCCGGGCAACCCCTGGCGGTGGCCACGTCCTCCCATAGTGATGAGCTTCCCAGCTCTGTTCCAGTGGCCCCCAAGCAGATCTGGGTGGCTGCCCTCTCGTGGTCCTGGGGAGGTATCGTCCCTCTCGTGGACCGTCCAGGCGTCCCAGCTGAGTAGGGTCCCCAACCTCTGGCACATTTATATATATATATATATATATATATATATATATATATATATATATATATATATATACTAGCAAAATACCCGCGCTTCGGAGCGGCGAGTACTGCCTTAAAATTTTTATTAAGAAGAAAATTAAACCTTTTTAAACTAAGGGAAAATATGCCAATAATTATTTAAGGATCCCTTTGTATACCCCATTGTGAGTTCGGCCCTCCGGTTGTAATATGACCAAGCTGTGCGCTGAGCTTACTCTTGAGCATGCAACGTACAGCTGGCCATGTGAACAGTAATCTTGTTTCAAATCTCACAGCTTGGATTGCTGCTGTCATAATCGGTTTGAGTTTCATGGTTTGCTTCAATTACGACAGTATTTGCAGGACTTGTGTTGAAGTGACATTCGGCAACTGTCAAGCGTTGTAAGCATACAACCAGTTTCATCGATAACTTCACATCCAGCTTTTGAGAGTTTAAACATCCATAAACATCAAAGTGTCCACTACTGAAATCATCACCTGTAAATCTAAGATGTTTAAGAGGCATTGGCGGTTGTCGAAAGGTGTAAAATATTTGGCCATTTCGGTACACTTGAAAGCGACAACCGAACAATTCAGCGGAAGCCATCAACTCACATGCAGAACCATAGGTGAAGGGCTTAAGCATTTCACTCTTATAGTGCTTCTGTGTAGTATAATTATCTCTTGTACCGTCATCAGTCCTCACCTTGAACCTGTCCCAGTCATTCAATACATAAGACACAATGTTCCTCCGGATATCAAGAGTGAGCCTGATATGGCCGTGCAATATGTAACAAAGAGAATGGAAAAGGTAGGTGCCATTTCCGGGCATGGAAACCACTCGGTAAGTGACAGTTCTTTGATCGATGGTGATCACCTCGATAGACATGTTAATGGGGGTACGGTTGGAATGATAAAGGAAATGGGTACCTGAACAATGTAAAGTAAGTCTAAAATACCTACACAATAACTATAATCGTAATAAACGAACAATAAATCAGCGGAGAAGCCGTGGATTAAATAAAAAGGCTGTAGTTATCAGCAGAGAGACGTGAATCCTGTGGCGAAGCAAGGAAGGTAATGTAGAGACCAGAGCGACGGACGGCCTTATATAGGCAGGCAGCCAACAGCGTGGGAGGCGTTGGGATGGGGGACGCCGCCTCACACGTTGACCGAGCTGCAGGCTATGGACATATATATGTACGTAAGTAGGATTCAGTTAGCGTTGGGAACCCGCGTACCAAATTTCTTGAAGATGGGCCCATAAGTAACAAAGACTGTTGAAAAGTTCAATATGGCGGCTGACAGTGGCATCATACCACCGAAATAAGTACATACATTGGTTTTGGTTAGTGCAGGGAAGCCGCCTACCAAATTTTGTGAAGATGGGGCCATAAATAAAAAAGTTCAACGTGGCGGACGTTGTCGACCGTTATGACCGTTACGCGTAGAATTTCGAAATGAAACCTGCTTAACTTTTGTAAGTAAGCTGTAAGGAATGAGCCTGCCAAATTTCAGCCTTCTACCTACACGAGAAGTTGGAGAATTAGTGATGAGTGAGTGAGTGAGTGAGTCAGTCAGTCAGTCAGTCAGTGAGGGCTTTGCCTTTTATTAGTATATATATATATATATATATATAGAGAGAGAGAGAGAGAGATATTTTGTGGCCATTTTATATCTTGTTTGTGTTTATTATTTCATCTTCATCTTTTGTTGTTTGATGTAGGATGGCACAGTGGTTAGCACTGCTGCCTCTCAGAGCTCAGGCCACATACATTTTTGTCCACAAAAATCAGTCCGGCATATTTGACAGATGCTTTTCTAGACCTGAGAAGCGCTTAAAAGACCAGTGTGCCATTATAATCCAGGCAAAACTAGTTCAATTCCTCCTTCCTTATTGACTTAAGTGCATTTTGTGGATTTTGACGAAAGTGCACAAAAAATTCTGCAGTTTTGCCAAAGTCACAAGCAAAGTGAGCTCTGCGTGGTTTCCTCTTCACTTGTGCCAAATGACTGACTAGCACAGTCCACACATAACACATAGTTACGAATGAAACAGATTGTGTGAATTTGCAGTGAAACTTAGCTTTGCCAAAATTTGTACCTTTGAAACAAGGTATTTATGCATTAATTCGGCATGCATCTCTCTGAAATAATGATGTTTAGTTGGGGAGAAAACCACTGAACTCATTTCATGTCACATGTAAGCATTTTGTTATGCTATCAGACGTTTGTTGTAATTGTTCTGTTAAGGGGATTCCCACTTCGCAAATAATGGTGACAATTTTTCTGATCATAATCCTAAAGGTCCATCAGGGATAGAAATGAAAGTTGAAGCTCCTCTGTGCATGGAGTGTATAAACCCTCTTCTCCAGGAATCAAGAAACTGGAAAATGCTGTTGCAATGTAATGGGGGGAGGTTGGGGGCAATCGGTTTTCCTTGTATAGTCAGTTTTCCTGTGGAGAAAACACAGTAATGTGCATGATGGTGTACATTGGTGTGTCTTTTGTGTATAATATATGCTGCATTTTTTTAAAAATGCAGTGCACTTCTGCTGTGATGTGAACAAGACATAAAAATAGAATTTATTATACTGGTATGCAGGTGGATTCCTACATTATGTGCTGTAGAAAAAAAAACAGGTAAACACACATTGAGGATGAAGCTTTAGGGAACAATGTTTCTTGTTTTATACCCACCAAAAAAACTTGAAAATATCACAAAAATTCTTTTTAATGAATTTTGTCTTTCATAATTGCGAAATTGCCTGCAAAACTCATTTTTGTGTCAGTTTCAATCACTAATAGCACTTAAGATTTCACATAAATACAACTAACATGTTTGAATGCTATAGTTTGATAGGAATTGAAGCTACTAACCAGAATTAAATTACAATAAGTATCCATACATTTACTATATACACTTGATTCAATTTTAGCGTTGAGGGGACCAGAGTTGGCAGCATTGAGCACAAAACTGGATGTATTTGTACCACTGGATCGCAAAGGTCATCCTACTCAAATGGAGACACCACTTAACCTAAACATCCTAATTTCTCAAGTGATCAAGCACATGATTTCAAACTTATTTATTATTTATTGTTCAGTGACCAAGCACTTGATTTAACACTAGTTTATTATTTATTATTCAGCCTTTACAGGATGTTTATTCAGTGCCAACAATAATGTCATAAATAAAGAAATTACTGTTCCTGACCATGGATGATCTAGTAATTCTCAAGCTGAGTCAGTGATGATTTAAAGGAATTTGGCAGTTTGGTTCTCTAAGGATGTGAGTGTTTGTCTCGAGCATGAATAATGTTATTAAAGGTGTGGGGTTGCTTTGAGCACATGTGGCATTGTTCTGACATTCATCTCCCTTTTTGATAGAGAGTCAGACTTTTAACTTTTAATCTGTGGTTCCCATCATTAACCAAGTACTTGACTATAATACTTTATTTCATTCATTTTGTTAATAGTATGTTGAATAACACTGCTAAACATGTGACAGAACATGCTTGAAAACTTGTTATCAAAAATTTGTTTTGTGTATAAATATGGCATTTCAAAAATATGTATTCACTATTGTTACAAGGAACAGTTGTCCCAGTTCCAGACATTGTACATTTGAACCTTTTATGGATCTTCCTTACTTGTTATTTTTATTCCTTTCCCCCTATGGCTTTGCCTTACTTTATGTTGTGAAGTCCTCATGTTGATGGCTTGGTACATGATTTGTGGTGAAGTGGGTAGCTTAGTTTTAAATATCGAATGACCTGGTTCATTTACTGGATTTTTTTCCCTTTTGCAATCTATGTTCTGGCCACATCCCAAGGACATGCTTCTAGGTTATTTGAAACCCATAACTGTTGCACTATGAGTGAGTGTGGGTATATGAGTGATTGTGCCAGGCTGAAGACTGGCACTGTTTAGTGTTCATTCCTACATTTTGCACAAATCACTGGTTCAGAAAAATGGATGGATGAATGACAGTTCATTATTGGAAAACTTGTTATGGATGACAATTTACAGCAAAATAAGGAAACTGACACTGAAAAAAGAAATCACCAAGACAGGGGGATACTTTATGTTTTAACTATTCTTGTTATTCCATACCATGATCTGTTAGAATTTAGTTTAATTTTAATTAATAGTTAATTAGCATTTCTTTACATTAAATGCATAATCAATACTAGAAGCAATTTTTTTTTTTTTAACTCCCACCACCTTCAAAGCCATTATTTCCAATATGGTTAAAAGAAAGGTATATAGTAAATAATTATTAAATTAAGGCACAATGAATTAAATTGCATGTTTTGTGAGTCTGTGGTAAAATGTGTGATAGTTCTGGTGCGCTCTTCACTTTTACTTCTCTTTTTTTTTTTAACTGTAATTAACAGTGGAATGTAAGTTTGGAAAATTAACGAATACTGGATTTCTATACTGCTCCTTCACTTTATAATGTTAACAAACTATTCTGCATTGTGCACTTAGTCTCACTGTCTACATCATACTTTTGTAAATGTTTAGTAAATAATATCGGACAAGTGTATGTTCTAATTATTCATCATAACATTTTTCTCTTTCTTATGATGGTATCTAATATAAACAAGGAAATAAAACTTTTCTAGCATTCGTTTTGTCACCAAGAGGTCTACTCTGTCAAGGTTTTTTTTTTATCCTTTGCTTATATTAGTCTTGTGTTTCTGGGATCTTTCACCTGTAAGCAGTTGTGTAGCGATCGTGGTTAAACACCCTGCCAAGAAGCGGTGAGGCATAAAAAGCATTCAGCTCCTCTTCACAAACTCAAGTTGTCAGAACACAAAGCAGTTTCTCCCTGAGCCCCTCGGGAGCCTCGGAGAAATCACAGACATCTCAAGACGTCAAAGCCAGAGTCTTTACCAAACAAACAGAAGCAGCACAGAAATGTGCTGCCGAGGGTAAGAAAGATGGGATAGAGGTAAAGAGAGAGAGAGAGAGAGACAGGGAGAGGGAGAGAGAGAGAGAGAGAGAAACACAGAGAGTAGCGCTGAGACATGTCAGGAAGGGGCGTGTGGGCCCCCCTGAGGAATGCTTCTTGTCTGCTTCATAACCCACCCCCCAGTAGCAACAAAAACCACTGAGAGAGTGAGGGGAGAACTTCAGAGGTGCATCTAGCAAGAATTCTCTTCTAACTTAAAGCTAAATCCTTTCTATACACGTGAAATGGGAATTACTCCATCAGCTTCAGGAAAAGTCACATCTGAGAAATGCCACAGTCTAGTGTGAATGGTTTGGTCTACATTAAAAGAAAAAAAAGAAAGAAATTAATCCTTATGTCCCCATTTTTTTTTTCTAGGAAGCAAAAAAAATCACCTTGTGGTAGAGTGCAGATGGTCCTTTACAATTAACTAACTCTTTATTTTTCTCTAAATGTTTATGTATGTTTATACACCTCAAAACAGACCTTGTTTTCATAAACAAGTCAAATATACATGCTGGGTGTGTGTCTGTGTGTATATAGTAATCATAAATGCTTTGTGTATATAGCCGCTTTATTATAGGCTGAATATTCAGATATATTATTTTACATTGTATAGGTAAATTTGGAAAAGAAGAATACATTCTTTAAAGCTATTTTATGAATAACAACCCAGTCAAAGGAGATTTTCTTTCACTTATCAAATCTGTCAGCTGTCCTCATCAGAGCTGTGTCTGCATATGAGGTCAGAGGCCAGATTCTATAAGTAAGTGCTGAACACTGGCTACTCTCTTCTACCAGAAAGGAAATGCCTGTTCTTTTTTAATAAATCTGTTTTTTTCTGTACTATCTATTTAGGATATTAATTACATTTAAGTAATAAATCTATCTATCTTGAATATACAGTTTACAAATTTATATATTGTTTAGTGTATATAAAATTTATGAGAACTGTTCATAATTTTAAAGTTAGTTATTAAATGTTCATTATCCTTAACAGAAAAACTATTTCTCTCCTAATCAAATCATTTTTGACATAATAAGCATTTACAAATCAGTGCATGACTAGAGTTTACGTTTTCAAAAGTTTCCTTTTTTACCCATCTATCTTGCTAAGTTTAGGTGCGTTTTTAGAAGTATGTGGCTCTGGAGAGCTTTTTCTAAATTTTCGGCTTTCAGGGGGTAATACACCAGGGAAGTGTGGACAAAAGGCAAAAATAGATACTTATGTCTGTGGGATTTAAACAAAAGCGTAATAGTGTAAATGTAGCCAAAGTTGTTCTCCTTGGAGATGAACTCTTTTTAAGAGTGAAACTCTTGGTGAATGATTACTTTGATTAATTTATTCATAATATTGGTCTAAATGTTAATTTGGAGATTATATAAAAATACTGACTCAATTTTGAAAAACATGAGTATGCTTTATATTTTTTATCTCATATATAGCTATGTATTCTTAGATTTAGAATTTTCTTTGCATGTGTTTGCATATGCTTTATATATAAAAACAGGCCCTTCATACATAATGCTTAGCTTAATGTTTTTTGCCATTTACTTATTACTATTAGGAGAATTAAGGTAATATTGAAAAATGTGTGATATATATTGAAGATCTTCATATACATATTATGTTTCTATATATATATATATACATATTGTTTCATTGGCTGTTATTGTGTGTTATTTTTAACAGATTTTATTTGTTAGTAAGTTTAGTTAATGACAATTCATTATATATGGGAAAAATGATTAAATTGAATTGCTTGAAGGTGACAGGAGGAAGTCATGATGATCATTGCTGGCTCCAGCTCTTGGTTTCTAGTGTGAGTGGTCACTCTATATTAGCTTGTTATGAATGAGTTCGGGTATGCCCTGTGTGGGTCTGGTATCTAATCTAGTTGGTTCTGCCTTAAACCTGGTAATAATTATTTCCTTGAGCTGGTCCAAAAGTTGATTGAGTAATGGGTGAATTGTTTGGACAGTTGTCTGCTGCAGTGAGTCTGAACTGCTTGTAACATTCCATGAAATTATAGAGAGAGGTAAAGACTATAAACATAACAAGCTACTGTCACAGGTACTTGGAAAGCTTTCCAGTTGCTAATCACGGTGATGTACAGTTATGTACACAGTGTATCTTGGAAAACCAGAATGCACAAAGGTACAGGTAAATGAATCTCAGGAAATCTTATTTAATATAACCACAATTCAGAGTTGTATATATATTATATATACATATATTGATTATTCACAACTCAACCAGTTTGTTCCACAAGTTGTCCTTTATTGGGTTTACTGCTGACCCAGGGAAAGAATGAGTGGGTTAGCCAAGATAGAGGTGAGACATGTAACTGTTACTTTTTTATTTGTTCTGCAATGAAAAATTGTACCAAATATTATCAGAAGGGCAAGCATTAAATGCTCAGATATTAAAATGTCTAATAGACCACCAGAAAGTTATCCCTCTCTCCTTTGGAAGTGACCAGTGCCTATGAGTTATTGGAATCTACGTAATTCTGAAGATAACAGATACATGTTTTATTTTTATCCTGTCCAGCAACATGATCATGCACATTCACCTGTAAAATGTGTGTTCACATTGGTCCTATGGTTTTTTGCAATGACCATTTAAGTGACATTTGACTTGATTTTTTGCATGTTTAATTGCACCACCATGCAGTACAAAAATATATTATTTAATCATGCAGTTATACTCCAAAATCCTCCTACACTTTTGCACATTTGGAAAGATTTGTCACATTTGTGGTTTTTATTGAGCATACCACATCACATTGTAAAATTTATAAATGATTAGGTGCATTGGGACCTTATACTGTGTATGAAGAAATATAAAAAAATATGATAAGATTATCTTATTAAAGGGATATAAGCTAATTGTATATCACAGACCACCAAAGAAAATGAGTTTAAAGGTGTTATTTGCTCTGTATAACATTAGAATAGTTCCAAGTAAACACTGAAACAATAAAAACTAACAAATGTCTTCTATTCTCCAAAACATTCATATCTTTGGAGATGGCTAAATGAACACAGGTTTGGTCCATACCAAACCTTGAGGCATTCCTGCTGCATCAGCCACGCTCCTCATTCAAATGAATGTGGTAGTGAATAGCCAAACCAGATGTGTCCTGGTACAGTTTACTAACTAAATGGACGTATTGGATGGTAATTACAAATCCTGTGATGACACAAGGAGAGGCTTGGAACTGTTAAGCTAACAAACTTCAACAGCCATAAAATCAAAGTTTTGTACTACCAAAGCTGTAGTCGGCAAGTAATAACATACCAAATTGTATTTTCAAAATGTTGTACTCAAGCTGGCATAAAGAAATTGAAACTGGGCATGTTGAAAGCAGAAAATATAATGGAAAATTCATAAAGGTGTCTGCATCTGAGAAACATGACTGAAAGGGGCAGAAGAAGCACCAGTAAAGTGCTTGTTCAGAATCTTGCAGGATCATCAGGCATCAACATACACACTTTGATGATACTAATATATTAAAAGAAATTACATTTTAATGAATATTGCAGTAAAGAAACGGCTCTTACAGAAAGACAAGCAAAGGAGATAGCAGTATGCCAGTGACCACAGAGCACAGTGACAATTAGTAGCAAAAAGTATTTTAGAGCAGTAAGTCTGAATTGACTTGGTCATGGTCTACAAATGCATTTTAGCCACAGTGTAGGGGATCTAGTCAAACTCAATAGAATGATGAATGCTGAGAGATATAAACAGCATTTTACTCATCATGCTATACCTTCAGCAAAAACTTCATCTTCATCACAGTAATGACTCTAACCACACTAAAATTATATTAAAGATCTACTTGAAGAGGCAGTCTGCAGATGAAATACAGCATTAGGTTGACCACCTTAGACTAAGACCTTTACATAACTGAAGTTGTATGGGATCACATGGATAGGGGAAAAAAGACAGCTAAAATCAAAAGAAGAGTTATGGCAAATTGTGCAAGAAATTTGGAAGATTTTACTGCAGGATGATTTATACAGCTGTTTACCAAAGTGAATTACTCTAATTTTATATTAATTTTTCACAGCAAGTAAACATTTAACTATCCAGGGTAGTCCAAGGGTTTTGCTAGTTCTGTATATAAGAAGAGAACTCACACATATGTCCAGACCCAAACATTGAACATTGGACCACCAAGAGGAGACCATTTAGTCCATCAAGCTCATTGTTTAGCTAATAGCAAAGCTGTCCCAACATTTCATCCAGTAACTTCTTAAAGTTTTTCAAGGTTTCTGCTTCAACTCCATGTCTCGGCAGCTTGTTCCAAATTACCACAACTCCTTGCATCAAGAAGTGCTTTATGGTGTCATTCCTAAATGCACCTTCCCTTACCTTCCACTGGTGTCCTCGAGTGTGTGATTCATAATTAAGATGAAAGAACACACTTTATTAGGCTCATTTGCCATTCCCAAATGATTCTCATTTAGGGACTGCATTGTACTGTAGGAGCAAACAATGCTATGCCAAACAGTAATTCTCATTTAAAGAGAGTGTCTTTGTATGCTGTTCAGTGGAAGAATTGCATAACATTTAAATGGCTTTGAATATTGTGATGTGCGCCAGAATATTAGTCATAAATGTATCAATACATATTCTTCACGCTTCTTTTTTGTGTAGTTTTACCATATAAAAGAACATTTGTTATTTTTCTCATAATATCAAATTTCTGTAGCCTGACAACCATGTATGATTTTTTTGCTCCTCTTCCCAAAGAACAGATCCATGGTATCACATTCCTTCCGCTCATTTCTTGTCTATGAGAAGGAATATTATGAAGTGCATAGCTTTTCTAAACAAATTCTTATCTCACCTCTCTGTCTGGCACCTTTTACTTTTCTTTTGAACTTGCTTAATCTCATTCCTTGCAGGATGTCCAGTAAGCAAGATAACTGAGCAAATAAACATTTATTTAAGGTGGAGGTTTTGACGATATTAGGGTGGGAATTTTAAGCTCTGCCAAGAACAAGATGAGAGGATGCAGAGTGAAAAGGTGGTCAAAAGTTTGTTTATCAGTGATTGATTAAATCAACATATATTTTTTAAACTTTTCTTTTTGTAATTGTTAATAGAGAGAGAAGAGTGCAAGATAGAAATCAGCCTTGAAGCTGGCACCAGGCCTCTCTGCAGGGTATATTCTCTGTTACTTTTAGCAGGTCAGTTTAGAGTCAAGTGTTAGCCAATGTCCTAATGTGGCCTTCAGGAAGTAACAGAAAAAAATAAATAATCACTGACACATGAAGAGCTGTCAGATTCTTCTTGCAAAATTAGCTAGCCAGCAATTGATTTCAGGTATATGTAGTTGTCAGGCACCATGAAAGCAAAAAAAAAAACCAAAAAAAAACTTGCTATCGAGCCACTGAAGACAGTGTGATTAGTCAGTTAGAAGACATGAAGTGGTAGTCGATTTTACGTAACTTTCTTTGATTCATTTCTTCCATTTGCACAGCCCTCCTTACTCATTGAGCAGTAATAGGTATACGATTAGGTACTCACTATAGACTGAGCTCTTCTGACCAATTGTTAGTAAGGCTTATCTCTCATTGGCTTATAACAGCAGTCTCCACCCTCCCCAGCTTCCCTTTAATGTTGACTTACTTGGCCTGAAAAGAGATTAACGCATCTTTTCTGTGAAAATCTAATGCTGACTAACAATAGCTGGGGCTCAAGTTTGAATTGGGGTGTGATCTCCCTTTAAGATGGAGAACACGATGGTCTATGTGCTGTTGTGTTGGCAGGGTAGGGAATGGTTGCGAAGACATCCAGTAAATCTGACACAGTCGGCCTATTGAAAGGTGTCACTGCTTAAAAGCATTCCAGGATTTAATTATGCACAGTTACATTGTAGCTGAGGTCATGGTAGGGGAAAGGTCAAGCAGGGTCCCAAGGGTTGCCTAGCATCTAGGAACTCCCACAGCTGTTACCGTGGCGATACAAAGAGACCTCCAGTGTACTAACTTCCTGCAATGCTTTTAAAAGGGCCTGCCTCTAGGCTCTTCAGAGCTAAATTTCTGACAAAATGGAAGCTTTCCGAGCCGACTCCCCCACCCTTCAATCCTATCTTAGCCAGTCTAGTGAATGCGTACTCTCTTCTTGTGTTAAGAGCAAAATAAAGGTGTGGAAGTGAAGACGCATCTTTTCTGCAAAATTCTATGTATTTTTGTCCACTGTTAAGAATATTCCCTTCTCAGAATAGCTTAAATGTACTATATATATATTTTTTTTTTATATATATATATTTATATATATACAGTGCATCCAGAAACTATTCACAGCGCATCACTTTTTCTTAAGTTACAGCCTTATTCCAAAATGGATTAAATTCATTTTTTTCCTTAGAATTCTACACACAACACCCCATAATGACAACCTGAAAAAAAGTTTACTTGAGGTTTTTGCAAATTTATTAAAAATAAAAAAAAAAAACTGAGAAATTACATGTACATAAGTATTCACAGCCTTTGCTCAATACTTTGTTGATGCACCTTTGGCAGTAATTACAGCCTCAAGTCTTTTTGAATATGATGCCACAAGCTTGGCACACCTATACTTGGCCAATTTCGCCATTCCTCTTTGCAGCATCTCTCAAGCTCCATCAGGTTGGATGGGAAGCGTCGGTGCACAGCCATTTTAAGATCTCTCCAGAGATGTTCAATCAGATTCAAGTCTGGGCTCTGGCTGGGCCACTCAAGGACATTCACAGAGTTGTCCTGAAGACACTCCTTTGATATCTTGGCTATGTGCTTAGGATCGTTGTCCTGCTGAAAGATGAACCGTCGCCTCAGTCTGAGGTCAAGAGCGCTCTGGAGCAGGTTTTCATCCAGGATGTCTCTGTACATTGCTGCAGTCATCTTTCCCTTTATCCTGACTAATCTCCCAGTTCCTGCCACTGAAAAACATCCCCACAGCATGATGCTGCCACCACCATGCTTCACTGTAGGGATGGTATTGGCCTGGTGATGAGTGGTGCCTGGTTTCCTCCAAACGTGACGCCTGGCATTTACACCAAAGAGTTCAGTCCTTGTTTCATCAGACCAGAGAATTTTGTTTCTCATGATCTGAGACTTCTTCAGGTACCTTTTGGAAAAGTCCAGGTGGGCTGCCATGTGCCTTTTACTAAGGAGTGGCTTCCGTCTGGACACTCTGCCATACAGGCCTGATTGGTGGATTGCTGCAGAGATAGTTTTCCTGCTGAAAGGTTCTCCTCTCTCCACAGAGGACCTCTGGAGCTCTGACAGAGTGACCATCGGGTTCTTGGTCACCTCCCTGATTAAGGCCCTTCTCCCCAGATCACTCAGTTTAGATGGCCGGCCAGCTCCAAGAAGAGTCCTGGTGGTTCAAACTTCTTCCACTTACGGATGATGGAGGCCACTGTGCTCATTGGGACCTTCAAAGCAGCAGAAATGTTTCTGTAACCTTCCCCAGATTTGTGCCTCGAGACAATCCCGTCTCGGAGGTCTACAGACAATTCCTTTGACTTCATGCTTGGTTTGTGCCCTGACATGAACTGTCAACTGTGGGACCTTATATGGACAGGTGTGTGCTTTTCCAAATCATGTCCAATCAACTGAATTTACCACAGGTGGACTCCAGTTAAGCTGCAGAAACATCTCAAGGATGATCAGGGGAAACAGGATGCACCTGAGCTCAATTTTGAGCTTCATGGCAAAGGCTGTGAATACTTATGTACTTGTGCTTTCTCAATTTTTTTATTTTTAATAAATTTGCAAAAATCCCAAGTAAACATTTTTTTTCACGTTGTCATTATGGGGTGTTGTGTGTAGAATTCTGAGGAAAAAAATGAATTTAATCCATTTTGGAATAAGGCTGTAACATAACAAAATGTGGAAAAAGTGATGCGCTGTGAATACTTTCCGGATGCACTGTATGTATATATGTATATAGATGATCTCCAACCATTCATTATCCAACCCGCTGTATCCTAACTACAGGGTCACGGGCGTCTGCTGGAGCCAATCCCAGCCAACACAGGGCTCAAGGCAGGAAATAAACCACAGGGCATGCACACACACACACACACACCAAGCACACTCTAGGGACAATTTAGAATCGCCAGTGCACCTAACCTGCATGTCTTTGGACTGTGGGAGGAAACCGGAGTACCTGGAGGAAACCCACGTAAACACTGGGAGAACATGCAAACTCCCGGGTCACCTAACTGCGAGGCAGCAGCGCTACCCACTTATATATGTGTATGGACTGGACAGTGCAACACACACACACCCCCATATACACCCACATAAAAACTAGGGCCAATTTAGTGCTGCCAATCCAAATAACCTGATGATAAACCATTTTTGTCATAACATCAAGACTTTGATAGTATATTTTACTGCATGGAGTTAACTTTTAAGCTAACCCTAACCTTGTTGGTTATGAACTGTGTTGTTCCTTTAACAGTTTTCCATTAAATTGAAGTTAAAGTCAAATTTTTTAAGAACATTTTTATTTTGTAAAAAAGAAATAAGGCAATAAACTTGAATTAAATAAATATGCACAGGCACAGTGTTTGTCACTTAGTTGTTAAAGAGGGACTCACTCAAGAACGCAAAGTAAATTAGTAGTGGGGATTGAACTGGCAGCCTGAAGGTTGGTGGATCTGTACCCCAGCTACTTGGCCAAATTCACTACCACTTGTTTTAGGGAAGTGTGGCACCAGCATGATAGCAGACCCTTTAGGTCTTGTAAGTTGCATTTTTCTGCTTTCAACACACGACTTTCAAGAATTACTTTTCACCTAGCGCCTAATTTTTCCACCGCTAACCATTATAACAAGATATTCAGTGTGGTTCATTGTGGTTTTGCACATTTGTATTTGGACCTCTGCTTGGTCAAAAGGTCACTTAGTTAGTGGTATGTGGATAGTCAGATTTATTTTAAGTGTAGTACATAGGTAACGTGTTTGCTGGTTTGCTTTTGGTGGTAAAATCAGAAGTCAAGTGTGCTTCATATACTATATAATCCATATAATACATTGTTCAGACAAGACTTTAGGTAAAAAATTAGAACAGCTGCATTTTATCAACATGTACAACAATGTAAATGATAGATCTATATAAACACAATGTGTATATACCATAGACATAGCAACCAAGATGTGTAAATAATACAACAATGCTGCAGTGTTTACTATAAGAGGTTTAGATACATCTAATGTGTTTCATCAACTGCAAAGGTTGAGATGGAGTCTGCTGAAATGCCAGTAAACTTTATTTTCTTTCATTCATCTGTCTATGGAGAAGGAGTGGAGTAATATTACAGAGGTTAAACAAATTTGATTATTACTAATTTATTACTTTCCCAAATCTGCTTACTCTCATACAGAACTTCATGTGGTAGCATTGAGCACAATGAGAATAATAAAAGTCAGATATTACGGTATAGATTAACTGAACCATATACATAATGCTTATCTGTATTTTTTGTTAATTACCAATTTAGTTTAACATTTGTTAGTGTTTTGGAACTGCGACAGTGGTGTAATAGTACAGCTACCTAATAACTCCAAATATAAAAGTTTTAAGTCTTCACCCAGTCCCTGTCACAGTTTGCATGTTCTCTGTTTGTTTGTGTGCATGGTTTTAGTCTGGTTTTATTCTTACTTCCAAGGACATGCACATTTTGTTAAGTGGCCACATTTGTGTGAATGTGGCCCTGTATGGGTGGGCATTGTTGTCTTTTACCTGATGCCCAATGCAATTTCTCCATGACCCTGTAATGGAGATAATTTTTTAATATAATTTTAGCCACACATATTTACAAAGAACAAACATACCCACATGTGTATCAGATGAGCCCCTATACTGCTAAATTGGAGTGGAGTAGGGTGGGGGGCAGAATCATTTGGTTCCTTCAGAACAATAAGGCAAAACAAAACTGCCTGTGTCTTTAAACTCCCAGGGGGTGTAGTGGGGGACTTAGGGGTCAGAGATCAAATTGGTCTGTTTGCTTATTTCACAGTCAGGCTTTGTTTTGATGGCTCCTTCCCCCTCCTCCAAGCTGGAACCTGTTGGGTTTTACTAGACAGGAATGGAACTTCGTTTACTTCTTATCTGGAGCTCTTAACAAATATTTACACATTTTTTTCCATTTTAAATGAAAGCTTTAGTAGTCATCCCCCCAAGACAGTCTCTAGGCAGCATAAGATCCAACTCAATGCATCCTTCCTTCAATAATTTCAAATGCTGATTTGCTTCTGCTTGGCTCGTGTACATCTGTTTGCATATTTGTGCTATGTAGGATAAAAATAAAATGTTTAAAATATACACTTTTATTGGACGTAGCCTACATTCAAATGTTGCTTTATAACTAGCTGATCTGATTTTTACCTCCTTTCAGAGTACCAAGCACATACAGTACCCAAAAAGAAAGGTGATAAAAAAAAGTTTTCAAAATGGCATTAGCTTTCTGCTGAAAATACAGAGGGAGTGGGGGAACACACTTCTGATCACGGTGGCCTGAGCTCATTTCCTATTGGATGACAGCCACATCAGGAAATCGGTGCCATAATTGACACTAATTGGCATCTGTTTTAGCTGTCTCAGCTCTTATGAAGAATGGACAGGAAGAAAAGGTCCGTGCAGAGACAGGCAGGCGGGCCCGCACTACAAAAGTAAAGTCTGTGTGGCAGAGCTGCTCAGGCGGGATTTGTGTTTCTCATGCTGACCTCACATGGAGCACTTTCTTTTTCTTTCTTTCTTTCTTTCTTTCTTTCTTTCTTTCTTTCTTTCTTTCTTTCTTTCTTTC
>JANRMT010027041.1:39309203-39374083 GCA_026402145.1 Polypterus bichir lapradei | reverse complement strand
TTCTTTCTTTCTTTCTTTCTTTCTTTCTTTCTTTCTTTCTTTCTTTCGCCTGCTTGTGCTTGCTCACTTACAAACTCACACATCCTTCATTCCTCTCAGGGTCTTCATTGTATATTCTCCATTTCCTCTCATTTATTTCTATATTTTGTTATGCCTTAATCCTTCTCCTGATTTTTCTGATAGTTATGCCCTCGTAGAATATTTTTTTATACTTTACCTTGTGAAACAACATGACACGTTTTTAGCATAGAAATGTACTATGTAAAGTTTGTAGGTTTTGTGGCCCAGCTGTTAGAGTGTATATAAAGCACAAAGTTGCCATGACTTTCCCCTCCGCTGACTCACTGTGTGACTCCTATGTAAGCATTTTACTTCAGTAAAGCTTCAATAGTAGTAATATGGAAAAACTTGGACCCGTGAAGTTCTTTGAGATTGAACTTGGTACAGAAAGTTTTTTAAATACTATAAAGAGTAGAATGTTACTAGTTCAGTGAAAGGCATCACTATGAGACTGGTGACTATGTGTCTATGCCACAATGTATATTCAGTGTGCTGGCATTAATTACAGACAGGTGCCAGACATCATCCTTGAAATCAGACAAATCTTGAACAATTTACGTTTAAATTGTAAAAGGGAATGTTTTTTCTCCATTGCTCCAGTCAGTTTACTGGGTTCTCTGGCCATCAGACCTTATCACTGGACACCTCTTTAGAGACTTGCATTATACAATACAATACAATACAATTTATTTTTGTATAGCCCAACTCACACAAAGAGTGCTGCAATGGGCATTAACAGGCCCTGCCTTTTGACAGCCCCCCAGCCTCGACTCTCTAAGAAGACAAGGAAAAAATCCCAAAATACCCTTAAAGGGAAAAAAAATGGAAGAAACCTTGGGAAAGGCAGTTCAAAGAGAGACCCCTTTCCAAATAGTTTGGGCTTCCAGTGGGTCTCAAAAAAAGGGGGTATATACAATACAATGCACAGAACAGAACACAAGTAATCCTCAATACAATATAATAGTGCAATAGAAATATTACAAGTACAGAGCAGAATTCAATAGTAGATAATATTACATAATGCAATTTGATTTATGATTATGATATTATATATAAGGATGCTGCTGTTCTACAGGTTATATATCAGTTTTATAAGATTGTATAGGTTTACTTGTTTTTTTTCATTGTTACTTATTCATTAATATTCTTGCCTAGGCTTTTTTCTTTTTCTTTTCTTGTTGCTTTCTCTTTTGACATCTTGTAAAGCACTTTAAGCTACATTTTTGGAATATAAGTGTGCAATATAATTAAATATCATTTTTGTTGTTGTTGTTGTCTGTAATAGGGATAGCAGCGTTTTGGGATTGTGCCTATTTTTGGGGTGTGTCCAAGGTTTTTCTTTTTTGGAGGTCTCAGGTACTCATTTCAACAGCTAATGACAAGTAAAAGCAATCCCTTTTGGCCTGTTGTATTCTGCCACCACAGCAGCCCAAGTGCACCCAGCCGCGGTTTTGTTTTTCTTTTCACAAAGAACTCTTCATTTTGGCTTTCCTTTAGCTGTGGGCCAGGTGGAAACTCTTTGAACAGCAAGCTGTGAGATGCTGGAGCGGAAAAAAAACTACGCTGATCTCCAGTAAGGGAAATGTCTTTTCAAGTAGCTCATATAAATGAATTTTTTTTCCTCCCTCTACTGATTTTAAAAACACATTTGAATGTGTGATTTGAATGGGGTGTGTGCCTTTTGTATTTATTATTTCTGAGGCACGTCACAGCATAGATGTTGTAAAACTGAGATTCTTAGTCATTTGGAGTCCTGAAGGTGTGGAGGGATCAGATGGGTGCTGCTTTTGGAGGGAAAACAGCTTGAGGTCATACAGTTTATAGTGAACTTGAGTGAAGTGGAGGAGGCTGCACCATTGCATGTACACTGACTTGCTAAAGTGAAACTCCCAGCAATGCATTTGTCACCGACTTACCAAGCCTAAAGTAGAAATGCCTCTATTGGTTTAGTAGTGGCAGTAATATCTTAAGGAGCCTTAGTAGTCGGACAACAGAGACAGTAATATGGCACTTTGAATAGGGAATTGTGTCAAAAATGGAAAAAGGGATAAAACATTTTAAATGAGACTGGAAGTGCACTTTTACTAACCATTTTTCACTGGTCACACCCTTGGATATTAACCCTATTGTTAATGATGTCGTTTGTGTATGTTTAGTGATGAGTTTCTTTAAATGGAATCTGTATATCTAAAATGTGTTATTTTACAACAATACATGTTTCTTAGTCAGTAGATATTCAGTACAGATTTCTTAACAAAGCACATCATCCTGAGGATCCAAAGCACATAAAGATGCAATTCTGGTAATCTAAAATTGTTTCAGTAGCTTTGCATTATGATTTCTTGGTCTTACCTTAGATGAGTAAAAATACATTTTATAATAAGTCAGGCAATGTTTATTTTATATATTGCTTTTAGAAGAGCATACCATAACAAAGTTCACGACTGTGAACTCTGTCCTTGGAAGCATTCATCAGTCCATCTCAGGTGCCAGCTATTTCTGTTTCCGAAGTATGAGGAACTTTTGTCCTTTATATAATAACATACTTGTAATAATTATCAGTATGAAAAACACTACAGTATATTAAGCCTAGCTTATTGATTTGATTATGATTTTTCCTTCCTGGCTGATATTGAATATCTGAAGTGACACCTGATAGTTTCTTGTAATGGGAGTAACATTCAGAATCTGTTTTGGCTAAAGTGAGAGTTGATTTACTTTGTACGCTTCAAAATAATTGGGGTTCCAATATCAGCCTATTAATTCTTACTTTTTATAGTACCTTTATGTAGTATCTATATAAACTAATTTATATAATACCTTTTTAAAGCAAGTACTAGTTTACCAAACAAGGGTTACTTAAAATGCAATTACAAAGTTAAAAAGAATGGCATTGGTAAAAAGGCAAAGTTACACTAGAAGGGCACATTGAGAAAAAAAGTGGTGCGCAGTCACAAGCATCTTAGTACCTATTTTGCATTAAATACTATTAATTGCATGAGCATAGTTTGTTTGATACTCTGGGTCATAAGACCACATTATAACATTATAAGGTTGAATGGTATGTATTTGAGACTGTGACACTGTTATTCAAAATAATTTCTAAATCAGTGAATTATAATTAAATTAACTAATGTGATAAAGAAGAGTATTTGAGTGGTTTGAGTTTGACACTGGTAGGTACTATTGTAGGGTAGTCATCCTGGACTTCCAATGTGAGTTGAAAAGTTGTGCAAAATGGTGGAAGATCTTGATATCAGTAATAACTGAACAAACTTTTCAGTGTCAACTTTCTCTTTTATTATCAATCTATTGTGAGAAGGACACACAATGTAGTTATATTATCTAAATGCTTCTTTAATCAGTTTCTGCTCTGTTACATTAATTACCTATCTTAACACATTAGAAAGAAAATTGTGCACTCATCAATTTTTAAAATTTACGTTGCGAGTGTTGATTTGAGAAGAACATCGTGAAGAATATTGTCTATGAAGTGCCATTTAGAGCAGATTTATTGTGTGGTTTCTTTTTTAAACACTGGAAAATTGTTATGGGATTGGGGGGGGGGGGGGGTGCAGATGGGGATTTGGAATGGCTTTTGGAAATGATCCAGTGCATTTTTATAACTGCACTGAAGTTTTAATATGCAGACTAGACTTAATTTAGCATTGCCCCCCTCCCCAATGTAAAGCAACTACGTGTGCTTTAAGAATACAATCTAGTGAAAAAGTCATCTCAGTTGTAGTATTTAGTCGCCTGCCAGAGTGAGAAATCAAGGTACTGTCATACTGGAGACTAACTGGTAGGCTTTAGGATTTTAATGTGTTCAGAACCTAAATAGTTCGCAAAGACCTTGGGAAACCATTTTATCCTATCATGGAATCATGTCTTGGGGTTGCTTTGAAGACTATGGACTGTCAGTAAACTATATATATTTCTCAATAAAATGCCTTTAGAAGATGGTAGGACAAGTTGAATGTCTAGAAGACTGTGTAGTCTCCCTTCCAGATTGATTTCTCATATTGTGGTAGGTAATGAGGTGAAAAGTTTGAAGTGTACAGTTTGAACAATTTTTGTGTTGGTCTGTTATCTATGGTTATGCCAACCTACTTGTATCTTCATTTATCTTAAGGTTAACTGGAAAATATGCAGTAGATTTTTCTGGCACTGTCATGGAAAGGTTGCCAGCTGCCTTTCTCTGTCCTGTTTTGTATGTGCTCTCTCTCTCTCTCACTTGCTTTCTTTTTCTTTTTTTCTTTTTTTTCTTTTTTTTTTTTGGGCTTCTTAGATCTCGCTTGTAATTTTTTGCTTCAGAGCACAACAAAGTGGATGTTTGGTGAGAAGCGGCGGGTAGATAATGAAGCCCCAAGCGCACGATTGTCAGCTGGACTCTGGCTGGTGGTAGAACTTTATCTGAAGACAAGGTTACCCCCTGGCTTTGAGAGGTCGGCTTGTGGGCTTAGCAGACACATAATTGGAATGGCATGGCTTGTTTTCTTCATACTTGTTAATTTCAAAGTGGTATTGAAGCCATGCAAGTGGTGTGGATGTAGCTGAATTACTGGTTGATAATTCAACTGCTGCTGTTATTAACAAATATTCCCATTGCATCCATTAGTGCAAAAGAGCCACTACGTATATATCACTGCTCTGGGTCTAAGAATTGACCCTTGGCTGTCTTTAGCATTCACCTTTTTTAACAATTTGAAGACAGCACTTATCTTCACTAAGTGTGAAACTAATAAGGGTAAATTAAAAGACTGCACAAAAAATTGGAAAGTTTTAAAGCCTTTTAGAAGTTGAATGTTTTACTCATTCAAGCTACCAGGGTTACATAAGTTCCGCTTCTTCAGAAGTATGGCTGATAATGCAGATTTTGAATTTAGCTAACAAATGTAGAATTTTAGCACATGCCAAATGATTTTGCCTTAAAAGACTACGAAGAAGTGAAGGATTAGTAACCTTCCTAGCCTACCTTGTGGGTGTCAGGCTGTCTGTTAGGACTCCTTTGTTTTCATGCAGGGGATAGATGACCAGCTGGTCTCAGCCCAGCACACTTGGACTTTTTCCCAAGGACCTCAGTCCTCTAGAGGTGTATTTATCTCCAAATTTCTCATCTTTTTTTTTGTTTTCTTCCTTCTCTCTCTCTTGTCTCCACCACTTGGCATCAAAAACTCTAAACATTTCAGAATAAACTTATTGATAATTTGGCTAGGTTTGAATTACCTGTAAATTAATCTAGTAAGGGTTTTTTTGTTGAAAAAAAATTGTATGTATATGGAATCTTAATAAAAGTGTTGCTTTTGCAGTCTCTGTTAGCTAGTGTGCTTTGAAAGGTTCCTTAATATGGAGTACTTTGAAATGTACTACATGTCTGTTTGCTGCATGGCTGTTAGTGAATTTCAAAGGTGCTTGCCAACAGTTTGTGCTGCAGAATATTAATGGAAGATCTCAAATTCTTCTCCTTTTAGAGTCCCCAGATTAATTACTGCTGTGTTAAATGTGTGTCTTTTACACTCACTGCCAGGCAGCTAAAATATTTTGAAAGGCACCTGCATGTTGTGCCCTTTGATACATAGTATCTTTATTTTTGCTGTCAAATGCAAAGTGTCTGAAAGGAGCCCACCACAAAATATATTTGCCATGAACATTTGTTTCCATACTTGTGCAAATTGCAGGTTAAGTAATTTGGTTAGGGTCACACATTGAGCAAGTGGTGGAAAAATAAGTGGCATCTTTGATCTTTGCAGTCCAATATCTTGTCTGCTGTGCTACACAACTGCCCTAATCTTAAAATCTCTAAGTGTGTCCCTGTGGTACATTTTGACTGTTATTCCACTAGTTTTAGCAATTTGTGCATGATGTATGGCACTCGCGTATGTTGTTGGGTTTCTTTATAGCTGGCCTTATTACCCTCATTTACTAGCTCAAACTCACAAATAACACAAAAATGTTTGATGGACTTTCCTTTTCCTGGTTAATGTGGTTGTACTACTCATCAGTCAGAAAGAGGTCAGATCTTGGCAAAATTGAGAGGAAAACCTTGTACCAGGTTCTTACAGCAGGCATTGAAAGAAATGTAGCAGTATGTCTTCCTGTCACTGATTTGTTCAATGTATTTGTTCATATTTAAAGCCATTGCCCAGAGAATGGTGCTGTTTAAAGATTCATTTAAATTGATCTGAATTCACTAATGAATGAGTGTAACATTGTGATAGACTGTCTCCCCATTTGGGGTTTGGTGCTACCTAATGCCCAGTGTTGCCGGGAAATCCTGTAGCTTCTCACATCCAAGCTAAAGTAAATAAATAAAGTAAATAAATTAATTGGATGGATAAATTTACTAGCAGTTAGTAGAGTTTTATAGTAATTAGCACTGTTACCTCACAGTGGCCCAGTCATTCTTTGTATGGTCTTTTCTTCTTCTTTCCTTGTCTGGGTGATTGAAAAGTCCATATCGAGTTTGAAACCTGTCCTGGCCTTTGTCTGTCTGGTGATGGTGTGCATGAGGATACCATAACAGCCAATCCAGGGTTGGCTTTTACCTTGTGTTAGACAAGTCATTGTCTAACATTATCAGTCAAAGCAAGCTGAAAAAGTAGACGAAGAGAAGAAATTCTTTGAACATTAGGCCTGGTTGGTTTCTTCTAGAAGATTTCCTTTCCAACAACAGAATTTCCAGTTTTTCAAATGTTTTCATATCTTCAGGCCATTCTGTGTATGTGGCCTGATTTAAAGGTTGCTGCTTTTAGACACCTGACGCCCATTTCCTTCTGAGTAGGGGAAAAAAGGACGTACAGAAAAATAGATGGATTTAGAATATTCACAGATGCCTCTATCAGTGAAATTTGAGTTTATTCAGTAAATAAATAAATAAAGTGTAAGTCTCAAACCCTAATGAATTAAAAAATGCCCTGTTATTAAATGCGACGTTGCTTTACAGTTGATCTGATGACAAGTCAGGAGAGCTTGCACGCTGGGCGCGGGCCGCCAAGCTGGGCCCTGACCTCCTTGACTTCTTTTCCTTTTTCTGTGCGCTTGCTCTCGCTGATGTAATAAAACCCGTCTAACACACAGCCAGCACAATAGTCCTGTTGTTCGGCACTAGCCTCCAACTTTAATGGTGTTTTCTTTAAAGGTGCAGCTCTCTCAAATAAATGCCACCAGTGAGATACTGTACCACTGGGGCCTTTTAATCAGCAAAAAGGTAAAGTTGTAGGGAAGGAAGAGCGCAAGGCGGAAAGAGACGAAGTGAAAAAGAACACAAAAGCATTTCTATTTAGAAAGTCAACTTGATAATACTCCACGGACCTCAGCTCGGCAGCGGGTGTGACCACAACCTGCGAAAACATGAGAAGGGATAGGGCCATAACTGGGGGCATGGGGAGAAAAAGTCTGACTTGTGTTAGTTGTGTGTTTAATCTGGACAAACTTTACAAAACAAGCCATAACTTTACAGTTACTTTATCTATGAACCACAAAATGAAACGTGGTTATACAATTATTTTTTTTATAATATTTATACATTAAACCTGTGCCTGAACATCAGATCTTTGGCCATAATGTTTACATCTCTCTGAACGCATCTGCCCATTTTTTGAACCAAAGTGTTGTAGGAGCTGGAACCTATCCAATGGAAAAAATCAACTGTGGATGGGATGCAATTATCATCACGTGTAGTTAACATACTCTTTTTAATGTTCTCTTTTCTGTACTTGCACTCACACATAAGTCAAGAACTAACCCTAGATGTGATTCCATTTTATTCACAGAAATTTGACATCAATATCCATCCCTTTTTAGAGGCCAGTTTTACTTGTCCTGGTTTGTTTATATCTAGATCCTATTTCAACAGCATCAGACGTAGGGCAGAAACTAACCACGGCTGGTGCAACATTATGTTTAAACATTTGTCGTTAAAATCCACATCCATCCAGTAATTGAATGCACTTTCTCCAGTTTTAGGTCATGTGGAGCTGGAGTGAGTTTTGCAAGTCAAGACTTACCTTCAAATGGGACAGCCATATGTTTGCATGTATGAAGTTGACATATTTTTTGACATTTCCTCGTCCCATTTGAACTGGTATTGAGTCACACGACAGCCAGACCCTGTACAAGATTAATCAGTTGCAGGGCAATGGCAAAACCTGTTTGAGGTGCCAATATGTTAAAACATAATTCATTTAAAATATCCATCAGTCCATCCATTTTCTGATTTTATTTTCTCCAGTACAGGTTGTGATCAACTGAAATTTATAATTACACCAGATGTACAGGAACCAGTCCCTGAATTGGACAACAGGATGCTTACATTGGACTTTAATATATGTGTTTAATCAGTATATGTTGTCATTTTGCTTTGTCCTTTAAAGAGTTTCCAGGGGCCTGAACCTATCTTCTCCGGCAGTTGGAGCAAGGCAAGAATCAGCTGTGGCTGTGACATCAGTCCAATAATAGATATTTTCACACATGCTCATCTTCTGGGCCCATTTAGAATTGCCAATAATTATAACCTGTATATATTTGAAATGTAGGAAGAAACTATTAAAATGAGCAAAACCCATAAGGACTGGCAATTTAGCTGGCAATTTAGACCCAAATCCCTGGAACAATGAAATAATGGCTCTAACCACTGTGCCATTGTGCTATTTTCAAAATCTATAGATAGGTAAATACTTACAATGTGATTAAAAGTTAAGATATCATAAATATCCACACACCCATCAATCCACCTGTTTTTTACCTTGTGTAAACCAAAGCCCGAATTGAGGCAAGCCAAATTTTAACTGTGCAACAAATGCATTGCTCTGCATATGCTTGCTGTAGTGAGGATTAGGTGGGCTGGAAGCTTTCACAAAGCCTAATGCAGTCATTTGTTTGTGTACTTTTCCAAGTCACTCAGCTTTTTAGTTTCTGTCTCTTACATCTGTTAATTTCTTCCCTTTGAGGTACAAAAAAAAGCAAATACTTGTATGTGAAATATTATTAATAAAAGAAAAGTTTCTTACCAATAGTGGCATTTATTAAACTCATAAATAGCATTTAATAAACTGGTAATTGGTGTGTAATTTATACAAAATAGTCTCTTATTGCTAACAGACGAGCCCTGCAGCAGCACAGGGGATTAATTTGCACCATATGGCTTTTGGGCTGAACTTGACTGTCGGCTTTTGTGGTCACTTGGAAGTTCTGCTGCTTCTGCCACTGGATTGCAGCTGCAGATTTTGCTAGAGGGAATAATGGTGACCGTGCAGGTTGGTGGAAAACTTTTTTTTTTTCTCTTTTTTTTTCCCCTGACCCTCCCGTCCTCTTTTAAAGCTCTCAGCAAAAATAGCAAGTGTTTCTAATATAGCTGGTTTTCATCTCTCGTTTTCTGAAATGGATTTGATTGCAAGTGGGCCAGTTATTTCCTCTTAAAGGGAGAGCGATTCATTTAAGGTGTCAGTCTATGATTTGTTAAAGAGGTTGTGGCCTTCCCTTTTTCTCCCCCTCCTCTTTTATACATGCATACCAGTCTACTGACAAGCCTGAGGCTGTATTTATGAGTGTCTCCGTTGAAACTTGCTCCTCCCTCAACAGAGAGACTTGCCTTATTTTATTTTATTTTCTGCTGCATCATAAAGTGAGTGCTGCAGAGACCTGAAACTGTGCCATTGAAAGCCTGTAAATGTTGGTAATGCTGGTAATTAATGTGATATGTTAATGTGTGCTTATAATTTATCGTTTCTTCTGTTCTTCATTGCCTTTTGTATTTTTTCATTTATGCATGCACCTTTTTGGTTTTCAGAAACAGTTTTTTCAACTTTTTCTTCATTTCTCAATTTTGAAAAAACTCACACATATTTATATTATTTAAAGTGGGCCTTCCACAAAGCGCATCTTTCATACAGATGCTCACACAATATGCAAAATGTAAAAGCATTGGCAACATTTGTAACTGTGTAAAGCCAATAAAGTATATTTTGTGTTTGACTGGAATTTGACTGCGGTTTTGTGACCTCGACATTGACTCTGTAGTTCCAAAGATGTGCAGACACAGAATAGTAATAAAAAAGAGAAAATGCATGTTACAGCCAAAAATGAAAATATTTTATTTTCTTGTAATGATTGTGAAATACAGCTGTTGTGTTTTTAAAAAGTGCATGTGTAATTATAACTCTGCTTGTGTATTTGGGTGTGTATATGTTTACACAGTAACACATACACAAAACAGTTCCCGTTTGCATAACATTCGACCAATGTAAATTCTAGTTTGCGTAAACATTTTCATAGGGTAATATTTTCTAACATACAGAAATATTTAGTTATATACTATTGCTAGAGTAGTTCCATACAAAGTTTATGGCTATATAATAGATAAAGATGGCAGGCATGCATCACATTGCACATGAAGCAGCACTTTTTTTTTTGTTGTCTCTTATAATAGTGTATTTTCAGTTTATATAACAAATGCAAAGCCTATGGTTCAGTTAAGCTGAAAATGAACATGTTGCTCCATACATAACATTAATTATATAGAAAAATCGATAAGAGGTGGCTGCCCAGCGCATGAAAATTTACCTGAAGTTTTTAAAATAAAGCTACTCCAGTATGTTGTTCTCAATTACACTATATGGTAGCTTTTGTCCAGGTATGTACAGTGTAGAAATACCTGCTAACATTAGTTCAAAATTCACCCATAATTATATGTATGTCTTTGTTCTTTATGAAGTTGACACCCATCCTACTTACCGTAACTCCCTTCCTAATTTCAAACTTTTCTGTCAGGTCACCTTTTAGAGAGTACTGAGCAAAGAAATTAAATAAGAAGTAATAAATACTAGTGTAAAAGGCTTGTCTATCTTATAATAACACATTTTTTCCTTGCACTTTCAAGTTTGTGACAACACTGTCCATGGATACCTTTTATATACTGTATATCTGGTCCTTCCAGCTGATCCTCAGCTTTCCTGCAATCTGTTAGTACTTCACTTCAGGATTCTGACATTAGTGACTGGAGATATGAAAGGTGAGAAACCCAGTAGCTGTTTCAAACTTTCAGAGATCAGAGTTGGAGAAGGTGTCTCCCTGGAACCCAGCAAAAAAGTTTATGGGTAAGGCACCTACCTTTTATTCACCACCAGGTGGCAGCAGCATGAAGACTCTCCAGAAAGTAGACTGGTTTTTGCTCTATTTAGTTACTTTATTGGCAAATAACTTTGAAAAGTAATTAAGAGGCCTGTTTGAATTTAAAAAAATGAAAAATATGTACAAGTGAATGTTGTTACTAAAGAGAAGCAAGTAAATGACTGAACACACAATAGTGAGAGTCCCAGACAAGTGGTCCAATTATGTTGTTGAAGTGGATATTATGCCATCTTTCAAGAGGCAACAGAAGGAAAAACTTGGCTCAGATAGCAGTGAATTAACTCAGTGAGTAAGATGACCTGACTAGTGCTTTGCACTATACAGTTTTGGTCCTTTTGTAAAGGCAGATGCAGCTGGGACTGGGTGTCAATGATATACTGTAAATATGAAAATGCCACCCAGTGGTCCAGATTGGTAAAATATTAAAAAGAATTAGATTTTTATTTGACCAGTTTTGCATGGCTGTAGAGTATAATCATAGAAGTGAAGCGGTCACACCTGCAGTGTTGAGTCAATCAATGGCTATGAAGTTTTCTCTGTGTGTTATTTTCTTACATTATCTTTATATTATCTTTTTAATCATTCTGGTGAATGTTGAGACCATAGTGTTTGTGTGTGTGTTTTATATGTTTATTTAACGAGCTTCGGTAAAAATTTCCCCCAGGGATGAATACATTTCTATCTAACATGAGCATTGCATTAGACTTAGATCTATTAGCTGTTTATTAAATCTTTTACAAGGTTTTGGTACATATCAATGACTTATAGATGCATTGTAGATAAACCTTACTTTGAAATGCCATTACTGGTATTTTGTTAAGTCTTAATTAAAACCAAGCAGTTTACTAAAGTCTTTTTTACATAGCTGTACCTAGCTAAAGGATTCATCAATCTAGGTGTTGCTGATATTATCACACCTGCTAGTGTGCTTTATTTGTACAGATATGGAAATAATTATAATATGGTTATATAAAAGACAAGCTCGTATTTGCAGTAGACAGATGCTATGAAATGTAAAGCCTGTTGTATTAATCATTCCTATATGCGTAGATGCGTACTATCCATAGAATGAAAAATTAAAGCTAATGTTTTCTGGTATTTACCCCCTACCATGTCAATACAAGCCATGTGTGGGTGAAGCAAAGCAATAGGACATTTATAAAACAATTAGGCTTGTCTGAATAATTCCTTCCCAATAAATCTGACAGTTCAGGAAAGTTTTGCTTTTTTTGCCTTTTAGCTATATCATTATTTTACTCATACAGTTTGGCATGTTGTGGGTGTATATGTGAGTGAGTTTGCCCTGGATGGACTGGTGCCAAGTCATGGGTCAGCCCCAGCTTTGTGCCTGATGCTGCTAGGGATAAGTTCTAGTTCCTTATGGTCCTGTACTGGACTAAGTGGCATAAGTAGTTGGCTTTGAACTTCCTTTAGTGGATACCCCTTTTGGGTGCCTAGTTTTAGTTTCTTTAATGCCATTTATAAGGTAAAGCAGTTAGGATTTTAAACAAATGAAAAGGGTGCTCTTTCCTCCTCCCTTATCACTGTGTTAAAATGATTTTGACATTCACATGCCCTGATTAAAAACAAATTGCATTCCTCTTGATAGAGGTGATTTTTTTTTTAAAGCGGACACTTTACAGAGGCCACAACTGCTGACAGATTTACTGTGCTCTCATTTAGATTTCAGAGGCTGCATTTCTTTCACGTGTTTTCCTTTCTCTCCAATGCTCATCCTGATTCCGCCTGTGTAAACAATCAGCAGTTTGTCACCTTTTGTTCTTAAATGGGTGCCAGTTTGACTTTAACTCTTCATTTCTCATGCAGGGATTGTGTTTATTAAACTCTGGCACACTTGTGGACCGCTGACAGAGAATTGGCAGTCTGCCATTCTGATGATGACCAGCCTCCGGCCTAGAAAAAAGAAAAATACTATATTGTAGCTCCTACTTGGATGTTTATGTAGTTTTGCTACCTTAAATGTGTTGTCTTACTTTGGCCATGTATGCTGTTATAACTGGGAACTTCTTCTCAGGAAACAGAATAAGTATGCAGTGAGTTTCTTCTAGCCATCACTTTCTCCAGGACTATACAGTGCATATACATAATTTCAGGAAGCTAACTTTATATCGGACCTTCTTCTGGACTGGAGACTTTTTCTCATTGCTTATTTTACTTTTCTTTTTTTGTTTTCCTCAGTATATAAGGTAATTTTTTAAATCGTCACCAACCTATCTAACCTGGATGTCTTTGTAATGTAGTCAAAACCACAGTATGCAAGACCACATGCATATTTAGAAAACTAACAAAACACATAGTATTACGTATTCATTTAAAAAGACAGACACTATTCTCCGCTTTCACCTTTTGTTCACACCATTTCTTCAAAAGACGCTTTGCAGAGCCACATACTTCTAAAAATGGCGGCTCGACATTATAATGTTGATGGGTGAAAATGCAGACTGTAATTGCACTGATTTATTCATGATTATTATGTCACTCTTCCCTGATTGGATTTTGCTCATTACAACATCTCATTCCTAGATTTTTCACACTTCATGGATGTAAACCATTTTCTAACATAACGGGCATTAAGGAGTTGTGTTCTTTGGTGCTTGTTGTTTTACTTATCTGTATGCATCTAAATTTGCATTTTGTACAGTTTTAATGGTGTATACATGCAGAAAAAGGCAAATCATTTAAATTGACGTACTGCTACCGTTTTCAGATTACTGTTCAATAAATCTTGTGGTCAGTGGTGTTTCTATCCCTTCAAAGATTTTTCTTCCTATGCATACACGCCCCAGTGTTTGGGATTTTCTCTGTCCAGTTGTGTTAACCTGTGGATGGAGATACTTTTGTAAACAATATGAAAATGCTAGTATGGATGGAGATTCTGTGGACTTATTGCACAAGTTTTCATCCAACCCAGTAAACAACTTTGAGGCCCCTGTCCCTTTCTGTTTTTTATTTTTATTTAAGCCTCTTAATATTAAGAAATTTTGTTTTTATGGAACTGTTTTTGCATTTGTCACTTTTTTTTAGTATCAGTATATAATCAGTCTCATACTAATCAGTATTTAGTATGAAGTACTGAAAGTTGGGTGTTTAGTTCTTTAGTTTAAAAAACTTTAAAATATTAAAGAAAACCTAAAACATAACATAAGGACTTTGGCAAATGAGAAGAGACCATTCAGTCCAACGAGTTTGTTTGTTTAACTGACAGCCGAGTTGTCCCCATATTTCATGCAGATACTTATAAAAGTTTTCAAGATTTCTGCTTCAACTATATGAGTTGGTAACTTACTCCAAGTACTCGCTGTATTGTTTGTATGAAGAAGTACCTACTGGCTTTAGTCTTAAATGCACTTTGCCTTAATTGCCACCAGTATCTCCGAGTATATGATTCACTATTTAATGAAATTGTTGCTTGTGATAATTTTGAAGACTGTTTTGCTCAATGTTTAATACCCTGAGCCAGTCAGAGTAGGACATGCTCTTTGGTCTGGGGATGCATGCCACTGCACACTTTTTAGTGCTGTCTAGTATTTTTTGCAGTATAGTGACCAGAACGCCACACATGTGAGTCTCCCAAGTGAGTCTCCCAAGTGTATGTCATAATTTGTGCAGCTTAATTAAACTTGGTTCGACTTGGCAGCATTTTTTCATATGCTGTATATCTATCTATTTCTGGGACACAGTGAGTCCTTTGTTTTCTTGTATTTACTCCTTCCACAATGTTCTCATAAACCTTCCTGCTAATTATTTACTTCTCCAGGCACCTACTTTGATTCCTGGCTTGGTCACTGTCTGTTTGAAGTTGGAATATTCTACCTGTGTCTCTGTGTTTTTGTGCTTCAGTTTACTCCCACAGCCAAATAAATGCAGATTAACTACACTGAGCTTGTATGCAAGGGAGATGGATGGATTAGTATGGTTGTAACATTACACCTGATGCATCCAGGATGGACTTTGACTCCCTATATAGGAGCCCAATGTTATTAACCCACCTATACTTACTAGCATCAGATCTACTGCATGTAGCCCCACTCAGATTCATCTCATTAAGGGACAGGTTTGGAAAGTCAAAGCTTTCATCCATCCACCCATCCATTAACCTGCTATATCCTAAGTACAGGGTCACGGGGGTCTGCTGGAGCCAATCCCAGCCAACACATAGGGCGCAAGCCAGTAAACAAACCCCATGCAGGGCGCCATCCCACTGCAGGGTGTGCACACACACGGGACAATTTAGGATTGCACCTAACCTGCATGTCTTTGGACTGTGGGAGGAAACCGGAGTACCCAGAGGAAACCAACACAGGCACGGGGAGAACATGTAAACTCCACGCAGGGAGGACCCGGGAAGCGAACCCGGGTCTCCTAACTGCGAGGCAGCAGCGCTACCCACGGCGCCCCAAACCTTTCATGTAAAACAAAAAAAGTCCACAAAGCTTGGAGTCAAAGCAAGGACTAGCAAGGTGTCAGTTGTGCAGTCCATGTATATTGGGATTTTATGCTGCTAATGGCTGAATTCCTACAGTACATTTCTTGTTTACACTGAGAAAACTGATTGTTTTGCTCCATTGCCATGATTGTTAGAAGTCGCATATGTAAAATACAGCACACTTTACAGCAAAGAAAATGGACAGATTCAAAATTTTTACTTCTCATATTTCTCTGTTGAACATCCTCATGGCTTTTTTAGGGAAAGGTGGGTGTGTGTGTAATAGCTAAATGAAAAGACACAGGCTTAGCTGAAATAAACTGGATTGAGCATTCTAGCTTTGATGGAAATGGTTTATTTAAGAATTGGCGCTTGTAAACTACAATTCATGTGGTGTTTCCATTAAATGCAGTGAAAACTGAATTTTCAATTGACACCTCATATCTTACTCTGTGATGGTTTTGAAATACAAAAATCACTTCTTTCTCATTCTTTAGCAAAGGAATGTGATACATTTCACTGTTATTTTGTCATTTAAGGTTCTCTCTCTCTCTCTCTTCTTATGGTTGGCACAATAAATACTTACAGCAAACATATTGACAACTATTTAACTTATTGTGCTGTCAGACCTTGCATTTTTAGCATCCTGTATTTTGTAAAAGAGACATGGCAATATTGTAAAAACAGGACAGCTAACCCATCCATTTGTTTCTGTCTTTTTCAGGCTCTGCAGGCGGCACGTCAGTTCCTTCTCCAGCAAGCAACAGGCTTGAATTCTCCCAGCAGCAATGAGAACAAGCAAGCAGCTGTGCAGGTCAGAGCAGGTTCACCTCCTTATGTCCCGGGGCGAGCGTTTGTGTTCACGGCGCCTGATTATGCTGGGAGGGGCAGGTTGGGGGGCTTGACACGTTTGCACCAGAAGAGGCCACTCGCCTCACACGCCCGGCTGAAGGTCAGGCCCATGCTCACATCAGGAACAGCCTACTGTAATATCACATTGCTTTCTGGCAGGAGGTGGGGTCGGTGGAGGATTAATGCTCCTACTTTTAACTCTTTGGATCTCAGTAAAATTTAATTTCATGCATTTCATTTGGGAATTCTGCTTAGATTGAAAGTATTTCTCAAAAGGAATTTTTAGTGTCTCATCAGTCACAACGTAAAACTTCTGAGACTAACATTGAGTTGAAGATGGAAATATACCTAAACCAGGTGTTAAAGTTGATGAAGAGGCAGTCTGATGTCCGAAATACGTCATGTTTCCTATTCAACACTGGGTGTATTCTGTAGCTTACCATTTGAATGTTACAGTTTAGTGCAAATCCTTAGTGCATTAATCCTGCAAGTGCAAATTGTGAGATAATTTTGACATTTTTACCAGTAAAATCTGTTGAGCATCTGTTTGTTAGTCAAGGAGAAAATAATGTAAGGCAGACCTCTAATTGTCCCTATTAATTTCAAAATACACTTAGACTTGTGGAAAAGGCATTATACTGTAAACTGAAAGGCTACCTGGTTATTTCCCATCTCTGAGTGATCCTAAATGTGGCAGTTAACCTGCCCAATTGTTAAAAAAGGTGGAAAAACAATGTTTTTATTCACACAGAGTTTTCCCTGTTAGTGAAGATTCTGGATTATAAACCTAAAAAAACCTGTTAATTCACTTTCTGAACAAAGTAAAGCAAGAACTTTGCTGTTATATGGAGAAATATGGAATTGTGGAAAGCACCTAGAGGTGATATTTGCTGAAGAAAGGTAATATATAAAGAGAAGCTTGTACTCTTGCAGGAGGTTTATCCCACTGGCTAAGATATTAGACTAGGGTAAATGAACCTGCTAGTACTCTCTTTGTCACAAGAAAGCATTTGGATTGTAGATCTGTACTTGTAAAATACCTTTACATAATAGTCACTATAGAAAGGTTCTACAGTATATGAAAAAAGTGCTTCTTGAAAACATTTCAAACTTCTGTTTAATGTAGTATATAATTCTCAGCAACATGGACCGTAAAGGACAAGACTGACAGTTCAGCCCTCACTGCTTACAAACTTAAGGGAGCCTGAGTGAGTCACTTTATCAGCCAGTGCTACAGTTGTAGAAAATAACTTAAACTTACTTTTTACGGAACATCTTTTTTAATGAGCATCATCATAACAGACATAGCAAAGCATTTCATCACATTCCTCTGCTAGGTTAATTTCCTCCATTGAATTAATTACCACCCCTTTTAAACTTGTTTCCTTCCTTGTACCTGCTATGGTTCCCAACTCTATAAAGGATAAAGCAGGTTGAAAAAATGGGTGCATGAATGGAGGCAAAATTTGCAGATTACATTTATTCTTAGCATCTTTTAATAGTAAACTACAATGCACAACCTTTTAACAGGTGCACCAGGGCTCCAGTGGAATGAGCCTACTGCTAAGAAGAGATACTCTCTTGCAGTCACTTGAGCTAAGTGAGTTCTCCTTTGGTTCAGCAGATTAAGATGGTTGCTTTCTGTACTCCACACCAGGTAGTAGTAAAGTAGTACTTGCTTCCATAGTATTACAATATGAGCTCTGACAAGTTATACAAAGTTATTTTAGTAGCGGAGTCTGAATGGCTTGTGCTTCATAGTTCCATATATTTGCCACTAGGGTGCAGTGTGTGCTGGGCTGTTAAACAAGGGTATAAATCTGGTGGCAAGGAGTTATTAAAACGAAGATCACATTTTCTGTACTATGGTCTTATTTATAACTTATGGAGTTATTTATCTGCTTATTGTGTGGTTTTTATTTAAATCTTGAAAAATCAAATTGTAACCCATTTTTAAAATTTTTTTTTTTTTGCTTTTTATAGTCTACCACCCTACTTTACACTATTTCCCACATTGCAGCCAGAATAAACATTCCCTTCTCCTTGCTTCTAAACAGTAAACTGTGTTTGTAGAAAATGCATAGATGGTTTTAGTTTTTTTTTTAATATATCATTGTGGCTGGGTGGTTGTGAAGATGTTCTTAGAATTAGAGAGTCATTTAAACCAATGACATTCCAGACAACACAACTAGAGCCAATCAGATTATGTAGTGTAAAAACAAAGGACTTTGCAGGATGTTCAGTATGTAAGGCACTATATATAGAATACAGATTTTTATCTTAATAGTCTGCCGCATGAATGCTTCAGTCTATCCCTCCTTTTTCCAGCAGTCGTCTTGTAATAGGAAGCTTATCTAAGCAACAGTGGACACAGGGAAGGAACCAACCCTGAACGTGAAGCCATTACTTGTGGCCATATGTTTAAAGTCAGAATGAAACTTCTGTATTGATAATTTGAGTCCCACATATGAACCCCATCCAACACCCCAGTTTGCTTAATGCTGCAGGTCAATACTTGTCATTCTTTAGGGTTTCATCTGTGGAAAGTGTGCAAAAGTTCGTCTGTGACTTTCAATGCAGTCGTGCTTTGAAAGGAATTTTGCAAGTGTATTTGGAGTGCAGTAGTTTGCACAAGTTCTAAGTGAGACTATAGATTTTTCATCAGACATCTCACCCTGAGCCGCTTCTGTGATTTAAATGGCCAAGAATTTGGCCTCCATGCAGTGATTCATGCAGAGTATAAAAGAACAAAGTTACCGGCAAACATATGTTTTATTTTAAGACCCCCCTCTCCACTGGGAATGAGGAAGCATTTTGTGCTAGCAGGCGTCTGGCCACTGAAATATGTTTGTTTGCAATCCTTGTGCTTTGTGCGTAGACCTTTTGTGAGGGAGAGCATCAGAAATTTATTATATGGAAGGACAGAAAGTTACATATAAAGGATTGAATGAATTAATGAATGAGCTCCCTGTGACTGTGAGGAACATGGGTTATATGATTTGTGTAGTACAATGAAGTAAGTGAGGCCATGCAAAAACTGGCATTGTGCCACAAGCTTCCAGCACCTCTGCTCTGCCCATCTCATTGTATGGTAGTGGCATAGGTCTTAAAAGCAATAGCAAATGCCAGCATCTTGAGCTAGGTTCCTGAGATCCAGCAAGTTATTTGGATAGGAGGGGGTCCTGACGTTTCTAATCATCAATAATAAAGCCAGGATGCAGTCTGACAGTTTAAATGGCCTTGTTGAGAGGTTTTCCCTTTGGGCTAATTAACATTATCAAGGAACAGCAGGTTACTCGTTAGTGCCACGTTCATTTAATTAACAAACCATACTAATTAGATTGAACTTGGGGGCTGGAGTTTTTTTTTTTTTTTTTTTACACAGACAGTTGTATAAGGCCAAAAAAGCTTGCTCTCAGGGCTGCTCTCTTCTTCAATGCCAGTGGTGTGTGAGAAAGATGTTAATAGGGGTGTACTTTACGTGCAGATCGGGGGGGTGGCGCCGTGGTGATGTGGAATGCTGACACGGACTTTGGGAGTGCAAGAGTTCAGAAATTCAGATGTGTAGTGTCATTGTGCACCACCCACTCTGTCTTTGTGATGAGATCTTTATTAACTGGTAGAACAGGGATGGACTCACCTCCATTGATTATTATCAGACACCTGCCGCACTTATCACACATGATGTTTCCTACACTTTGAAAACTCAATCTCTTCTCATTGCATATTTGTTTACTTGTATGGTTTAAAGTCTTTTGTGTTATGATTGACTTTGTATACTAGAGATATGCTTATCTGTTTGGATTTTGCTCCTTTCTCATTCTGCTCCTTTCATGTTTGCCGACACGGTAAAAATTCTTTAGAACCACATCTATTTTGGCATTCTGTTTCTGGTTAAGTTTCTGTCCACTCACTTAAATGTCACCAGATCCAGGATAGGAAGTGTTATGTATTGAAATAAATATTTTAAAGTCATTATAGGAGTAATGCAGTGCTGTAGAAGCTTGCTTTTATGATGACTCTATTTACTGAAGCCACACAATCTAGTTTTTACAGCTGTGAGGAGTCTATGCTTGCCCCGGAAATATCTGACAAAAGGAAATCTGTTGCGGTGTGCTCTTATGTACATGCACTCTCACTTACAGTGGTCTGCAATTATTTGGGATGTCGAAAAAATTAAATACCTGGAAAAAGCCTTTGGGGCACTGGAAGAACATATGTATCCCACACAGACAGTGACTGCACTAGAATTTGAAATTTGTAGAGATCTAAGGCAGCAGTGCTACCTACTATGTCACCATGCTGCCTACCTATTTTTAGTACTTGATCATAAGGATAAAAACAATATTTAACCAATCCTTCATTCATCCATTTTCTTGTTTTCTGAATCCTCATTCCATTACAGAATCACAGGAAAGCAAAGACTATTCTGTTACATTTTGCACAAGGCAGTAATCAACCCTTAATAGGTTGCCAGTCCATAGCAAAGCACACTGTCATACACATCCTCACCTGAACAGTTTAGAAATGTCTGCCATTTAGGAAAAGTACTTCACCCAATAGTTTGTATTGGATCTGTGAGGTAAAATCAGATAGTATGGATAAAAAACTCTAAAACGTGGAGAACAATTAAATTTGAACTGAGAAAGTTTTGATGCTGGAAACTAGACCATGGTCCAAGTGAGGGACTACGTTATTCTTTATGAACATCCATTTTTTAATATCACCTTTGCCATTTGAATCATAAGTAGAGATACAGACAATCCTAGCACCAAATTGCTCAAGTCAAGAACTGTTCTCAAGCCTGATACCAGTCTGTTACAGTGTAGGCACAGGCATTCATTTAGTGATATTTACAGCATCAGCTCATATTTGATCTGCCACAATTTTTACTTGTACCTTTGCACCTGCATAATCATAAGCAGAATTATTTTTCCCCATCTTTGTGTTGGTTTACTTTAGTGAGTTGGCTTTCTACATTCATCTAAGAGGGGAACTTAACAAAATGCATGCTCATAAGTAAAGCACGTGACCCTTAGAGATTAAAACAACAGAAATATTCTTAAAATGATGATAATGAATCCTGTTACATAAGCAGATTGAAAAGTTTCAGACCTCGTAAAGGTTGATGACTTTTATGAGTGCATTTTTTTTTTTTGATAATATTATTTTGAGACAAAAAATATGGCATGACTTATGTATGCAGTATACACAAGAAAATGCACACAGGCTACATTTTGGAGGTTTAATGGTTCCACATAAAGAAAAGGAGTTGCTGTAGAAATTGTGTGGATAATAATTTGAAGTATTAACACTTAATCTTTACCACAGTGCACAAAAATTGCAATTTAAGCGCTATTTACTGTGAATCCTGAATGATAATTTTGAATGTAAGCTTTCTATTGAGGAAAACTATGCTGACACTGGTGCAGATTTTACATCAGAGACATGAATTGCATTACAATAATAATTTCTCGAGTTGCATGTGAATAAAATAATCCAAGGATTTATTTAATTCAGCTAAGGACAGCTGTTCTTCCTCTTCTGCAGATGATAGGCGTTTGAACCTGTGCTTCTAATTCTTACATTTTTCATGTTACATGATTAGTCATTTGTTTATCAGGGAAGAAGCTCATATCATATTTATTGAATATTCCACTTCCATTCAGATATTTAAAAAGCCATCACATTTCTATGTATCCCAGATCATAAATGCCTACCAGGTATCTTTATATAGCTGAGTAAAACACTTATATCACTTTCACAACTGCCTATGCAACTTATTAGTACTCTGCTAGAGCAAACCACAGATATGTCTTCGTGAAGTACTTGAGCACATGCCCCACTGCTTTTTGGTCCCCTGTACCCCGTATGCTGTGTCTACTTTGTATAATGTCATCCTCATCTTTTTCCTCATTCAGTTTGTTTAATTGTTGTGGTGCACACAGGTGGCGTCCCATGAAAGTGCAATAGGAAGGTAGTGCAATTTACATTTTTCATGTTCAGCTCTCATTTTAGAATGGCACATTAGCAAATCTATCAGAGAATGGATTCAAATATTGACCTTGTCACTGTCATTGTGGAGTTTAGAGTTCTCATTCTTTCTGCATGGGTGCTTCTCAAAATACTGCAGTTACTTTTTACTTTATTCCTGTGTGTGTTTGAGGGTGTGCCATGAAATGGACTGGTCTCCCATTTTGTTAAGATAGGCTATCATCTCTATGACTCTGCATTGGAATAAGTAAATGGATGAATAGAATAACTTCGGTTTACTCCCACAATCCAAAGGCATGCAGGTTAGGTGCATTGGCGATTTTAAAATTGTCCCTAGTGTGTGCTTGGTGGGTGTGTGTGTGTGTGTGTGTGTGTGTATGCATGCCCTGCCCAGGGTTTGTTTACTGCCTTGCGTCGTGTGTTGGCTGGGATTGGCTCCAGCAGACCCCCGTGACCCTGTAGTTAGGATGTGGCGGGTTGGATAATGGATGGATGGATGGATAAATAGAATATATGCTCTACACAGAAGTTTATTATGCCGCATTGTGAAAGTTTTGATGTGTTGCAAAAATGTGGAACTGGAAAAATTAATTTGCAAATTTGTTTTTTTCTGCATTGCGATATGATTTTATTATTTAGCCACACTTTAGTGCAGCAATAGCCAGCACTGGACTTCATCAAAGTTACAGACTACACAGGAACCAGAAGCTTTCACCCTTGCTCAAACAATATCCTGGGGAAGCCTTGGGCAGAGTAAAACTACAACTCTGAGGCATACTACACACAATTTAAAGTATATCCATGAAAGTGAGTCAGAATCCTCTGCAATATTTCTGATCATTCTTGGACATTCTCATAGAACTCATTCTTTGCACTCCCAAATACCTCTTGTGCAAATCTGTTGTTGTAAAAACATGTTTTTCCATAAATACAATGAAACATTTATTTTAATAGTTTTGACAAGCCCTTTAAGATTTAGTGCTAGAACTGAGTTTGCTGAATACCTTCTTGTTAATGTTGAGAATGTGAGGTTAGCCTGTCCGTTATGGAGCGTACCCGTGTTATCAAAAACAAGGAGCAATTAAAATTATGCAGAACTGAGTAAAACAAAACAAGATACTAACTGGGCTAAGTGGAAACTTTCTCTGGTTCCACCTTTCTTAAAGCAGTATTTGACTTGGAAACCTAATATTTATGTCCTTTAGTCTCCATTTCAAACTAGTATTTTGTAGCCTATTCTCTTAGCTATTTAGGAAAGACACATTAATTGTAGTGGTAACACCCGATGTAGATTACACAGCCATCTATGTGCTTTGAACATGCATTTTTTTTCAGATTCATGATAACGATAGATAGGTATTACTTTATTTGTCCCCCAGGTGGAAATTTGGCTTTTTACAAAGGCTCTCTAAATAAATAAATACATACGTTGATAAAAAATTTAAAAAGGAAGAAAACCAGACTTGGCAGCTACAGTGATAGTGACAAATTATGCAGGCATATTGCTGAGGCATATAAAGGAGCTTCAAATAAAGTTTCTTGACACACTTCCGCTAAGTAATTCATTGGCTAAAAGTCCTCAGTGTTAATGTGTCAGATAGAGGACGTGCAAAATTGTTCATAATCACACTCAGTTTTGTTTTAATTCTGTCCTTTGCTACGGCCTCTAGGGGGTCTGGAGCGCATCTCATAACTGAACCTGACCTTTTAATTGGCTTGTTGATATGGTGGGCCTCTCTTGAAGTGATGTTACCAGCCCAGAACACCACAGTATAGAAAATTACGCTGGCCATAATAGAGTTTCAGAAGATGTGAAGAATGTCACATTAAAAGAACAAAGTCTCCTAAGGAAAAAGAGCCTTCTCTGTCCTTTCCTATATAGTTTCCCTGTGTTCCAAGACTATTCCAGCCTGTCAGTGTATTTTAATATTGGCCTCTGTTAAGAATGTTGGAGTGCAATACATATCAAGTGTCCTAAAATAAAAATCAGTATCAATAAGAATCATTCACTGGTAAAGACATACAAAGTAGACGCATAGGATGACCCACCTTTCCTCAAGAAACACTTTTTATAACATATGAAACTATCTGAATAAAATATCGCTGAAAGTCAGAGTAATGTTATATGCATGCAAGACTAAATAGTGGAGTTGCACATATCTGGATTTTTTACTCAAATTATTTTTTTTTGTTGCCTAGTTTAACTGATCTCATTGTGCCTGGCAGTTTTTACTGATACTCAATTTGCAAGTGTTACATGCACCATAAAAGCTAATCCTTGAAGTCTTTCAGTTTGAGTGACAGGTAAAGAGAGATAGAAAAATTAAATACAATATGAGAAAATAAGTAAATGAAAGGCAGAGGTTTATGAAACAAAAAAGATGTAGGGAGAAGAGAAATTTTAAGAAAAATACCGAAAGAGGGAGAAACACAGACTTACTAATCAGAAGGAACTCTTGGGTGATCTGTGACAAATGCAAACGTATCTAGTTAATATATATAATACAGTTAAACCGCATTATAAAATTATTTTATGGATTGACCAGAATTGGCCAGTATTTATTCTTTATATGCACCTGATCATTTAAAATGTGAGACAAGTAAGTATCTATTGTTTAGTGGTATTATGGAGAAAGGTGAAAAAACAGGATGGTGTTTAATTTGAAAGGGTTGGACAGATGTCATGTTTTATTCAAGTGTCTGATTAGTCTATTTACACCTACAGTATATCTCCTATCATGAACTGTACAGTAGCTATCCTTCCCATTAACTCATATAGCAGGGCACACCATTAAAATAGTTAAAAAGTGGTCCGTTTCCCTACTCTAAAGTCTCAAATTGAGTCCTTCATTTCAGTTATCTACCTAGAATTAGTATCTCATACTGCTCAAGAATGGCCTCCTGGAATGGCAAACAGAAAAGAGGCAACAGGAATATACCATCTCAGATTTAACAGACAAGTGGAGACCATTCAGAACATTAAACTCATGATTTCCTGGTGAAATGTTTTTGAAACAGTGTAGGATATCAAATATTACTAATCAATTATTAGGCCAATTAAACAGTTTCTAGTATCTACTGTCAATGACAAGGCAGGTGCCAGAACACATCTAATTATTACATTAATACAAAACTGGTAACTCATTACATGATTTCAAAAACAGAAAGAAAAATAAGAGAGAACTCAGCTTTTGTAAAAAGGTGCTGCCTGCACAGATTTCATTGTGATTACAGATGGGTTACATGACTTGCACTGGGTCATATAGTTAGTAATAGCTGATTGGTGATAACTGCAGTACTATGTATCACAGTGTAACATGTTATCCAGAAGGAGGCTACTCTGGCTACAGTCTTTACTATATATACGTAGCATCTGTCTGTAGTAAGCACAATATCAAGGTACAAAAAATGGTCAATAAGACAAAACCGTGGAAACTGAATTGGAGCATCTGTCTGTCTGTCTGGCCCAAGATAGGTGTTGTATGGTTTTCTCTGGGAAAGGCAGGCAAACAACTCTTATTCAGATCTTCTTTCTCATCCAACAAAAGCTAATGATGGTAGCATACAAAAATCTGCAGTTAGGTGCACTCATAGTATTTTTCTTTTCTTTTTAAACACAGATTGCACATCGTTAGAGGTTGTAAACAGGCCTGGGCTTTGCATCCCACCTTACATAAAGGGACTTATAACTTAACAGAAAACATTTTGTCTCTTTGTACTGTCAGCCATGGCCCACGGGCAGCACTCTCAGCTCCAGCTAAGCTTTTACACCTCCTGTTCTTAATCCTGGGGTTTCAAAGCTCTGTTTGGCAACTCTGTTTCAGATGTAGTTGTTGTTTTTTGCCCCTATTTACTGAAATGTTCCACATTATAGAATATTGTTAGACAGACTTTTCCAAGGGTGCTATTCATCAACAGCAAGATAATTCCTTGTCTCAGACCATCTATTTGCTGTTAACTTGTTATATTTCAGCCATTGCCTTCTCTTTCTATTATATATCAATAACAAGCAAAGCTAGAATTATTTAGTGTTCCCCTCTATGGATGTGAGAGGTGCTTGGCTGCTGATTAATCCCGCTTTCCTTGCTACGTTTGCTGAGATGAGGCCCATGCAGGTCAGTCCAGGCAAAGTGTGCCTGGACACTTGCCAATTGCTGATACCATATCAAGCTTCTGCTGGCATATTGACCTGACTTGATGATGGCAACTTTCCAGAGATCTAACAAGATATCTGAGCTCCTAAAGAGAAGAGAATGGTGCTAGTGGTAGCCACCTAGACTGTGTGTATGCTTGCTTCCATTACATGACAATAATTCCACATTCCTTTGAATCCTTCTGCTTTGTCACACATGGTGACAGGCATGCATTCTGTGGTCACAATACTTCTGACAAGACACTAGGTTGCTTTGCACCCAGCAAAGCCAGTCTGCCACACACGTTCTTTGTTACTCTTATGCTCTCTGCGGTTACACTGATGAGGGGTTTAAGATGTCAGAAATTGGTATCTGTGCCGCCGCAGGCACAGGACACATGTGAAATTATCCCACCCTCTGAATAACCGCATTAAATTAGCCGTTGTGACCACAGAGCTCAGCAGTTCAGGCCTTTTTCTTTCTTTCTTTTTTTTGTTAGGAGACCTTGTTCAATGAAGCTGTGTTGTCTTTTATTCTGTTTCTTTTTTCCCCAAAGCAGCATGTTTGGCACATATCCTGTTTTTTTAATGTATGTGTATACAGCCTGTAAATGTGTGCTGGTGGATAAAAATTCACCACAGACACACGCCAACATCCGCTGGACTTGTGAGCACTTGCGACATATGAGTGATTCTTCCACTTTTAACTGTTACAAATCCTTCCTGTTTTTAATCTTTTTCAATCTGGTTAAAAGACTTCAAGGGTTTTATTTTGGCCTATACGCTCACACAGTTAGGATTTCTTTTAAGGCTGTGCTCAATTTAAGAGGAGAGGACATATGGTCGCCACCCTTTTTTGACTCCAGGCTAGGGTGAGTATGTATGGGATATAGGTGGTGAGAACTATATACAGAGACAGAAAATTTTCAAACTCACTCAAGTCTTTTTTTCCTTCTCATCTGTATTGCAGTTAAATTAGCTACTATGATATTCTTTGACCATTAGAGAGTTTAGCTTTCATGTTATTGGCAGACATGTGGCTCAAATTAAAATACTGAGCTTTGGACTGATCTCATTGGAGTTCACCAGTGTGTCCCAGGAGTTCACCAATGTGTCCCAGGCATGCTGTGCCAAAAGACTACCTATGCTAAATTTTGAGCAAAACACAATAATTACGATCACAGTTAAGGTCAACCTGTCCATTTTCAAAATACCTGGAATAGAGTCTTTCCCTGCAGTTTTGGGCACAATGCAGGAGCTAGCCAAGGACATAGTAACAATGCCTTGCCGGGCACAATTAGGCCACAACCCACACCGGACCAGTTTATAGTTGCCATTCAATCAAACATACACAGTTTGGGGATATGGTGAGGACCAGCTGAACAGACTTGGAGAGAGTGGCATACTTCTCACAGTATGTGTCTGAGCAAAATGTAGAACCTAGAGCTCTGGGGCAATTAGTGTTAACCAATGTACTACACCTTGAGGGGAGGTGCTGTAGAAAATAAAGCTTGCAAGTGGATATGTCTAATGTCTGTTGTTTATAAAGTAAATCAGAAAATAGTGTGTCCATTGCACACTATTGAACAAGACTTGTTGCATAGTTCACTGTAGAAACTAATTTTATAAAATAAAAGATTTCATATTGGTTGGCTTAATGCCACATGTTAAAAAGTGTAAATCACAGGATTGTGGATTCAGTTTCAGCAGTGAGAAAACAGCATTGGTGCTGGTCACTATGCAAAATTTTAAGTAAATTTAGATTCATGGGCCTTGCGGCCTCCTAGCTGATACATTGATTTATAAATCATAAGAGTGATTCAAAATGAGTCTTTCAGAGATTCACTTAACTTTCCATTGGTCCAGTGATAGATGTAGTCTCCAGGCTGTAAACCACAGGGCCTTCTCTTCAGTCCCCAAGATGAAGTCTAAGAAAGTCATTTTCACATCCCTCAAACATTATGAAAAGAATCCTCCTCTAGCTTTAAGGTGTCCAATATGCAATTACACTTTAATACATGAATATTGTATGACTGACTGACTCAAGTTTAACTCAAGATGTGAAAAATTATTCTCATTGGTTCTATGAGATATGTTGGTCAGACACTAGCTCCAAAAACAAAAAGTGATGAATGTACAAGATGCTATGTCCTGTAGGGGGCATAACAGAACCCCAAACTCCTGACACAAATAAGGAACATTCCTTTCCACAGTGCTGCCCACTGGCTCCCAAGAAACCCAACAGGAATGACTGTTAGGACTACAATTCCTGTGCAGACGGATGCCACATCTATCGTGTGGTGGTGTACATTGCCCCACGACACTGCTTCCCACCATCCATCAATTGTAAATGCTTCCTGGCTGTGTAAGGAACCACACATCCCGGCCAGGATGCCATCTAATCCGTATCCTCTGTGACAAAGATCATTAGTGCACGTTTCAGCATTCATGCCCTGGTTTCATTATTTAATTTTTGGAGTACTTTGATGTCTTTTGAGCACCATGTTAGTTATGCAACTTTGTTAATCTTTATAATAGGAAACAATTATTTGTGCATAATTTGTTCTATTAGTAAAAGTGGTTCCTTGAACCATAGTGGCGCTTCAGCTAGGGTTGCAGAGGGATACTAAGACTAAAATGCATTTTCTGGATGTTACAGTAAATAATTTTGTTAAAGATTGGAATGTCTTTAGCTTAAAGTTTATTACCATGAATATGTGAATTTCCCCTTGGGATTAATAAAGTATCTATCTATCTATCTATCTATCTATCTATCTATCTATCTATCTGTCTATCTATCTATCTATCTATCTATACATAGTACAATGAAATTCTTACTTGCATATATCCTCAAAATCATGACAATAATACAATACCAACAAAGATGTCTGTTTTGAAAATTATACTTTGTCATGACTCTCTTCTAAGGCAATATGCTGCAAGTCTGTTTGCTTGTATAGAAGTGGTTGACAGCAAAGGGACTGGCGGCGTAGATCCCACGCTTGCTGTGTCTACAGGCTGCCAAACAATGGTGGAAGTGGTGCTACACACAAGAGACTTGTTTTGAACCTGGTCCGGTTATTTATTTGGGTTTTCTTGGGAGTAAAATTGCTGTGTTTGCACTTATTTATAAAATAAAAGAAATGAATAAGCAGGCAAGAGTGTTGGTCCAGAGAATTGGCAAAATCTAGCTCAAAGCAATGAAGTGTGAAAGTCCATTTTTTGATTTGAAACATGAGTGAAATGTGTAATGAAGGCAGGTCGATAATGGGCTCTTTTATTTCCTGGGTAGAGCAGTCTCTGTTGTGTTCCGCTGGAAATTTGTTGTCATTTTTATTCTGGTGCAGTGGGGCATTCGATGGAATGGGGAGGGGGAGGAGTATTTTCCACTTGAACTTCTTCAACTAGGGGCATTCTCAAAATGCAAGTTTTTCATTTGTCTGGATGCTGTCAAGAAGTAGTCCCTTGGCAGCTGGCTGGACAAGGCTCAGTACTCTCTGTAAATAATCCAGTGATGGCACATAGTGTAGTGGTGTGAAACCCATCTGGCTCTGTTTTATTACTGCCTCCTGCTTATGTTTACCTCTCCTGAGCTAATAAATACTGACCCATGCCAACCAACAGGAGGTGCTCTCTAGTATTCTCTGCTGCCCTGCTTCAGTAATAGGACTGTCCATTAATTCAGTTTGGTATTTACCTTGCTGCAATGGAAAGGAGTAGAGTGTAATAAAACAGCAAGTCCTGCTTGTTGTTGTTTTATTATTGTTGTTGTTATTAATTTTATTTTACCAGTAGGCCAGATTGCAAAAGAATACATTGCAACTGTTATAGTGATTTCAGGAGGCCTGTAATTGGTTTTTCCATTAAAAAGCTTTCTTGCAGTGCAAAACAGTCAAACATAAACAGCGAGACCTAGTGGTTAAGATATCAGACTGTAAAGTACAAAGTTTCTAATCCAGTTCCTACCACTAACTGCACGTAATTCGAAATCATCCGCTAAATAAATGAATGAAAATATAACCATGGTCTCTCACAAGTACTGTATATCACAGGGCTTCCACAGAAGCAACCATCAGCTTGGAATTGCTCTTAACACTTGTGTTTCTTTAGCAACTCCAGATCTATTTTCTTTGTTGTTTACATCATAATTCATACATGCATTTTATATATTTTCTATAATTGTCTTATAATATCCGAAGGAAGAGACATACACAAAGTGTAAGTTACTATATATTATAACACCCATCACGGTGAATATCAATGGAAAATTACTTTATTCATTCATATATTTATTTGTCTAAGCAAACTTATTGCAATGCTGATTTATGGGAGGTCAGAGGTTATTCCATTAGCACACAAGGTGGGAACTGGATGAAATACCAGTCTTTCACAGCAGAGCCTCTATTATGCATGGCAAGTTTGGAGTTCTTGTACATTTTCGAGATACAGTAATAAAATGAGGCTAAAAAATAATATTTTTAGGTTTTCTTTGACTTCTTAGAACTGGCCAAGAAAACTGAAGCACTTGGTCAGAGTTTATTGAACCATCATCTTTCTCTCCTACAATATATTTTAACACATTTTAATTAAATAAAAATGTTTCATTTCGATAGTAACAGTCAGGGCACCTTTACTCAGCCAGCTGAATGTCCTCAAGAATAAGCTAAGTCCACACATCCATCCATATTTAGATTTGTGGTTGATTAGCAACTTTGATTGACCTGCTGTGAATATGTATGCAAGTGTTGGACCCTAATTAGGGTTGGTTCCTGCATGACTAAATTACGATGAACTAATTGTAAGAGCTGATAATTTGTGAATAGGTGTTCGTGATGGCCGATGGTCAGTATGCTACTTCATCTGCAGTAGTGCCTGTAATTCTGAAATTTTCTGTGTTTAACAAATCAACAGAAAATTTAATAAAACTCTTTGCAAATAGCTTTGAAGAGGCAGAAAACAAATCTTGGTGTAAAAGGTAAACTTATACTTGCAGGATATTGGAAAAGTCATGCAATGAGAACTGAGGTTTTTGAAATAATTCAGGAAGGAATTCTATTAGGTGGGTGAATTGGGTGAATTAGCGTCTGACTTAATTCTTGGTTGGAATTAAAATCAGGAAACACTGCACCTCTCCAGAAACTTAGCAACATTAGTTTCTGTCCTGATGTGTAGTTCCAACCTGCTGTTTTGCTACAATTTGTATAGCATATTCATTGTTTACTTGGATGACTAATGGATGTTATGAGCTTGTTGTGGTGATCACTTCAGACAAGGATAAACAGCCTGATATGTTGTCCTCAGAGACCTATGGCAGGAAACGCCTTTACCTGTCATCTTTCAATTGTCTGCACAGCTCTCTAGTGCACTCAGCATAAGCAACAGAGCCAAAAGTAGACAAATCATTTAGACAAATGCTGCGTTTATGTCTATATTGGAGAAAGAATTCTCTACCTCCATCTCTCATTCTTTCTGATTCAGCAGCAGTCTTCAAATACCTTGAAAGCAAAACTATACTGAAATCTCCACCATCAGTTTAGATCTTGTTTCTGCTATCAAAGTCAGACACCTGCTTTCATTAAGACACTCAATGCTTGCTGTTTAACTTTTTATATCCACACATTTTATATGCACCTTTTGTGCATTATGTTGGACAGCATAAATATTTCTTTAATTCTGCCTTGGTATCCTAACTACATACGTTGGTAAGCCTGTTAAATGAACTAAGAGCCTGAACGGTAGGAGGAGTAGAGGGCACTACAGCACTTTTAACACAGGAATTGGTCATTCATGACTTAGTATATTGTTAAAAAAGAGTGGTGTGGGGTGAAGGGGGGATCGCCATAAATTATATGCTTTATTTAATTAACAGCAGTTAAGTTTTCAGGTAATAAGTTCATGTAGACTTTGCAGTTGAAACCATCAGCAGAGATTGGCCTTCAGGGACTTGAGCTGCATAGCGATCATCTTGGCTTCAAGCTGAGCTTTGTTTCTCAGTTCAGATCGCTTGCTTTTCGTCATTTGAGGAAAACAAAGCCTCGGACATGTGCCATGTCACTGAACCTATTTTACTGTATATTTCTTTTATAGAAACTTTTTTTCCTTCTTTTGTAGGTGCAACATTAGGATACAAGGCAATTTTTGAAGCTCAGGAAGCCCAGTTGTTTTCCACAAACCTACTAATACTACTAATAGTAAACGTGTATTCTTTACTCTGCTCAAGGTTTTTTCTTTATATATTTTTTACAGTGTGTGTGTGCTTTGCAGCCCAGAATGTGATAATTACCCAGTAATATGGAAAAGGATAGAAATCTCTGGAGAATGATGATGTATTAATCATCCATTTATTTAAATACCATAATTTAGTGCATAGCTCATTACTGAGACACTGACCTTCGAAAGTGAAAGGACCCTGCCGTCTTTTAGTATTCCCTACATGATTACTGCTGGTATCAAAGCTGATTTCATTGTGCTGCATTTATGGGGGGGGGGGGGGGGGGGGGGGGGGAGATAAAATTCTGTTTTTAGACTGCTTTTTTATTTTTTTAAACTGCTTACTTTTTAAATCATAAGAATATTTGTATTATGTATACTTGTGAGTGGAAAAGCAAATTAATTACTGTATGTGTGTCTGTGTGTGCAGTGTATGTGTGTCTGTGTGTATGTGTGCATTTTTGTATGTATTTTTTACAGTCTATATGTATGTATGTACTGTGTATTTGTATGTGAATAAAAAGAATAGCATTAAATTGAATATTTTTATTATTTACATTTGTATACATGCATACATATATAATATACATATCCATCCATCTGAACTGACTTTTAATTTAATTTTATGTTTGCATTACAGTACATGAAGTGCTTGTGTGCACTGTACACTATATGCAAATTCAAAAGAATCTTCATTTATATTACATTACATCTTGCTAAATCATTAATAATACAAGGGTGATAGAGTGGTGCATTGTGTAGCACTACAGTAAACAGTGAGTATAACAACATACAGGTGCCGGTCATAAAATTAGAATATCATGACAAAGTTGATTTATTTCAGTAATTCCATTCAAAAAGTGAAACTTGTATATTAGATTCATTCATTATACACAGACTGTATTTCAAATGTTAATTACTTTTAATTTTGATGATTATAACTGACAACTAATGAAAGTCCCAAATTCAGTATCTCGGAAAATTAGAATATTGTGAAAAGGTTCAATATTGAAGACACCTGGTGCCACACTCTAATCAGCTAATTAACTCAAAACACCTGCAAAAGCCTTTAAATGGTCTCTCAGTCTAGTTCTGTAGGCTACACAATCATGGGGAAGACTGCTGACTTGACAGTTGTCCAAAAGACGACCATTGACACCTTGCACAAGGAGGGCAAGACACAAAAGGTCATTGCTAAAGAGGCTGGCTGTTCACAGAGCTCTGTGTCCAAGCACATTAATAGAGAGGCGAAGGGAAGGACAAGATGTGGTAGAAAAAAGTGTACAAGCAATAGGGATAACCGCACCCTGGAGAGGATTGTGAAACAAAACCCATTCAAAACTGTGGGGGAGATTCACAAAGAGTGGACTGCAGCTGGAGTCAGTGCTTCAAGAACCACCATGCACAGACGTATGCAAGACATGGGTTTCAGCTGTCGCATTCCTTATGTCAAGCCACTCTTGAACAAGAGACAGCGTCAGAAGCGTCTCACCTGGGCTAAAGACAAAACTGCTGCTGAGTGGTCCAAAGTTATGTTCTCTGATGAAAGTAAATTTTGCATTTCCTTTGGAAATCAAGGTCCCAGAGTCTGGAGGAAGAGAGGAGAGGCACAGAATCCACGTTGCTTGAGGTCCAGTGTAAAGTTTCCACAGTCAGTGATGGTTTGGGGTGCTAGTGTTGGTCCATTGTGTTTTCTGAGGTCAAAGGTCAACACAGCCGTCTACCAGGAAGTTTTAGAGCACTTCATGCTTCTTGCTGCTGACGAATTTTATGGAGATGCAGATTTCATTTTCCAACAGGACCTGGCACCTGCACACAGTGCCAAAGCTACCAGTACCTGGTTTAAGGACCATGGTATCCCTGTTCTTGATTGGCCAGCAAACTCGCCTGACCTTAACCCCATAGAAAATCTATGGGGTATTGTGAAGAGGAAGATGCAATACGCCAGACCCAACAATTCAGAAGAGCTGAAGGTCACTATCAGAGCAACATGGGCTCTCATAACACCTGAGCAGTGCCACAGACTGATCGACTCCATGCCACGCCGCATTGCTGCAGTAATCCAGGCCAAAGGAGCCCCAACTAAATATTGAGTGCTGTACATGCTCATACTTTTCATGTTCATACCTTTCAGTTGGCCAACATTTCTAAAAATCCTTTTTTTTGCATTGGTCTTAATTGATATTCTAATTTTCCGAGATACTGAATTTGGGATTTTCATTAGTTGTTAGTTATAATCATCAAAATTAAAAGAAATAAACATTTGAAATACATCAGTCTGTGTGTAATGAATGAATCTAATATACAAGTTTCACTTTTTGAATGGAATTACTGAAATAAATCAACTTTGTCATGATATTCTAATTTTATGACCGGCACCTGTAATAGTGAATTGTATTAATCAGTTAAATAAATACATATATAAAAAGGTTGATGGATAGGTAAGTACTTATATAAATAGTAATATTTCTTCAAATAATAGTTCTATTCTATTCTTTAGGGTTTTGAAGACATTGTGCATTTTAGTATATAGAACATCTATCACCATCCTTCTGCCTTCCCAGCAATTGCATATATTTGTGTCTACTATTTGCTCAAGTGTGCTTTATGTGTATCTGTATGTTTATTGTAACCTTATTTAACAAGAGAAGGGAAGAATTGGGGCACATCCACAGTGAACCTGATTTAATTGAGGGAAAAAAGGCCAAAGGAAAAATAAGGAAACTCAAAAGGTTTAATGGCCACAGCCAGTTTACACAAGTTGTGAGGCTTCCAAATATCATAAGTTAGGAGCTCCATCTCTTTCCCTCCCTGGTCCATCAATGAACAACCTCTTCTGGTGGTTAGCAAGTATACTGTATATTGTAGAACGCGGAAGAGGCTGGAGAAATGGGCTAAGTCTACTTCTGTGTGTTTGTTAGAACTGTGGAGAAAAGGAAACAAGGTTTTAGCAACTGTGCCCACTTGCCATGAAGTGGTACTGCTTACTTAATTGGAGCCTTGAAGGTGTCTCCTAAGTGCAAGCATCTGACTATATGTAATGTAGTATATTATATTATATTATTATATACTTATTCCACAGTGTATATAAATGATGTATGTGTATGTAGATGGAGCAAGTGTAATAATTCTGCAGTTTTTCTGCCATGCAGGGCCTGGGCATTTGTGTTGTTGTTTGCATCATTTTTAATATACAAAGATTGCCCTTTAAAATGAGTTGCCACTTGCTTTCATCCCACGCTTTTTAATGAATCCTTGTTAAGCTTTGTCACCTTCTTTTCCCCATATTCAATGACAAGGTGTTTTGTGTATATGCTGGGCCATAATGCTGCAGGAGCAAGAGGGATTGTAAAATTGTTGTTCAGAAGCATACATTCTGTGATGCTAGTGTATGTTTTGTAGTATATGTGGGTTTTTTTAAGTTGTCTCCATAGGATTTATCTTTATTCAGAGAAAGGAATGATTTGACCCTGAATTCCTTAATACTTTTTTACTTGCTTCACATCAGTACATTTATTTTATGTTGAGATGGTACTTGCATTGTTGATTGCTTCTCTCTCTCTCTCTCTCTGTCTGTCTCTTTCATCCTGTAGCACATCCCCCTTTTTTCATTTCTTAATCAGTTACTCTTCAAACAGCAATTCTAATTACTCCTCCTCTTAGCTCAAATGCTGGCTGTTCCCCAGCAATCCTATTTTCCTTCCCACTCTTCCTTTTTCCTCCATATTGCAGTTGACCTCTGTCAATTAAAGAGACCCTTGTTCACAGTCCTGGCTGCTACCCCCGCATCTTAATGATGTTGGGAATTTCCAGAGGTGCAGTCGACGGTTCCTCATTAGAGAGCAATTTGAGATGCTTATGGAGTGGCTGCTTTGCTATTTTAGATGCCCCCCCCAACACTTCTCAGAAAGTCACACCAGCGTGTGTTGTGTTAAAACTTTCAGTCATGAATCTTTTTTCCCCTCCCATCCAAACCCAACTCATCTGTGAAAAAAAGTCAAGTGGAGTTTAACCTACTGATTAACCAAACAGGTGACAGAGTAGTGGGCAGCCCTAGCCATTGCTGTCTAGTTAATTTCTTTTTAAACTGTTACAGTGTTTGAAAGTAGTCATCCTGGTATGAGACTTTAGATACCACTGTAGTAAATAAATCTTGATACTTGTAATGAGCTGATCCGCATCTACAGCATGCCACAGTAGGATTGTAGGGAGCGAGCTTTGTGGTTTTCTTCATTCAACTAAAGCTGCCCATTCCATGTCTTCCTTGTAGACATATGTCATTCTAATCCTTTTTGTCAACCTTAAGATCCTTTGGCTCCTTCAGAAAACATGCCATAGGATATTCATACAACACTGAGTAAATGAGCCTCAGTGATAGTAACAGTATGTGGGAAGCAATGTGGATAGCTAGTTATTTTTCATTTGATTTAATTTCAAGCAGTTATACATTGTTAAATCAGTAGTTGTATGTTTTATAAAATTACTTAATTCTGCCGTTTTATAAAGTACCCTTTACTTCTTCCTTTCTAGCTTTTTATGTTGTACCTTGAATATCCTTCTGTATATATCGGTCTTGTCTGTGTTATATTCCCCATTTTTGTGTGTTAAAAATGTGGATTTTTTTGTAACTTTTCACACATTACTTTCTTTTCTGCCTGTATCAATGGTTTCATATCTATCTATCTGTCTGTCTGTTGCTTTTCCCATAAATACCATCAATCATCTTTTCCATCATAGAGCCATGTGAAGCTGGAGCTTATTCCTAGAAGCACTGAGTGCAATGCAGAAGCCTGTATCCTTCCCTTGAAAGGCACACTGACACGCACCCACCAACTCTCACCAAGGTAATTTGGAGCTGCCAATTTATACAGCCTGTATGTCTTTAGGGTATGAGAAGAAACTAGAGATCCCAGAGAAAATTCTGCATGGATACATGTGAACTCCACACAATGACCAAGGCAGGAATTATACTCTGGTTTCTGAACCAGTATCCTAAAACTAGAAAGTTTAATGATACATTTCAGTTGTGTAGCTACAGTTGCTTAGTAGTGTGACATCAAATAAATAAGGTTCTGCTGATTTCTCATAGAAGAAAGGCCTTTAACCTGCAATTGTTCCATCCTGGGTATGACGTTAATCTGCATCCAGCCCTGCAAGCGGATCCTCCAACTTGCAAGGGAAAATTTAAGGTTTGGTGGCAGGATTGGCACTCCAGCCACTGCAAAAAAGCTCATACTGTTCCATCTGAAACTAGTGTGGTGCTGAGGTGTCACCTGTTGCATGGCTGAACTCAAGTTCTATTTGGGATCCTGAGGTGGGTTGTCTTGTAGTGGGTGCGACAATGCGCTGTATCAGTGCAGGCTCCCAACCACCACCACCACCACCACCATGGCCACCATGACCAGCAGTGTTGTGGTGAATGACCTAGTTCCTTGAAAGCATTTTGTGATGTCCTCATGGACTGGGAAGTACGATGAAGATTACTCCCAACACTAAGATTCACAGTTAATTATAAAGAAGGAATTGTATTGAACACTGAGGAGCATACATTTTTGTATATTTGGAACATTTCATAGCCTGGAGCAAGCAGTTTAATATAATTTTTTTTTTTTTCTTCAAAAATAATTGTAGAAGCCCACATTCCAACACTGGAAAAAAATGATCAGTTTCTTCAGTATAATCAAAGCCAATCACTACATTTTGGATGAGCCCAATCTGACCTGTTTACCCAATTTTTTTCTTCTCAGTCTATTTTTTTTACTAGACATGTCCTGTATATTAAACACTTGTATTCTACAGGTTTAAATTGCCTTCTGTCACTCAGTAGGGAAAAACAGAGCTTCTTCTTTATAGTTAAGTGGACCCATACTAGCAGGAAAAATCGTAACACTCCCAGAAGTTTGAGTAGATTGATTCAGAGAAATGTATTATAAATGTTCTCCTTGGATCCATGTAGATTTTCTCTTTGAATACCCTGGTTCCTTCCTATGCTTAAATATTACCAGCTGAAATGGCTTCTTTAGCCTGTCATGACATTTGTGTGAGTGTGATGTCACATTCATGTCTTGAAGTTGCTGGTGCTTGCATAGAAAAAAAAATTGAAGTATCCTTTGGTGAAGGAGGTTGCCCTGCCATCTTATAAACATTGTAATATGTTTTTTTCTTCTTGACCAGGTGTCTTGCCTTTAGAGTATACATGGTCTCTGAGGAAAAATAATTGTGGTTTTCCTTTTGCAACTTCGAGACTTGCATGTAAGGGTTAATAAGTGACTAAACTGGCCAGTTTTGGTATCTGCTTTACGTGCAGTGCTGCCAGGATAGACACTGGTTATGACCATATATTGAAACAAATGGGTTACAAAGTTGCATGAATTGATGTATGAATGAGCTACAATGTACTTACTCTTGGATTTCTGTGGTTGTTTCAAGGTAGGGATTACTTTAGAATGAATTGAAATCTCCCTGTGAAATATATGTGAGGCTGATCAGCAGCGTGGGGTCTACTGTCAGGATTTTCTGATAAAAAGGGTTTTCCTGAATGCATACATGGCCTCTTCCACAAAAAATACATGCAGCCAATTTTTCAATTTGCCATTTAGAGCTCAACTAATTATTTATTCATCAGTTATTCAAAACCATCTCTAATTCTTAACTTATGCCCAGTACTGCCACAGCAGGTTCTGAATATCAGTAACCCTGGACTGGGAAGATATGCTCGGAAAATGAATGGATGGATGACATGTGAGTATAGTTAACAGCTTCACGACCCTGGTTGTTTCCTGCCTTGTGTACAGAATATACTCTGGCTCCTGTGACCCTCTTTTGTAGAATGGAACCTCATTAAATTGCAAATATATATATTTTTATATGCTAGACTTTACAAAAAGAAAATGGCCTGAAGACTTTAAAAAAGAAAAAGCATGAACATATAACCATAGCTGGCTTTTGATTTTTTATGTCCTTTTTGTGCCAGTTAATTAAAATAAAAAAACCATCAGAATGATACAAAGAGAGCTGGTTTCGCTCCTCCATGCTAACACCCTGCTTGGCACTTAAGACAGAGGCACAGTGGATCAACGATTACATACCTAAACTCCATACTTTCAACATAGGGAGATGGGGGTGGCGGGTGGGGGCAGCGACAAACAAAAAAATTCACAGCAGCGTAATGCAGGCAGCAATAGGAACAAATGGCAGTACTTGAGAAAAGGCCTGGCGTCACGCTAATTTTCCTATGCCGTCGCTTGTCAGTCGAAGCTTGGAAATGAAAACCTATAATTAATTGCTCTTGTGCATCCCATTCTCCTGGTGACAACCCATAAATTTTATTTTATACACACGTTCATTGACATTTTCAAGTTGGAAGCATAATAATTACCAGAGTTATAACACCTTCCATTCCGGGGCCGCTCGGCTGACGAGCGCGCTGAATACTGAGTTGTTAAGGTTTGACGGCATTAATTGCCCCTATAATCTAATATCACAAAGGCGGGCGATTACATACCCTGTGCGGAGCATGCAATTCGACACCGGGGTTTCAGAATGGCACAGGAAAACAAAAGTGGTGCCATTAGCGGTTTGACGGGCGCTAACTAAAGCAGCTCACAATGCAGAATTATATTTTCATTCGGCTTTGTCTCTAGGCAGAAATGATTTTTTTCATTAAGATGTGAATTGAATGGGTAATAGAAGAGGCTGAAAAAGCTAACAATTTGAAGTCAGGCATTCATTAATTGCATTTAAATTTTTTGTCACCACTGTTAATTTGAAAGATGTAGCTCTTAGAGGCCCTAGAATTATTATTAGCAGAAAAAGAGAAATGGGGAGAGAGAGAGAGAGAAAGAGAAGGACATATTGTTGTTCTGCAGTACAACTTTTTTTTTCTTTTTTGGCATAGCCTCGTGGTGTGGTACAGTCTGGTTGATCTTATTAAACTACAATATATAATGTTACATGCACTCTAAATCACTGTGCTTCACCCAGTGGAATGACTATCAATTGGCTCTCTACTGATGTGTAACTGTCCAGTACACATCCAAGAACTGGCTTTGATGAATTTGGCTTTGAGATTTGTTTTTTCTCCGACTTACCAGAGTTTGTTTCTCCCCTTATAATTTGAACCAATGCTTGTTATGGTGTGTGTTTGTTCATATAGTGATTTTTTTTCTGTTATTTTGTTAGGCTGGCCACTTTATTTCTTTCAAAGTTTATCATTCATTTTTGTGAATATTACATCAACTTTACATTTAATTATCTGACATTTTCTGAAAAGGCATATAAATCTGAATGTTATAGTTGTTTTAATCTTTATTCAACTGTAGAAGTAACTACTTAAATGACTGTGTCACAAAAATTCATGCTTTACTGATGGATAACCTAGCCAGTAGGCCACGTAATCTGCATGAATATAAACTTTGTTTTATTCAGTATCTTTCTATAATGAATACCATTACAAACGTTTTTGCATGTATACCATATAACAAATGTTTCCGCATTTCTAATTTGTGGGCCAACTCCTTAAACAGTAGCCAACACTACCTACATGAACACAAACCTTGTTATGCAGTGATTTTTATATCAGGTATCACCCATTGGTTCTTGGCAAGTGCAATATGTTTCAACTGGTTTTCTTTTTTCCCAGAATCTTAAATATATTGTCTTACAGATTTATTTCATTTGTTTTTGATGTCTACAACTGGTGCAGTGATAATTAAGTGATACACTAATGAGAAGGCACTTTACTCAGTGATGGGGGCTAAAATTCCAACTGTGTGTTTTACTATCTATCGCTTTAGCCAACAGGTCAATTTTCCAACAAGAATAACGCTGTGTTTTATACAGTGATGTTTTATAATGCCGTTCCAAGTTTTTTGACAAATACTGCCTCTTAGAGATTTGATTAAAATATCAGTCCAAATGGACTACTGACAAACACATAATCACAGTGAGATTCACATGGCTTATTTTGGCTTGTGCATGTGAAAGGCGCCATATAAATAAAATGTATTATTATTATTATTATTATTATCTGTAGTATTCAATTAGACCTTTTCACAAAATTTATAAATGACACATCAACAGGTAGATCTACTTCCTGTTAGTTAGTCAGCAGTGCGTCATATGTATTCCATTTCTCTACGTCCACTTCCAGTAATCAATTTTTGCGGTGTAAGTATTGTTGAAAAGCACTACACACCAAAAGCATCAAAACTAGACAAAGACTGCAAAACATTCATGAAATAATTTCTTTTTAATTACTAAGGTAAGTTTGTTTACTTTCTTATACTACTGTGTTAACAGTTTCAGCTAGCCTTTTTTTATATTTAATATTAGCACGTGTCAATTTAAATGATTTTAATATATTGTAATATAGAATAAGCAAGGTAAATTAACTATAATGTTATACAATAACTGTATTTGATCTATATTTACATTGTGACCATCTATTTTTGTATTTTTTTCAAAATTTTGTTCATGTTTGTGGTGTGTGAGTTATTAACTTCTTGACATGATGCGTGTGTACATACAGAATTTAAAGTTAAGGTTCATATTGTAACTTAGAAAAAATTAATTTAACAACATTGTATTACATTAATTTGTATATAATGCATAGTCTTTTTCCATTGAGAAGGGAGCTGCTGTGCTGTTTTATATCAGCACAGACTCTCACACGTTAACTCAGAGAAAGCGTTTGCCCTTTCAAAATCTGATTCCCATATCAGTGCAACACCAAAGTTGTTGCAGCTGCTCATAAGGCACAGCATCAACACCAAGGCTGTATGTAAACCTTATGTACTTATCAGATTTAAAATGCCAGCTACAAACAGTAAGTGTTGCCATGGTGTGTGAGAAAATGTGGTCCTTTATCCTTTTTGATTATGTGGATCCATTTTCTGCACTATGCTTCATCAGTTGAAACACTGTTGAAACTCTGGCAAGGATGTTTTTGTTTAGAATTTGAACATAGAGGGACATAGTAGAAGCTTTTCTTTTGTGATTCTGCCACTGTTTAGAATAATTGGAAGATCGTCTACCCATCAACAGTGCCTCCTGGAAGAAAAAATATGAAAGTTTGAAAATGGTCAAATGCCCTAGCCACCAGGCTTCAGTATTCTTATGATCATAAACTTTGTTTTATATGCTATGTTCAAATATGGAACAACATTCTAAAAGCATCTGTTTACATGTCTTATGTTGGAGTGCAGAAAGGTTAAGGGACTTATTTTGAATCGCGCAAATAAATACAATACAACCCCATCAGAACCCACTGCTTACTTGAAGTGTGTTTCTATATTGAACACAATTACAAAGCAATTTATAAGTGTTCAGTTGCAACTTTTGCAACTGAAGCATAAACATAGTAAGTAACTCATTTCAGGTCACACAGTGAGTCTGTAGTTGCTACTGAACCAGCCTTGTGGTTTACCTCAGCTAGTAGACCAGACTACCTGCCATAAATATAAAGCAGTGGTTCTAAAACACAGTTTTGGAAACCCCACACTGCTCCAGGTTTTTGTTCCTACCAAGCTATGTTTTTACTAGGACTGCTATCCTAATTAAACAAGATGTTATTTTACAGTTTCTGTGTTTTGGGGTCAATGCTGAAATTACAAAACTGAGTTTGGTAAATGTTTACTAGAACTTATTAAGCAGTAATATGTGCTAAATGGGGATAATTTATTGTTTTTCTATCTTATTTTTTAAAGATGTTCATCATCATCATTTCAATTTTCATTCTGCTTTTCCAGATGTTCTTGTTATTTAATCTGTTATTTACTAATGAAAATGTTAGTGGGTCTAACATGGTAGTTGTGCAGACTTTCAGTATTCAGTGTTGTTTGCCTGGGTACCTGCTTCTATTCATTGTTAACTGTCGTTATTAGGATACAATTAAGGGACAAATTACACAGAAACAAATGATAAGAAAACAACTGAAAAGAGTTCAGCATTTAAAGCCATAGCAAAAATACAAATATTCTAAATGTGTTATAATTGTAAAAACTCAAAATAAGAGACAAGAAAAAACTAAAAAAGCTAATTAAAGGAGATAAAATGACTCACTAATTGTGAAACTGGTTGGAACATAAACCTTCAGCCACACAGGTTCCTCAGGACTGATCCATCCACAGAGTTTTACATCCCATATAAAAAACAGTACCCTCCATATAACATACTAAGTGATTCGGTATTGGAAAATAAGCTGGTGCGATTTGCGGGGCTGCACAATGAAATCCCATTGAGATTAACACACACAACATGACATCATCAAAGTTACATAAACTTATGATCATTTCAGACCAAATTATTTAATTTGAATAAACCAGGAGATTTTGAAAATATCACATTGGCAATAACTATCTATCTAATATTTCTTTGTATAGGATTTAAAGTCTCTGCATTTATCCTACCATAGCTTGCATTACTCTGCATTAAAGGTAGGAGAATAAAATATAAAATGTTCATAGCCAAAAGCCAAAACATGAATCCATTTCTGTCAGACCACCATAAAGCTTGATCCCCATACAGGGTCATAAATAGTCTTACTAAGAGGCAAAGATAATCAAACTCCACCATGCCAGCTGTGAATCAAAAGCATGACAGTGTTGGACAATATGAATAGGGATATCTCTATCAAACACACATACACACATAATTATAATCCTGTAATTCTATACTTTATATCCCTTTATTAATAATCATGTTTGCTAATACCAGCTATGGGCTCTGTGTATCCTAAACTGAGATACTGAATATATTAGTAATAGCTGAAAAAATGCTACATGCCAGTTTCCTTTAAGATGCAAAATTAGCTTCACTCCTTCTCTAGTATCTTCCTTCTGCCTCACAGGCACAAATACTCAAGTGTATTTTGCTAGGTGGAAATGTACAGTAGAAGTGAAATATAGCCTATAATAGAATTTAGGAAACTAACAAAACCATCCTCACTTTTTTTAGTTCATGAAATCCTTCTCTAAATAATACAGCATGTATAAATATTTTCATTCTGTTTGCTTGGGTTAAGCAGTTCTTGGACAGCATTGGGTGTCAGAAAAGATAACACAAGAAAAACCTAGAAGGGATAGGTAGAAGTGTTAGATATTGTGAAAAAGTGGCAACAGCCAGATAAACTGGTAAAGTCCTATTCTGCATCTTATAATGACTATAAACCTGGGTGACTAACTCTGAAGGCGGCACGGTGGCTCAGTGGTAGCGCTGCTGGCTTGCAGTAAGGAGACCTGGGTTCTCTTCCTGGGTCCTTTCTGCGTGGAGTTTGCATGTTCTCCCCGTGTCTGCGTGGGTTTCCTCCAGGTGCTCCGGTTTCCTCCCACGGTCCAAAGACATGCAGGTTAGGTGCATTGGCGATCCTAAATTATCCCTAGTGTATGCTGGGTGTGTGTGCCATGTGGTGGGCTGGCACCCTGCCCGGGATTTGTTTCTGCTTTGCACCCTGTGTTGGCTGGGATTGGCTTCAGCAGTCCACCGTGACCCAGTGTTAGGATGTAGCGGGTTGGAGAATGAGTGACTAACTCTGATCCTGGAGAACCACAGTGGCTTCAGGTTTTTGTTCCAACCCATTTGCTTAATTAAAAAACAATCCTGAACAATAAAATATCTTATTTAATTTCATGGCTTGTTAGTGTTTTAACTCTATTATATCAGTTCATTCTTAAATCATGTATTTTTTTCCTTTCTAGTGAAACAGGTATCATCCAAGTGATTTGAAGCCTAAAGTTGATGAGTAATTTTCAGTTCTTCAATTTTCTCTTCAGTTTCCTTCTGAGTACTTAATTAAACCAAATAGTGAATGATGAATACACACCAATTAGTGAATGATGAATACACACAGGTGAAAATGGAGACAAGCTAGACGCAGAACTGTTGGTTCCTTTGTCATTTGCATCATATTACCAATAAGGAGCAGTTAAAACAATGAACACAGCTGTTTAAGATTGAAATAAGATATTAAGGGTTCAAAATCTGAACAAGCAGGACAACTAAAATGAAGCAGAAAAATGTCACTTGAGCAATACATAATTCATCAGAACTATACGATTTCTTATGATCAGTTGGGTTAGCACTAAAACTTGAAGCCACTGCGGCCCTCTAGGACCGACGTTGCTCAGCTGTGATTTAAAGGGTCCAAGTAAATAAAGTTAATTAGTAGCAAAAACTAGTCACCAATTAAGAAAATAGTTAGTATGAGAACCTGTAGGCACTGTGACTGTCTAGGATCGAAGTTGGCCCCCCTTGCTATAAAGCTCTGAAGCTGTTATTATGTATAATATTAACTATTCATTTTTTATATTGAAGTTGTGCCATGACAAAATGACCTAGTCTGTACTGGCCATACACAATTAACAAAAGTAACCTACAACAAAGTATTTAGGCTTTCAACAAATGAAACAATAGGTATACATTACTATAATTTGCAACAATTAATATGTCAGGGTCATTTGCAGTTTGAATTTACCTGTTGTAATTTTTGGAGGGTTTCTACTTTTGATTTCTTTGAAAATAATATTTTACAGTATGTTTCTATTTTTTGTATTTGTTGATAACTTCACTGTGTTTTCACTCACTTTTTGTTTCAATGCCTATGCCAATTGACGCATCCGACAGCATATTATTTAACAACGAAAGATTGCAGGAACCGTCTGTACCTCATGTACAAAATAAAGGAAAGACCATTATAATGTAATGGAGTAAAAACAAATATTCTTGGTTTGGACTTCTGATACTAATTAATTGTTTCCTTGACAACAATTTCTGGTTTAGCTCCTTAGATAAGAAATGTTGCCTAATAGACTCTTGCCTGTCTTATGAAACCAATTTCAGTGTTTTTACCTCTGCCACCTGGGAAAAAAAACACATAAAACCTCCCTCAACATTCTCCTTTTTTATAAAAAACGTTCTGTTTGATCACATGATTAGCTCAAAAGAGTTTATAAATATATTATCTTTTTATTCAGAGTGAAATAAGCAAAAATAGGGTGGCACAGTGGGTAGCGCTGCTGCTTCGCAATTAGAAGACCCGGGTTCACTTCCTGGGTCCTCCCTGCATGAAGTTTGCAAGTTCTGCCCATGTCTGCGTGGGTTTCCTCCCACAGTCTAAAGACATGCAGGTTAGGTACATTGGCGATTCTAAATTGTCCCTAGTGTGTGCTTGGTGTGTGTGTGCGCGCCCTGCGGTGGGCTGGCGCCCTGCTCTGGGTTTGTTTCCTGCCTTGCACCCTGCGTTGGCTGGGATTGGCTCCAGCAGGCCCCTGTGACCCTGTAGTTAGGATATAGCGGGTTATATAATGGATGGATGGATGGATAAGCCAAAATATCTCAATTACCATAGCTAGAGTGTTTGGCTACTAAATTGCTCACATGTACTTGTAGGCTCTATTACAGTAAGCTACATTACTGTATAAATGATGTTGCATGGCAGAACAGTGGTAAGCAGTGCTGGATCACAACTCAGAAGCCTGTGTTACCTTACTGCTTTTACCACTGTGTGGAATTATCATGTTCTTCCTGTGTCTCGAGTTTTCGCACATACCCAATATATAATCTCAAATCCTTACAACACCATTGAGGCTAATAGCAGGCTGTAAAGTGGCACAGTATGGCAGAATGGGGAGATTAGTATGATTGCACCCTGTGATGGAGTGGCATCCCATCTAAAGCTTAATGTTTGTCAAGGCAGCATATGGCTTTTCCCAGCCCTGTCACTGAAATTGGATTGATGCATAATTAAATTCAACTCTCTAGACAGAGGCCAGTGTGTTATATGCATGTACCTGCATGAAGGGTATTTAATCTGTCACCTCTGTTGGATCACTGTGGGGTGAAATTTTGGCTGAAAGTCAGTCAGCAAAGTCGGTTCTGGGCAAAGAAGAATGCAAAGCATGTTCCTTTTCTACTACTTGTAGTTTGTGGTCATATGTGTGGCCATTGTGAGAATTTAATTTAAATTTAACTGGGTTTGTGTAGAAATGTGTCATGTGTAAAACATTTTTCAGAAGTATAATGTTTGTCTCATTTCTTGTGGCCATCAGACTTTGTAAGTTTTAAAAATCTTCTATCTTAGATAAAATATTGCTTCTATCTTCTGTTTGCTTAATTTGTATTATGACCTGGCACATTTGAACTATGGAACTAGATTTTTTTTCTGTTGTCTTTCATGTGGAAACTTTAGGAACGTAATTATTGCAAACAAGCAATATGTTGTGTATGCAGTTTGCATTTTAATTATTCTCAGTTTGTAATGGTGGATAGCAACCAGGGCTTAAATGTGTACTTACTAAGATTAAATTAATTAAACTGGCACCTTGTCCAGTGTTGGTTCCTACCTTGTGATCAATACTTACTGAAAAGGCTCCAATAGCCAAGCTCTATCCATGCTTCTTAATTGGATAACTGTGAAGGTGATATTATATGTCATCATACTTTTTATTGTTACCACTTTGTTGTGAAAGCAGTCTGTGGAAAAACAAGACTGCACACATGCTGTACTGTACAAAATACATAATTGCAAGGTTCAGTCACTGATTTTAATGATTTGAAAGAATTTGTCATATGCATGTCCCACCCAAAAATGCTGTATATTATTATTTATTATTGGATTATTGAAACATATTATCCGAATGGAGATACGATTGGTGGACTGATGTGAGTGCAACAGTACGCCTGTTGACTTCAAAAAGGACCATGCTGCCCATTTACCGCTGCACATCGATGGCAATGAGGTGCAATTAGTCAAGAGCACCAAATTCCATGGTGTGCACCTGGCATCTGACTTATTTGGTCAATTAATGTCACCTACATAGCCCAGAAGGCACAACATCATCTCCACTTCCTTCGGCAACTTAGAAAGGCTACCCTACCACCTCCCTATTCTCCAATGAGAGCATTCTTACCAGTTGCATCATTGTCTGGATCAAGATCCTACAATGAATAGTATGCACAGTAGAAAAGATCACTGTGAACTCTCTGTCTTCCATTAAGGACGCTTTTTTTAAGCATTGCATCTGCAAACCCTCTAGTATTGTGAAGGAACTCTCCCACCTGTTCCACGATCTTATTGTTCTACTTCCATCTAGCAGAAGGTGTGCTGTAGCTTGGAACGTTGCTGCCCTTCCTTCTGTCAGATCTGCTCCAAGTAGTTTATTTGTATGCAGTACTTTTGTTACTAGTGTTGTTTTTATTGTTAGTTGTTTTTTATTATCTATCTATCTATCTATCTATCTATCTATCTATCTATCTATCTATCTATCTATCTATCTATCTATCTATCTATCTATCTATCTATTATCCAACCCGCTATATCCTAACCACAGGGTCACAGGGGTCTGCTGGAGCCAGTCCCAGCCAACATAGGGCACAAGGCAGGAAACAAACCCTGGGCAAGGCGCCAGCCCACCGCAGAGCACACACACACACAAACACACACCCAGGCTCCAAGTACACACTAGGGACAATTTAGAATCGCCAATGCACCTAACCTGCATGTCTTTGTACTGTGGGAGGAAACCGGAGTACCTGGAGGAAACCCATGCAGACATGGGGAGAACATGCAAACTCCACGCAGGGAGGACCCAGGAAGCAAACTCGGGTCTCCTAACTGCGAGGCAGCAGCGCTACTAACTGCACCACCGTGCTGCCCTTTATCTATCTATCTCTGTTTAAATTATTACTATCATTTTTATTATTATTATTATTAGTAGTAGTAGTAATGGTGGTAATAATAATAATACATTTTATTTATCTATCTATATATCTACTATTATTGTATACACTGTATGCTCCAGTACTATGTATGGATGGTATGACAAAAAAGCCACTTGAATTTGAACTTGAATGTTTATGAAACAGTTAAATACTTCTTTTCTGCTTAATTAATTCAATGGAAAATTTATTATCGATAAATCAGACATTACTGAGATTTTGTTCTTTAAAATAATGACCAACATATATCATTGGTATATTATGTGAGCATAGTCATGTCAGCCAGCTCCCTGTATTTCTTAATAAAGATGGAAGGTGTTACAAAGGTGTTATTGTAGTGCAAAAGAGAGAGGATTTTTGTACAAAGAGCAAGAAAAAATAAATTAAACCAAGCAATAATACCCATATCAAAAGAATACGTTATCAGTAGTCAAATTGGCAGATTAGTGAAATCATTTTCATAGAACTAATTTTGTAAACCTTTTGCAAAATTACTTTAATGAAAGCTAAAGGCAACGTGTTTCCTGGGAGAGACTGACTAGTCATACACCTGAAGAAGTTGCTCTAACATGGGTATAAGTAGCCACTCACTAAAGATGGCTTCTTCAGATAAAAAACAGAATGTTTATGTTTTATTTTATTTTGTTTTTTCTCATCATTTTGGATTGATATCAACTTTAAAGACTGGATAGTTGGATGAGCAATGAGAAAACTGAAAGACTTTCTTCCAGTTATCACCTTTAAGATGTTTTATATTTAATTGAAGATGATTTCAAGCAGTAGTGACATTTATTGTTACAACAGTAAATTAATAAGAAATAGTTGCAAAGGATGCAAAGGCTCAGAAACCACATGTAAGCAGTGGGTTATTGGATCTAAATTGGACCTTGTACTTTAAATGTTAAACTGTTTAACCAAGTACTGTATATTGCAATAATTGCTTTTTTTCTATAATACTAATATGTCATCTTATAGCCATGAGTTATAAGCAAAAATGGACTGTCCATAATTTGTATGTGTAATCCTGAGATTTTTGAGATTTTTGAGAACTGCACCTGTGTGTATGTGTCACTTTTCAAAATAATTTCTGTCCCTTGTATATGCAGTTGTTTATATATTTTTCTTCATTACCTCTGAAAAAATGTATTTGATTTCAGATCCGTTTTGCTTCTTTTTTAACCTTGTTCATGGTTAAGATTTAAATTTGAAATTGGTGAAATTGATTATGAAGCCTTCTTTACAAAAGTTTGCTTCCTGCTTTTAACACCCCTATTGATTATTTTCCTCCTGAGCATCAACTCAGTAACTTAATATTCTAAGCAATTGAGAAAAACACAAGCAGTTTTGTATTTAATGATGAAGTGTCTTCGCTCTGTATTCGTCTTTCCAAGAGCTGAAAAAGTCAGATCTCCCACTTCCTTCTTTTCTTTTTGGCACCTTCGAAATGAGTTTGTAATTCTTCTCTTTCCAAATTCATAACAGTCAGCCTTAATTATGATGAATTTTTTTCTCAGTAAACATCATCAGAAAATCTTTTTAGGATTGTAATTAATAAAGTTAGGCAACAGGCTGTCTGAAAGCAGTGTTACCTTGTAGCTAAGCAGCTGAACTTTAAACCACAAGGTCGTCTTATCCCACAGATATCTCAGCTTGTGGCCTTGTGATCTAATGGGAAGACTGCATTTTGGCACACACAAAATGATGTAACAGGTGGTTTTATTTTTCTGACTAAAGAAATGTAGCTATTTGGAAAGAAATCACTATGAACATGTTGGAAGGATGTGTGAATTATGGAGTGTGACACTGATTATTTGTGCTTATACTTTGTCAAAAGCCTGTGAGCTGCCTAACAGGTTAAAAATAAAGAAGACAGCAATAGTAGTGAGGGTCTATTGTGTCTCATGTTTGTTTATACCTCTGATCCTGAGCAGAATATAAATGAATGAGGAAGAAAGTCAGGGGGAAGATACCGAGCAATAGTTTTCCTCAATACCAGATAATCCTTCTTCCCACTCATTTTCTGCATCAAATGTAAGTCAAAAATAAATCCCAGCCTGGATGTCACCCCATTGTAGTGCACACTGCCCCATACACTATAGTACCAAGCTAACAAACAGTTTTTATTTTTATAATTACTTTCTATAAGTAACACCATATTAAGCCATTGTTTAAATACTCAGTAGGTTACTGAAACATTTTTAATAGGTGGTGCATAGGCGGAATAAGTAACTTGCTCAAATCCATATAGTTCAAAGTGTAGATTAAATAAGTGGTTCTCAAAGTGTGGTCCATGAACATGTACCAGATGGTACGTGGTCTAACCTAGTCGTCTTTCTTAAATGGACTTTCTTGCTAATAAGGCCATATGAAATGGCTCTAAGACACCGACCACAGGGTGCCTTATCTGACTTTCTTGTAGATGATAACATCTTTTTACTTCTGGACCAATCCTTTCCACTCTGATCCAGTATGGTTGTAGCAATTGATCCCATTCTTTTCTCTCTTTCATCATTTCTTCCAACTCAGAATCTCTCTCTTTTCCAACCAAACTCCTTCACTATGCAGGACTCTTTTTTTAAATCCACCGTGACATTCACCTCAAGAGCCAACCCCTGGCAATAGCAGTCCCTTAATTCCACGTGGATGCTACTTCTGATGGATTAATTTTCAAACTCTGTCTCATAACACAATCTTCAGTTCTTTGTTATGCATTATCTGGGACTTTGAAACATTAATCTAACAAGGTTTGAACATTAATACAGACTTTCACTCCAAGTGGACAGGTTTAGGCACCTTGTAGTCAGGAAATTCAAATAGGAACAGTGTATGCCACCCAGACCTGAGAGATGACCCCAGGTGCAAGGTAGAGACCTGCAGGTAAAACCAACAAAAAGGAGCCAAAACGGTAGCTTGTACAGTTTGGTGGAGTATAAGAATTAGTTTGCTTCACAGAAAGAGACTGAAGAGCAGTGTAAGAGTTTTGTTTGGATTTTTGTTTTCTTTCTTTAGGAGACACTTTCTTAAAATAAACCTCTTCATGCCTAATAATTCACTATTTGAGTTTGTGTACCAACTCTTCTTCTTTGTAACTTGGATCATTACAGTGTTTTTCACATGAGTAGCTGTACAATAGACAATAGACATGCAAGTTAGAATTTCATTATACTAAGTGCACATGACAATAAACTTGACTTGAACCCAGGATTCTGAAGCGGTAAGGCAGAAGTGCCCACCACTATACCTCATGCCACTAAAATGATTAGGTGTGAATTAAATATTTACTAAGTTTTATGCCTGCACATGTTCTGAGTCTTTACACAGATATATTGGTATTCCAGTGACAGGGATAATAAACAGCTGAGTTCATGAGAGAGTACACATATAATAATTTACAATAAGCCATATTACTTTAAACTACTGCAACTGAGTTTTTTCTGCTTTTTTTTTTTTTGGTTGGATGTCCCCTGCTTTTAATGCTGACTTTTACCAGGGCTGGGTGTAAATTTCCGGTTGAAGTTACAGGGGGCCCTGTCTTTAGGCGGAATAACTCAGCAGGTGCTATGCTGGAGTTCAAATCACATCAGAGCAACCCCCCCAAAGCAGGCCTCATTGCCTTTTAAGCGAGAAGTGTTCTTATTTACGAGAAATCTTGTTTACAAAGTTAAATCAGTTCTTTACAGATTTAATTTGTAACTGACAGCTCTTTCTTCCCCCAGGCTTTGCACAGATAGGCTTCTCAAAATATGAGCAGTCATGCGTTCAGAGAAAAGCAAATGAATGCAAATATGTGGGTAGGGAGACAGTGTAGCGCAGTATGGGTGAAAAGTCAAGCTTTTTATTCTTGTTTTCCAGCCGGATCTGTGACACTTGGAGTTTTCTGTGTAATTCAGAAATAACGAACAGTACTGTCTGTTAACACAGGTAACATGTGAGATAACAGCCTACCCTCACCACCCCCTCTCTAGCCCCTGCCTGCCCTGCATGCTTTAGTGCTAGGTAAACAAGTCCTTCACACACCAACTCAACTCTTTAAACAACAGGCAAGCAGTTTGCTTTGTGTTCTGCAGGAAAGAACTTAAGCAAAAGCAGTGAGAAACCTAGTTTGCCTGTGCAGTGATTTGTTAGCAACATGAAAGGAATGGCAGTTCTTCCACAAATAAAATGAGAGGCTGGAGAGCATGAAACTAAAGCTTTGTATTAATGGGTGATTATCATATAAATATATACAGTATATCCCATCCAAAGAATAAATCTTGGCTTTTCAAGTCTAGAACATGCTAAAAGCTCCTATCCAAGATCTGACTGACCAGCTAATGATTTCCTTGGGGCAGATCGCCTCTTTAACACTTAATTTAGGAGGTGATGTTAAGTCTATCCTGGGGCACATTTCGTTGAAAGGTTATACAAGTACTTAGACTGGACATATCATTCCTTTCTTGTGACACATTGTTATAAGAGGAAATCTCATTGATCAGTGTGGCTCTTTTGTGTCTTTACTGGGTTATATTGTTATAGAAATGTAGACTACTCATGGTTTTGCTGGACTAGATTATAGTAAAAATTATGCTCATAAGCATAGTGGTCAGCTCATGTGTTAACTGATGCAAATTAGTATGGACATATCTTTTATATAAACGTCTACGCATGGAAGTGTGTGTGTCTGTCTGGCCCGGAAGTGAGAGGTTGAGTTGGGGTAAGGGCTCCGCCTCTGAGGAAACAGAAAACTCGCTTAGCCACTAATGACACAAGCAAGGCCAGCACGTCAGCAAAATGAAACCTCAGAAGAAAGACAAAGTCGCTTAGCTGCTAAGATTGGAAAAACGATATCCCTTTTACCTTTGCACAAGCAATGCGAGCACGTCAGCAAAATGAATACTCCTAGGAGAAAGATGCCCAGGGTAGTTCCTTTCAATTACCTGACATCTCTACATTTCAAATTTTTTTCTGAAGATTTCAATAGTTTTTTGGACCCCAGGCTTTTTACAGCACGGGCTTATAAACTAGTTTATACTAAGAGTGCAAAACAAGACTTTACATCAGTAGAATGCACTAGAAGCTAAATCTTTTGACTAAAAACTGATCAGCTGGTGACACTGCGTGAGCAGATTGTTTTAGTAGTAATTTGCGTACTCAAACTGGTCTTTTTTATCTTTGGTCACATCTACACTCAAACTGGTTAGGTCATGACTTTACTGAGGAATATTATTGTATAAGGTCAAATCTGCACTCAAAGTGGAGGTTTTGTGTCTTTATAAAGCAAACTCTGGTGAAAGTTCACATCCTTTACAGATTTTCCGGCTCGTGACCCTCCACAGTCACATTGTTTTAGGAGGCCACATTCATGATAGATTCTCATGTCTGCACAGATTGTGTTTTAAGGTCAGATTTTTAACTTCATGAATTATCTGGGTCAGCTTATTTTGTACATTTATGTCCATTCACAGACCTTTTGAATTTATTAAGGCAAATTATTTTAAAAGTCTTCACATCTGTTCTCAAACTGGAATTTTACTGATGCAGATTTTGCTGGTAGCTCAGTTTCACACTTTATTTATAGAGGCATACTGTTGCCTATACAAGTTACTTAAAACCTTTGTTTTTTAACATGATTCTGGATGTTGTCTACTGCTTTCATGATCACTACTCATTAGATTTGGTCTTTGTTCACACTCTCTCTTGTCTGTTGTAATTCTGACTTCCAAAGTGAAGGTTGTCCTGAAGTATTGTGTTTCTCAATTTGCCTATGTTTTTTTCCCTTTGTTTTGTAGGTTCCTGTGTCTGTGGCCATGATGACCCCTCAGATGATCACACCTCAGCAGATGCAGCAGATCTTGTCTCCTCCACAGCTGCAGGCTCTTCTCCAGCAGCAGCAAGCTCTAATGTTGCAACAGGTAGGAAACATGACAGAATACAGCTTGTTATGGGTTCAGTAATAGACAGTATGAATGTAGAGGCTGTTGAGTTGATCCCTAGGCCACATACTTGTCATTAAATGCAGCATAAGTGCATCTCAATAACACATATGAAAGCTGCACTTAACTGCTAGTTGTGTGAACTGACTGCAGCTTATGTCAGTCCGTAATGGTCAGTGCCAATTAGAAAAAGGAAAGTATCAAGTACTGCAGACCTTCAAACTTGTACCAATAACATGTACATTTCTTTAAGAGCAACAGTTACAGATTTTTACCCTGCTTGTTTGAGTATTTGTCAATGTTAGCCTGTTGTATCCATTTTACTTGGTAGGGTAAATAAATAAAAGAATACCCTTGTATTAGTGCAATCTAATTATAGACTAGCACTAAGCATATGAACCTGCTTGTTTTACTTTATTTCCTTTCACCTAAAACTGTTATGTTACAAATCTACAGAGTCCAGAATAACCTTAACATAGTTTAGGTTCCCCTATTCTGCCCCTAGAAAGACCATCTTTGACCCATAGTTGTACACCATCACCTGTCTTGTCGGAGTCACCGTCACCTTGTTTTGAAGTGATTACGACTTCCCTGTTAGACTCCTTATCGCTTAGTAACTTGGGATCTCGGGAGCTTGCAAATTACCTTTTGAGACAGAAAGACAGGTAAACAGATTAAAAGATTGGGAACAGATCCTGGAATGAAGTTAGCATTGATCCTAAAGGAGAGCAGCTTCTTCCAAGTTGCCTTGGTGACAAAGTTAAGGATTAGAAGTTGACAGCAAGAATTAGAGATGAGGGAGGATTCAGGCAGGCTGGGTGAGGCTTATGTCTTTTATTGCTCTCTCTATTTTATCCAACAGATGTGTTGTTATCTAGACCCGGAGGGTCCCATTCAGGGTGCAACACACCCTGTTTGTCAATACAGTTTTTTTTTTTTTTTTTTACACGACCGCAAAGACAAAGCTCTTGGCTTTTCCACCATGTAAACAAAAACTGATGTTTTGAGTCGCATCAGGAAAAGACATCAGTTATCTCAAATGTTTTTATTACTTCAGGGCAAGAGGAGTGGCAAGCCGGACTTGAATGAACAAACACCTCTCTTGAACAAGCCTCTCAAATATTTTACATAGCGCCACGCATGCAAACAACGCCCTCCCACCTTTTGACCTAACGTACCAAAAGAAATGAAGTCATGTTATCTCTCATGCAAGCTAGGCGTGGATTTCTCAAGATGTTACTTTGTTTAAAGTGGAAGGAGAAGAAGAAAATAAAGAAGCAGCAGCTGGCAGGACTTCAGAAAGTTGTTTTGCTTTAATGATACAAAGCGCTGGAGGCACTTTTAAATTGTATGGAAGAAAGTTGGTGAAGTTAATCATAATATTATGCTCTTGCACAAAAGTGAGAACTTGAAAGGTGTCATTCTTGCAGCTCTGTTGCTCCAAGGAGTTTGGTGTGTAGATCAATGCTCCTTTTGACTCAATGGAAATTGAGGAAATCTGTGTCTCACAGGTTGTTTAGCCAGAATTGGCTGATAACAGCAGTTTAAGAGCCAAAAATACTAGTATAAGTGTAGCTTTGTTTGGAATGCTCTAATGCTTGGGATTTGGATGAGAAAACTGGAATAGACCTGAGCTCAGAAGCCACACCTTTTGAGAGTAAAGAATGCTTTAGGTAGTGGCCATAGCTGGTTTGTTAGTAGTTGGGTAGATGGATGGGTAAAGAAGAATTGTGACATTGTAGTAACTTTTGGTGTAAAATATTCACTTTGTGGAAGGACTGATTGAAGGGATAAGTTTCAGTGATCAATAAAGCATTTTATTTGGAATTACAGATCTCTAACCAAAAAAGCCAATACAGTATTTGCTCATATAATCGACATGCTAGCAAAATTTCAGGTTATTAGTTTACTATTTATTGTGTCAACAAATTAATTACTACAAATCAGTGTTGTACTTGTGTTTGATTGATAGATATTAGGTAGGTTTAATTTGTTTCTCTTTTTTTTACTTTTAAATTCATAGGATTCTGTTTCCTAAGATGATAAATTGGCAGGGCATTATGCTCTTTGAAATGCATGGTTTCTCTGTAAAAGCTACAGGCTATTTACTTTCGATTTACTACTTTGTAGATAGTGTCAGCAAATCAAATACTAAAAATTAATGTTAAACTCCTCCTTGATTGATGGTGATGATAAGGTTGCATTATCTGTAAATTTGTCCACATTTTTCAAGTGTTTGTAAAAGTTACTCCAGGTAGAAAATTTTTTCAAGTGTTTGTAAAAGTTACTTCAGGTAGAAAATTTCTAAGGGGTACCCAGATTAAGGACCTGCCATGATAACTATTACATTGCCACCTTGCTGCCCTGATCCTCCTAGATATTCTCCGTAAAGTCTGTGAATGAAAAAAATATGAGAGAGCATAAATGCTTTCTTTCTGTTGGGGCTCATCAAGATACCCAGGTGGTGTGTTGGAACAAATATTTTCTATCTGTGAATCTTAGTGAATCCCCTGTCTTTGACAAATATTTCTGCTTCAGCTTGGGAAATGTTTTTATGGTGTACTAATCTGAACATTTTATTATATTAATTTGAACAAAGTTTTGACTTTATTAGTCTGATTATATGTTAGATGCCACAAACTATCTGTCTCACTAAAATTAATCTATTCACTAAACAATACCACTTTCACAATTTATTGGTGTTCTTAGTAAGACTACACCATTCTTCGGTGCCAGGTGCTTATTATATAGCAACTGTGGACTTGAACCCGGACACAGACAGACGGACATCGTTCTTGCACCCAACACACGTTTATTATACAATATTTACAGGTAGTCACGTGCACTCCCCAGTGCCTCTTGCACCGTTTCCCCAAACGTCCAGGCCACACAGTCACAATGCCTCTCTCCTGGCCGCCTCCAGTCCTCTCTCCAGCTCCGTCTCTCTTCCACCCGACTTCCGCTATCGACTGAAGGGAGGCAGCCCCTTAAATAGGAACCCGGATGGGCTCCAGCTGCTTCCCGGTACTCCTCCGCAGACAGGCCCCAGTGTGGCAGAAGTGCCGGCTGTGCACCCAGAAGCCGTCCGGGTGTCCCCTGTCGTCTTCCCCCCAGCACTTCCTGGTGTGGCGGAAGTGCTGGGCTCCAGGGAGATTCAGGCATCGGGGTGCCGCCTGGCAGTGGCCACGGGTCCCTACAGGGCTGGGCTTCCAAGCCCTTTACCCGTGGCCCCCAACATAACCAGGGCGGACGCCCCCTCGCGGTCTGGAGGAGGTACAAGCCCTCCTTCGGTCCTCCTGGGCATCCTGGCCGGATGCCACACAACTCATGTCAGTCATTCATATTAAATCAGAGTTTACAGAAAATCCCTGTTTTTCACTACTTGAACTTAAATATTTTACTTCAACTACAAGGCTCAATACTTTGACTTGTCTTTATGCTTGTTCCCATTATTTCCAACACATATCCTTCAATATATCAACTTTTTCAATCCCATGAAGAATTTTGATGTCTTAAACAAGGCTTACACACATCTTCCACTGCTAATGAGGTTTAAATCAGAAAAGGATATGCTCTTTACTTCATGGACTTTCCTGGTTGCTTGTTTCTGAACAGCTACTAGAGCAACTATGATTTTGTTTGTAGTATGGTGACCTATTCAGATTTGTAAACCAAAAAGTTGAAAGATGATAAATACATACAGCAGATTTCATTATTAGGTAATTTTCCTAACATGGCTTCAGACTAACTGACTCTAATGATGCTGTATCATCACCCTCATGACTGACACCTCTCAGACCAGAGAAATTTCTAGAACTCTTGCCTGATCTCTCCATCTCAGGGGACAATGCTTTCTAACCCTGTTAACACTGAGTGTGTTTATATGTGCTTTAATGACCAGGGGCCTCGTGTATAACGCTATGCATAGAGAATTCACACTAAAATATGGCATACAGACAAAAGTGGAAATGCGCATACGCACAAAAAAATCTTTGTGTACACCAAGTTCCACACACTTCCCCTTTACAAACCCCAATGAATGTGAAATGTAATGCACATGCCTACAGCCCCACCCAACTTCTCCTAAATTTTGCATATTTTAATATGCAAATCAATATAATTATCACTCGTTTAGAGTTTGTTTAAAAAAAAATGTAAAAGGCATGTGAAAAAAAATAATGGGAAAAAATGGGAAAACATAATAAACTAAACTAAAATTAAAGGAACACATTGAAAACATATATCTCAATGGGGAAAAATTATGCTGGATATGTATACTGATATGGACTGGGTAATGTGTTAGGAACGGAAGGATGTCACATCGTTTGATGGCAATGAAAATTATCAGCCTACAGAGGGCTGAATTCAAAGACACCCTGAAAATCAAAGTGAAAAAATGATGTGGCAGGCTAGTCCATTTTGCCGAAATTTCATTGCAGCAACTCCAAATCATACTCAAAAGTTTGTATGGCCCTCGTGTGCTTGTATGCATGCCTGACAACGTCGGGGCATGCTCCTAATGAGATGATGGATGATGTCCTGGGGGATCTCCTCCCAGACCATCACTGACCCACCACCAAACCGGTCATGCTGAATGATGTTACAGGCAGCATAACGTTCTCCTCGGCTTCTCCAGACCCTTTCACGTATGTCACATGTGCTCAAGGTGAACCTGTTCTCATCTGTGAAAAGCATAGTGCGGCAGTAGTGGACCTGCCCATTCTGGTATTGTAGGGCAAATGACAATCGAGATCCACAGCTCTGGGCAGTGAGCACAGGGCCCACTAGAGGATGTATATTTATTGGCTGAAGCAGTGGTATAAGCAACAAAAGTGTGCCGGAGACACTCGAAAGTTCAAGTTCAGAAAGTTGCACAGTGCCCAAAGGAAAAAAGAAGTGCTCAGATATCACAGTCCACATGAAAAGGCGAGTCACACCCCACCAGCTGTTTATTCTGTTTCAGGCAACATTATAAAGGCTGACCCTATTGATGATGGTGTTTCTGTGCCATGCTGGCTGCACACACACCTCTGCCACGGAAACCGCTGGGAGGCCACCTGGCTGTTTGCTGACGGGAACACTTCAGGAGTTATAAAATGCAATAGTGAATGCGGGAAGAGATGTGGCCAATGAACTAAGGAATATAAGGGCTGTGATATGTGATACTGACCACAAATTTAATGAATTGGTTAAAATATAAATTCTGCATTGATTACTTTGTAATGCTGTCCGACTTGGCTGTTCATTTGGTCAGTCAGGGTTAGGTTCATCATAGCACATCTCTTCAGGTACATGCTTGCACACTGTGACACACTTTCTGTGCATTATAGAGCAGCACATTAATAGAGTGGAAATGCTTTCTATTTACATCAGCAAATTCATTCTCTGAAGGTGTCTTTATAGTGTAGCGATGGCACTGAGCGCCACAACGGATTGATTCTCTGCTCTTTACTTTGAGGTGACTCGCTATCCTTAAAAGGACTGCTTGCCTTTTGCCACTCTAGTTTGAAAAAGCACCTGCGACTGTACAGGGCTGCCACTTTTATAAGTTCTCCAGCTATATATAATGTAATGCCAGCTCATTCTTTTAGTGATTCATTCCTGGCTGATGTAACTTGTCCAGCACCATTGCATTAGCAATGTGCGTGCAGCTGACCGCTCGGTCAGATTGCATTTGGAAAAATGGACTTTGCTGCAAATTGCATTTTTATGTTTTCCAGTTCAACCTCAGTGTAAGGAAATCTTATCTATCTGGATGATAAGCGGATAATACAATCCTATACAGCTGGCATAGAGCAACTCAGTAATGTTTGTGAAATACCCAATCATCAGTAAGTTCACCTTGAAAAGCTCCTGTGGTTAACAACCTGAAAGTGGACAGAATTTGCAAAGTAGAAGGTAGAACACAATTCCTCAAAGTCTGCCTTTGTAAAGTTGGCACCAATTCAGCGTACAGCTTTAAGAATATACCTCTTGGAAATCAAAATCGACTTAGAAGCCAGTCATTATCATCTGTAAATACACTCTCTCTTCTAATTCTTCCATTTGTGATGTCTTCTAATAACACTAAAGCAGCCATGGTAGATGGAATAGTTTGGTAATTCCGTGTACCATTTTATTGTTAAAGATTGATTACAATCAAATGAATTAAATTTGTAAACAATATGCAATTAATTTTGGTACATTTGATAAAACCCACATCATAGATGTGAACCTAAAAAAGAAAAGCAGAACAAAGAAACAAATAGCAAAATAGTGCATACACAAGGGGGGGCCCTGCCGTGAAAATGTGTGTGGCTTTACGGCAAGTTTCATTTTTATACATCTCAAAGTGAGCGTGGAAACAGGAGTGTGCATCATTTTTTTGCGTGCGCACCGTTTATACATGTGGCCCCTGGTTATTCCTGGAATCCCTTTTTCAAAAATGCCATGAATACCATCATTCTGGTTAGAGAAACTGGGATATTGATCTCTAAGAATCTGGGTCAACACATGTTTATTTCTCTGCGAGTAGTCCAATTATGTGTCCATGTAAACCATGGCCCAGGTTACAACTAAAGATTTTGCAGTCTATACATGTTTGTTGCTTTCTCTTAGCCTGCATATGTCCATTCTATGTCTGTAAACACTTTCAAAACAACTCTTCCCACCAGCCTTTGCTTCACATAGACATCCAGCAGAAATGGGTAGAAAATGGTGGACACAACCGCAAATACAAATTTCCAGAGGTATGATGGATGAAATAAATGTGTCTTGCTATTTCAGAAATTGTTAAATTTATGTTGATGAGCTAAACATACAGTGCTAAGCTCAGCAGCACAATCTCATAAGACATGAGCTCCATGCTTCTGTTTGGATTCACGGTGGCTGATGATGATGCTTAACTCTTTTTTTATTCAGTTAATGATTTTGGAACATTTTGCCATGGGAGAACTCCAGAAGTGGGCTCATCATGCAGGGAAATGGGATTTTTAAGAGACCAAGTTTTTGCCTAAAACTAAAATACTAATGTGGGGGAAAAAGACCTGTACCGATTAGCTAAACAGAGGAGCCGATCTGGGAAAGATGTGCAGGTTAGGGAGATAAAGGATAAAGATGAAAACATACTCACAAGCAAGGAGAGTGTGGTGAATAGATGGAAAGAGTACTTTGAGAGGTTAATGAATGAAGAGAACGAATGAGAGACAAGGTTAAATGATGATGAGATAGTGAACCAGGAAGTGAAACAGATTACCAAGGAGGAAGTAAGGGCAGCTATGAAGAGAATGAAGAATGGAAGGCTGTTGGTTCAGATGACGTACTGTACATGTGCAATTATGGAGGTGTTTAGGACAGATGGCAGTGGAGTTTTTAACCAGATTGTTTAATGCAATCTTGGAAAGTGAGTGGATGCTTGAGAAGTGGAGAAGACGTATACTGGTATTGATTTTTAAGAATAAGGGTGATGTGCAGAGCTGCAGTTAACTACAGAGGGATAAATTTGATGAGCCACAGAATGAAGTTATGGGAAAAGGTAGTGGAAGCTAGGTTAAGAAGGGAGGTGATGATTAGCAAGCAGCAGAATGGTTTCATGCCAGAAAGAGCACTACAGATGCAGTGTTTGTTCTGAAGGTGTTGATAGAGAAGGCCAGAAGGATTTGCATTTTGTCTTTGTGGGCCTAGAGAAAGCATATCACAGGGTGCCTAGAGAAGAGGTGTGGTATTGTATGAGGACGTTGAGAGTGGCAGACAAGTATATAACAGTGGTAAAGGGATATGTATGAGGGAAGTGGGACAGTTGTGAGGTCTGCAGTAGGAGTGACAGATGTGTTCAAGGTGGAGATGGGATCGGCTCTGAGCCCTTTCTTATCTGCAGTGGTGCTGGACAGGTTGACAGACGAGATTAGACAGGACTCCTGGTGGACTGTGATGTTTGCAGATGACATTGTGATCTGTAATGAAAGTAGGGGGCAGGTCGAGGAGACCCTGGAGAGGTAGAGATATGCTCTAGAGAGGAGAGGAATGAAGGTCAGTAGGAGCAAGAAAGAATACATGTGTGTGAAAAAGAGGGAGAGGGGGTTCAGAGGAATGGTGAAGAGGCAGGGAGTAAATTTGGGGAATGTGAGTGAGTTTAAATACTTGGGCTCAACAGTACAGAGTAACGGGGAGTGTGGAAGAGAGGTGAAGAAGAGAATGGAGGCAGGGTGGAGAAGAGTGTCAGGAGAGATATGTGACAGAAAGGTACCAGAAAGAGTGAAAGGGAAGGTCCACAAGACAGTAGTGAGACTACAGTAGCTATGTTATATGGTTTGGAGACGATGGCAGCTAATGAAATGACAGGAGACAGAGCTGGAGGTGGCAGAGTTAAAAATGTTAAGATTTGCTTTGGGAGTGACAAGGATGGACAGGATTAGAAATGAGTATGTTAGAGGGTCAGGTCAGGTTGGATGGTTAGAGACAAAGCCAGAGAGACAAGATTGCATTGGTGTGGACATGTGCAAAGGAAAGATGCTAGGTATATTGGGAGAAGGATGCCAAGGATAGAGCTGCCAGGCAAGAGTAAAAGAGGAAGGCCTAAGAGGAGGTTTATGGATGTGATGAGAGAGGAGGAGCAGGTGGTGGGTGTGATGCAGATGCAAGATGCAGAGGAGAGGAAAATATGTAAACAGATGATCCGCTGTGGTGACCCCTAACGGGAGCAGCTGAAAGACTAAAAAGAAGAAGAAGTTTTTGCCTTAACTAACTCACTGTTAGCTTAAAAGTGCTGGGCTTCAGAAACGTATGCATTTGTTATCCTGTGTATAATGCCCTTTTGCCTCCCAGCTTGACATCATTTTCATTCAGAATGAAATGTTTTTATTTTTATTAGTTGAATAAAAGCATTTTCAACAATGGCTGTGTAATTGCACTGTTAGTGCCTACATTCCATTGTTGTATTTGGAGTAAGTAGCCATTTAATACTTAAAGTCAGTAGTTTCTTAATAACTAGATTTCTGGTTAGATGGGAACCCGTTTTTCTGCTTGATGTGCACTTGAAAGTGGTTTTAGTGGGGTGGCACATGTTCCCTGTTCAGAACTGCTTTTTCCAGTTTCTTTTATCCTTTCCATCCTTACTAACAACAGAAGAACTCAGGAGGCCATTAGAATTAGAAAAAAAGCAACTGAACCAGTAGAAGAAGAAAGTGAACCTCAAAAGAGGAGTGACTTCACAGTTATATATTTGTATGATTTTGTAACACATGATGTTGGGAACACAGCCTTGCACTACCAAGTGCAAAAATACAGTGGTGTGAAAAACTATTTGCCCCCTTCCTGATTTCTTATTCTTTTGCATGTTTGTCACACAAAATGTTTCTGATCATCAAACACATTTAACCATTAGTCAAATATAACACAAGTAAACACAAAATGCAGTTTTTAAATGATGGTTTTTATTATTTAGGGAGAAAAAAAA
>JANRMT010027041.1:39288975-39309193 GCA_026402145.1 Polypterus bichir lapradei | reverse complement strand
TTTTTTTTCTCCCTAAATAATAAAAACCATCATTTAAAAACTGCATTTTGTGTTTACTTGTGTTATATATGACTAATGGTTACATGTGTTTGATGATCAGAAACATTTTGTGTGACAAACATGCAAAAGAATAAGAAATCAGGAAGGGGGCAAATAGTTTTTCACACCACTGTATAAGCTTTGGGTGGCTGTTGTTAAGATAAGATAAGAATCTATAAGACAAAATCAAAGCACAAAGGAATGAATTAACTACTTATCTATAACTAATCGTCCAAATGATTTGGGAGTTTCAGCCAGTTTATGTTAGGTATCAAAAGCATCCCTTACAAAAAATCAGTAGTCTTCTTTTACATAGCCCACCTGGAGGAGGGATGTGTATATGTGTGGGTGTGTGTGCACATAGACTCATACTGTTGCAATTACACACTCACTACTCAAGGTGGAAAAAAAGCCAGATATTTGCTAAACTGTGAGGAATGCTCCTGTTCAGTCTTGTTGCATGTCATCCCAGTTTTAGATACACCTGTCCTAGAGTTCAGGAGGAGGGTGGTTTGGACAGTTGGCATTTTTGTGAGCTATTTTTGGCCTTCTGTTATTCATTTAGTAGTGCATTGTGTATGTTTGATTATTAACCAAATACTGAATTAATTGAGTAAGTGATTAATTTACTGAGTGGTTTATTTTTTGATTAATACATTAATTAATTAGTTCCCCTCATCAATGAAACAAAATCATTGATGGTAAAATGTACATGATTCTAAAAGGAATCCCCAGTTTTCTGGAAAAAAGCAGCAATTACTAGTTTTAGTTGTGAAAAGTGTTAAATACTGTCATGGACCAGGCCATCTTGACAGTGTCAGCAGTGTTTAACTTTAGATTATTTGTCTTTGGTTTACAGCTGCAGGAATATTATAAGAAGCAGCAGGAGCAGCTTCATCTTCAACTGCTGACACAACAACAGCAGCAAGCAGGGAAACAGGCCAAAGAGGTAAGGTGCTAATCTAGAATGATTATGTCAGTATGCCTATTTTATCTGCCAGTCCCAAAAATTGTTCCTTGCTTCTGACTTGAAATGAGACACACACTGGTAATATTTGGATACCCTCATCCTAGTCAAACAAATACAGATACCTCCATGAATTTGAGCTTTGCTGATAGCCAATTAATGATTTGGACACCTTATAAGAAAACATTGTAGAGCTTGATTCTGGGCATTTTGGGTTCTATGCAGAATAAAAGCTCTGCTTTGTTATCAGTATATACATTGGGTGACCATCGTTAAAAGAAACATCAGCTTTTGTGACATGTTGCCTTCATTAAATGTCCACATAATGCTTATTGCCTCGTTTCACTTCAAGCAGTTTGGAGTTGACTTCTGTTAAACTAAGCACATCTATTTACTAAAAACTATGCTGAAAAGAAACAACAACTTTAATTTTTGCCAGTATTGGGAGACACTGATCGTTCTGTCTTCTAGTTGACTGGCCAGAATGTGAAGAACAGATTTTTTTTAAACATGGGAAATACAGTGATATGTTTCTTTCTTACATCCCTAGGGGGCAGGCTTTGATCCCAGCCGTTTCACAATATATATGGAGTTTGTACATAGTTCTGTTTTCCACATGGATTTTGTGTATTTACTCCAGATTTCCTTCCATATCCCAAATATATGTTTGTCTGGTTAATGGATGACACTAAATTGGCCCAGGAAAATCAGGCTTTAGTATTCTCTACCTTAGACTGACTCCTCTTGGAAGTTTGGATCTTTTCTTAGGCCCAGTGCTGCCAAGACAAGCTCCAGCTTCTTAAATTAAAAAAAATTATTAATTATGAAAATGTGATTGGGGATACTGATCAGATTTGTAGTGGCCTATTTGGTACTGAATGACTGGAGAGGAGCTACTTTTGGGAGTATAGTAAGAAAGGGATATTTGTATACAGTGTATGTTTTTAAGTGTTTTGTTACAGAGGCATTACATGCTTCAGGAGTGGATTGGAGGATGAGTCACTTGCATTATAATGTAGGTATTCTGCCAGTAGTGAAGGGAGGTGCAGAATATGTACATAGGTGGCATCAGAAAATTAATTGTTAACCAATAAACAAAGCAAGGGTCAACACTATGAGAACAAAAATATCCTTTGTCAAAGCACCAAGAAAAAAACAGAAATAATGTATTTTCAAGGTATCCAAAAACTCAGATAATGATAACTGCATGACATGGTTATATATACAGGAACATGCTGCTACCAACCCAATCCCACATTTTAGCAACAGGCATTCAAATGGCCACTACCATTAAACAAAATGGTGTTATTGGAAAATACCAAAATCAAAACAGTACACCTAACAACTTTTTTCTTAAGAAAAATAATAGTAGCTTTTGAATCTCTAAAGTTCTAAACCTAAGAAGTACCCCAAAAGAGAATCCAGAAAAATGTATTAAACTCACCAACAAATTTAAAAGAATACAGAATCACGATAGTTGGGTGGAAAAAAAAGTGCAGCAAGTCATTGTGAATTGTTTAGCATTTATACTTTATTTTTTGTTAGGTTAAAATTTGTTTGCCAATTTCATTATGGTCACCTAGTTACAAGAGGAATCTGTGGTGCTAAAACCAGACCAGGAGACACCTACTGGATGGTAAAGTGTAGCTGTAGACTAGCCACAGTCAGGTGTCAAAAGAGACAATAGGAAGGTGAAATTCCCATGTGTTGCCATGGTGTCTTGAGAATTAACTGTAGGATTGCCTGTTGAAGCCTTATGGAGAGTAGCAGAATGCAGTTTTTTTAGTTGACAAAAAGATATAAAAGTTAAGCAGAATGGAAAAACAAGGGTTGAAACTAAGCCCTAGATATGACCAATAAGGTCTTTAAAGTTATCATAGGAATCAATGTCATTATACTGAAAAAGTAATGGGAGTGTATATAAGGAGGTGAAATAATGCCATAGATATGTCTGTAGCATTTTGAAAAGAATTTGCAACAGTACTTTTAGCCAGGTGACAAGATGTCAATGTGTGGATTTACCCAGGCAACAACAGGTGATAAGGAGACAATGAAGGGCCTACAAGAACATCTGGGTGATGTGAAAGGAGCTGTGGAACTGTTTATAGGAATGTGCACCATAGCCATAGGTCTTACCAAAAGGTTTGGAAATTAAGCCACTGAACTATCATTAAAGGAAGCAGGAATGGACCAAGAGAGAATGTGTAGCTATGTGACATAGAGACAGATAAAAAATCATTGAACAGTTAAAAAGGTACTTCAGTATTCCATAAGTGGAGGTTAAGTGACTGCAAGAGCTCCCCTAGAGACCTGTAAATAAGAGAGTGAAAATTAGTTATAAAACTCCCCAAAGGAATGTGAAAAACACCATTTAAGTGTTCATGGGGTCATAGGCTGATGGCAAGGAAGCAACTTAATGGTTGTATGTAGGTGCCAAACAAATACTAGAGTGACTTTTGCTAAATGAACAGATGGTATTAAAATGCTAATGATATGTTGATATGACTGTATGTAGGGGTCCACAGTGTCGCTGTGTTTAGCTTGCTATGAGCCATGGGGTTGCACATTGATATAAAATAAGAATGTCTGCAGTCATGCATCATGAAATCCATTGAGGTACATATAGATGATTAGTAAAGAGCTAAAGGGATTTCTGTAATTAGAAGACAAGAAGCTGCAATGTGCCTGACGTCAAGTGGCACAAATTCTTTGGATGAGAAGTAGGAAGAGAAGCATTGACAGCAAGGTATAATTGTCCTATACAAGTCTCCATAGGGTCATAGGCAGCATCCAAACAGAGATGACAAGTAGTTCCACAGTGTTGTTGGTTGGATGATAAAAGACCTCCAGGAGTGCCCAGAGAAAGAAATGGATGTCAGTGGTCAAGTGAGAATGAGCAAATGAGTTGTCATTTCAGGGGTTGAATTAGAAAACCAATTACTCATTTATTTTTAGTAGGTGTACAAAAATAAAAGTATATCCCTTCATTCTTGTAAAGCTTACATCAGTCTCATATGAGAATTTTAGAATCAGAAAACAGTTTATTAAATTCATAACAAGAGGCAAAGAAGATGGAAGATGCAGAACCTGAAAATACTATCAAGTTTAACCTGCACATATTTGGAGAGTGTATAAAAGAATATGTATATGCAAACAAAATGAAGAAGCTTTAAACTCTCCTCTTATGAGCTGCTGCACATTTCCTGCTCAAGATATATTTCAGCAGCAGTGGAAATCAGAAATTGTGTTGTTGGAGTAGTGGGGTGCAGAGGGGAGGGATGTTATTGCACAGACGACAGAGCTGCCAGTTGATCTACCAAGAAAAACTTGCAAATAAGTTGCTATCCACCTTACTCACCAACCAAACCCCCTCCCCCCCACCACCTCAGTCTGCCGTTCCTGGCAGTACGTGGCTGTGCACTTTTTAAGGAGTGATGTTTAAAATGCTGGCTTGACGGTTGAGCTCTTGAGTCACCCAGGAGTCAGATTAATGAAGTGCCTCTGTCAGTCCGCAGTGGCATGCTGAAACTCTGTTTGATGTGCTCATAAATCAAGCTGACAAGCCTGTTACTTCGCTAGCTTAACGCACTCGACTGAATCTAATGTAAACAGAACGCAGACACAATGTGTTAAAGAACTTGAACCGTGTCACGGGTTTGGAGGAAAGAGATGGGGGGGAGGGGGGGTAAGGGAGAACTAGGAGGAAGCTGAGGATAAAGCTTCTCATCCATATACTGTTAGGAGGAGGGGATAAAGAACAACAGCCCCAAGTCACACCTTCTGACACTCCCTCCTCCTGAGAAAATGCTCCATTAGTCAGCACACTGGCTTTATGCTTTAGTCAGTCGCCTCAACAGGACAAGTGTCACTTTCTTCCCATTTTTTCACTTATGCCTTAATTTTAATCTTTGGCATAAAAGTTGAGGTTTGCTTATCTGATTACTGCCATATGCAACAGGTTAGCAGACAGTGTGCCCCATAGTGTCTAAAGTTCAAGATTGCTGATATAGACTCCCATTAGGTGACCCAGAACAAGTCACACAACCTTCCAGTGTTGCAGTTGTAGAAATATGCAAAAGTTATTGCATTGTTATTAGCTTTGGAGTTACGTGTAGGTTAATAAACATTTGTTGTAAAAAGATAACTGAGAAGTAACACTGTCTCATTAAAGGTGGCTGCTGGGGTTCAGAATAATTGTTCATTTCCATTTGCTGACTTTTGCTGCTTGTAGATCCTATACTATATGACAAGTAACATGTTTCTTGCCACCCATCCCTTTCCATCCAAACCAAAGTGGAAGCAACTGGCTTTATTGTTACCACACAGAAATACTTATTTAAGCACTATGAGCTTGGCAAAGGTACTATATAAATAAAAGGTGTTATTATTTATTTTTGTACGCTCACTGAACAGATTATTAGGAGCACCTATACAACTGCTTATCCATCATGTACACTTAAATTATCTAATAATCCAATATGGCAGAAGTGTAATCCGTAAAATTATACAGGTACAGGTCAGGAGCTTCAGTTAATGTTAATGTGGCATGATTGTTGGCACCAGATGGGCTAGTTTGAGTATTTCTGTACCTGCTGATCTCCTGAGATTTGCATGCACAACAGTCTCAAGAATTTACTCAGAATGGTGCGGAAAACAAAAAGCATCCAGTGAGTGGCTGATCTGCAGACAAAAATACCTTGTTGACGAGAGAGAGAGGTCAGGAGGGAATTGCTAGACAGGTTCAAGCTGTCTTAGATAACTTAGATAACCACTCTATACAACTGTGGTGGACAGAAAAGCATCTCAGAATGCAAAAGACGTCGAACCATAGGTTGGACAACAAAAGACCATGTTGGGTTCCACTTCTGTCAGCCAAAAACAGAAAGCTGAGGGTGAAGTTAGCAGAGGCTCACCAAAACTAGACAGCTAAAGACTAGAAAAACATTGCCTTGTCTAAAGAATCTCGGTTTCTGCTGAGGCACACAGATGCTGGGGTCAGAATTGGGCGCCAACAGCACGATTCCATGCACCCAACCTGTTTTCTGTTAACAGTCCAGTCTATGGGTGGTGATGTAATGGTGTGGGGATGTTTTCTTGGGACACTTTGGGCCCGTAAATATAAATCAATCATTGCTTGAAGGCCACAGCATCACTAAGTGTTGTTGCTGATCATGTACCGTACATCCCTTCATGGCTGCAATTTACCCATTTTCTAATGGCTATTTTAGCATGATAATGCTAAAATAAAATGTCAAAAAGCGATAGTCATCTGAAACTGGTTTTGTGAACATGACAATGAGTTTGGCATTCTTCAGTGGCCTTCCAAGTCCCCAGATCCAAATTCAGTAGAGCACCTTTGGAATGTCTTAGAACAGAAGATTCACAGCATGAATGTGCAGCTGACAAATCAGAAAATATTACATGATGCAATCATGTAAATATGGACCAGAGTCTCAAAGGAATGTTTCCGATATCTTGAGGAACCCATAATCATGAAGAATTGAGGCTGTTCTGAAAACAAAAGGTGGCCTTACCCAGCTTTAGTATAGTTTTTCTATAAATTTGCTAAGTGAGTATTAAGTACAGTTGATTCTGTATTTCTATATTTTCTACATGTGAGCCCTGAAAAGTGAATTTTCTCCTTCAGAATTACGCATAGAGTTGGTGATAGAGACTGCAGAAGTTGATGGTAATCAAAGCTTCATTTCCCATTTTGTAGTCATCAAGCAGGTCGAGCAATAGTTTTTATTTTGTAGAATTTAGAATGTTTAAATTTTGCCACAGCATTTTAATTTTCAGTTTGAATAGCATGACAAAAGTTATATAAAAAATCTTTTTGGAAGGGTTAGTAGTTGGTGTTGCTGCCTCACATCTCCAGGAGACTGAACTGGATTCCATACCAAATTGTTTTCCTTCAACATCCCATCAATGTGTTGATCAGGTTAAATTGATAACTCTAAACATTTACTGTGTAAATGAGTTAGGTTGTGTCCATGTGTTTAAAGATGGATTGCTACACTGGGATAGTCTCTGGTTTGCAAGTGATGCTGTAGTAATAGCATTGGGACCAGAATTTACAGTTTTGTGCACCACAAACTATTGTGTCAGACCCAGGTAACCTTGTGCTGTATATTCCAACCCATTAGACTTACCAAACCCTTTTTATCTGAACATCATGCAACAGATATAGTGCAATTTTCAATTATTTCTTCATTGTTTGCAGTGTTGGATTAAGGTTCACTTGAGGTTGCACAGTAATTTAATGGAAATTTTAAATGGAAAACATAATGATTTATGAAATGCATTTTTTGTAATCACAAGGTACTTTATAAGTATATCACTATAATACAGTTGTTCACAAATATAATTTGTGTATGCTACAATTATTTCTGTGGTTCTTCAATTATGACATACGTAGGAGACATGACTTATTCAAGGTCACATAAGGTCACACAGCGGAAAAGCCACTGGGCGTCATTTATTATTTAAAAAGTGCAAACACAGAACAATAAATATTTTAATTTTACAAGAACCATTAAACAGTAATTTGAACATTTAGAACTGGCGAAGTGTTTGGTCTTTTTGGATTGTCTATATGTAGCATATTTCCACCTTTCTTCTTATAGACAAACATGTTCATTCTTCTCAGACAGAGTGAAAACAGTTTCACCGAAGGGTTGTTTCCCGACTGCCACGTCCACAGATAAAGCAGGAAGTGTCAGAGGGCAGTAGGGCAGGAGAGACTACACCCAGCATCAGAGAATAAACAGCCCTCCACCCAGTCTCTCTACAAGCAGAGCACTTGCGGCAGGCAGCAAACATGACCCCCCTGTTCCATGCTTCCCTTCCTCTACCAGATGCTGATTTGGAACCTGATGCTTTGGCAGACCTGCTCTCCATCACTTTTCTGTGTCTTGTGTTAAGGATATGCTTGCTAAATGTGACATTCAGAGCTTTTCCTGTCGAAACTTAAAACACCAGAACCCGACTTGTGTCACTTGGCTTTTCCTCCATTGTGCCTTTGTTTTAAATAAATAAATAAAATGATCTTCTAACACTGTAACCCCCACACTCTTGCAGCCTAAGAGAGCTGCCGCACCGTTACTGTAACAAGATTAATGTAAAAAATGCTGCTGTTTAAGCACGCAGGATGTACTGACAGACCAACTCCTGTCTGCATCTCGCAGGAAGTGACCTCTGACCATTTCTCTCCAGACAGCTTGTCTCAGAAAAAAGGGTTGCTGTTTTTGACAAGATTAAGAAACTAAAATTTTCTTTTTCAATCTTTTCTTCTTTTCTTTCATCCTAGACAAAAATCAAAAAGCCAAAAGGCCACTTGGAGTAGCAGGCCAAGGAATATTTATCAAAAATGCATTTTCTGGCCAATTACTAAAAGACAGTGTTTTAAACGTTTGTAGCAGAGTAGCATGTGAGATAATCCTTGAGCAGCACAGAAGGAATTGGCTTCATAAACCCTTGCATGTCATGATCTTGAAATAGTTAAAAGGTTTATTTGTCTGTTAGAGCATGGTGATAAAATTATTTCAGTTTGGTAATCCTCAGTTCTGGTGGGCTGTTTATGAGCAACCAGCATGAGCCAAGTAAAATTCATTATGTGCCTGTGTTTTCGATAAGATCCTCAGAAAAAGCAGCTGAAATGACACTGAAAATGTATTTTTAGCAAAGTCCCATTGGTCAGCCATGAGAGGAAATGGCAAAAGGTGAAGAGAAACTGGGTTTGCATTGGCATTGAAGCCGTCTGTATTTGGTGCCAGACCTTTGAAGTGTAACAGGCCCAAGAACCAAACTCAAGTTCCCCTATGATAATTAACCCTTTGAAAGCTTAAGGGTGAACATATGCAGTTCTGATTTTGGTCGTCTGCCAGTGTGGCGTAGAGGTTAAAATGTGAAGCATAAGCTGCTGGTTCAATATCGACGACTGATCTACTTAGTGACTTTGATTCTGCCAGTTCTCCAAATGAGAAAGTATGGAAATGATTATACTACATTGGTGGGGTGTTGATTATAGAAACAGACTATACAGTAATCCCTCCTCGATCGCGGGGGTTGCGTTCCAGACCCCACCGCGATAGGTGAAAATCCGCGAAGTAGAAACCATATGTTGTTTGGTTATTTTTATATATTTTAAGCCCTTATAAACTCTCCCGCACTGTTTATAAATATTCCCCGCAGAGTTATACAGCATTTGTATTCTCTTAGATATTAGGTAAGATTCATTGAAATTATGTATATAAACACACACTGTTTATATACAGTAAAACCTAAATATTATTTTAAAGATATTGAGTGTCTCCGATATCACATATGTTACAGCCATTACGATAGACAGGTCACCAGCAATAAATACGTACAATGCAAGAAAAATAGTATACAGTAAATGTGTGACACTAAACGTACGTACATGTACTAAGCACTGTAAGAAGAAAATTAATTATGGTTACTCACCAACAGTGACACGATGACTTGTCCGATAACAATGAGTTTAATTTTACTGCACAACAAAGGAGAGCGTTACAGCCCTTGTAAAGGAGCCACTTCAGGCGATTGTGTAACACTGCCGTTGTTCTTCTTCTGGCAGTCTTCAATCCAGATCCCTAAAGCAGATTCCATCCAGACTACTGCCTTATTACATCCACTTACAACTCGTTTTGCACCCTGGTTAAAAGGACACTGCAGCCGTAGATCTTATATTCCTTTCCTACTTTTTAAATAAAAAGAATCGTAGCCTTCAACAAATCCAAAATGTTTACCTTTTCGGCAATCGTTAACATCTTCTTCTTGCGCTTGGGCACGGCCCCTGAAGCAGTAGCAGATCGTTTTGGAGCCATAATGAAGGGCTTGACTATGCACAAAGATAAACACTAAAGAGCACAACTCTTTACACAGCGAAACACGTTGATGCTGAATGAGCGAGACGAGACTTCCTGGTTAACACTGCATTCAGCACGCAGGAGCTCAACTGTGTGCTCTGATTGGTTAGCTTCTCAGTCAGGAGAACTTAACTGCGTGCTCTGATTGGTTAGCTTCCCAGCCATCCGCCAATAGCGTCCCTTGTATGAAATCAACTGGGCAAACCAACTGAGGAAGCATATACAGGAAGTAAAAAGACACATTGTCCGCAGAACCCGCGAAGCAGCGAAAAATCCGCGTTATATATTTAGTTATGCTTTCATATAAAATCCGCGATAGAGTGAAGCCGCGAAAGTCGAAGCGCGATATAGCGAGGGATTACTGTATAATATATAAAGGCTTCCAGTTCAGTCTCCATCTCCTTTGCACTATGGCTAACTTAACATGGAAAAATTTAACCAAAACATAAGATAATTAAGGATATTTTAATAATGCAAGACCTCTTTCAAAGTCTCCAAGAAAGGTTGAATTACCAAAGTCAACTCAAGATGCTAGATTTAGCTTTTAAAACTCCAAAGATAAGTCAAAAATCTAAAAGAACTTTGCTTAAATTATTCCACACCCTAGCAATGCAAAAGCACTAGTTAGCCAATGAATGAACTTTATTGCTAACCCAAGAGACAGTCATAATGAAATAGAATTTAAAACTGAGAATGCAATGAGAGACCTACTCAGAGAGCAAGGAGCATACAACCTGGAAGAAGCCAGCTAAAGCCATAGTGAAAAGCTGTTGGCAGGCAGGTGTCTTTTACAGACCCATCAAGTAACTGTACCTAAGTGACCTAATTTTAGAAGTATGCCCCACCTTTACAGATTCTGAGGGTAATGGGCCAAAATGATACAAAAGTGAAGGCAAGAACCAGAGGAAAATAAAAAGGAAAAAACAATGAAAATAAGGACGAGGAATGGATGTAGTCCTGACAATCGGTGTGTTGCCTCAGAAGGCAGTATTTTAAGGAAAAATTATCAGAATATGACAATTTGTGCCAGATTTGTAACAATAAACAGAGTCACAAGCAAAATCTTTGTTAATATTCGCCAATCTCAGATGGCTGAGAAATGCCCAGTGCCTTCTATCCTGTCGCAGCAATGATGTTTCTGGTCATGCACTTCCTGGTCATGTCCTTAGCAACCTCATGGCAACCGTAAATAAAACCCATTAACAGATAAGGTGTGGGGGACAAAAAAGACATAAAAATATGTAAACTAATTTTAACAAATAAAAAAAAAATCAGATTTGTTTTCGGGACTAATTAGGAATGAAGTATGCTGGAAAAAGGCAATATTAATGTAGCAAAAAAAGGTCACAGCATAATAATTATTAAATCCACCTGCTTGCACTCCATTTGTAAAAAAAATGTAAATACTTAAGAATTATGCTATATATGTATACCTGTGAAGCACCTTGGGATGGAGTTCCTGTAGTAAAACACTATCGAATATAAAGTGTAAAGAGTGTAAACCACAAGGTTGGCAGTTAAGCTGTCATGACTGACTCATGGAATGGCCCTAGAGTGAATTTTTTAACCTGTCCGATACTCAACTGGTAGGAGTACAGAAAAATTGCACAATGAATTTCTGTTTTATAACTTATTTTGATCAGATAAATAAGTAACAGAATGAAGGTTTCATAGTATTTGAATAACTTGTTTTCAAAACACAATGCTTGCTATTCATGGGATTTGATGCCACAACCTTAAAGTTTCAAGTAGACATGCATTTGAAGAAATCTGTGTGTAATAATAAATATAATTTGTGCTTGTGTTTTTGTTTGTTTGATTGTTTTTGACATCCAGGTCTCATTTTTGAGATTTAATTTTTATCTTGATATGTTTTAGAAATGTTAATTTCATTGCAGTTTGAGTTGTCTTTGTTTACTTGATGCCATTATGTTTTGTCACTTGACCTCGGCGTTGCATTTGTTAATGTTATAATTGTGACCCTATAAATATGCAATGGTTTTAGGATGCACTGTTTCTCAGTGGATAAGCAGCATCTCATTTCTTATAGGACATTTAGCTTACTTTCTAAGTAGTCTCAAGTGTTATTTTTGTTTTTTGGCTCTGACTCTCTTTGCCAATGACTTCTTATTAACATATTGCTCTTTGATTCCTGGTTGCTTGGTTATACAGTATCTGATCTCCTACTTTTGACCCATTTTTGTCCCTTATGACAAGTTTGTCTGAGAAAACTATCTCCTCTTCTTTTTGTTTACTCATTAGAAATCCTCAGATACCTTAAGTGTCTCATAGCCCTGCTGCTAGGCTTGGATAAGTTCCTGTACACCAGTGAGGAAAAAAACTAATGTAAAGTTTGTGCTGAGTAGCACTTTGAATAGTTAATACCATTCACAACAACCTTCTCAAAATAGTACTATGCACATTACACATTTTTCAGTTCTTAATATAAGTAATTTATGTCTCTTATTCAGTGTCTCTTGACTGTGCCACCTACTGTAACTGGCACCAGTAGGTCTCTATAGAGTCATAGTAAAGAAATTAAAGAGTGATTGTGAATGTAGTTGTTACTGTGCCTTTTACACTATTTTAAACTGTATACTTATTAGAGCAGAAGACGAGCAAGACTCTGCCAGGAGAAACTTAAGCTAGTTAGCTGTATGTTATTGTCGTCATCCTTTATTTTTTCTCACAAGGACTCCAGTCTTGCAGTATGAGGATCTGGGAAAGTTAAGAGCACATGCTAAAGTTAAAGTCTATCAAATGTTTTGCCATCAGTTTTACTTTGTAAGTCCCACAGTGAGTGAAGTTCTGTCCACCCTTTCTTGTTGCATCCTTCCCATTTAAATAGCTAGTAGGTCAGTATGTGTAAGCCCGCTACAAGCTAAGTGATGTTAAAGGACAGAAATGTCAGTTCAGTATCACTTTTGAATTTATGTACATTAACATTTATTTAATGCTTTTTGTAACTTTGTGTATTGTGTCTATTTATGCAATTATTAGTGTTAGAAAATTGGCAAATAAAGCACACATATATTAAAGCTTACGTGGAGTTTATGTGGTGTTGCAAAAGATCAAAGCTTTACAGTATCATTCATCTCTAAAGTTCACAAATCATTCTTAAGAGTCTATGGCTTTACATTTTTTCTGCATGTATTTAGCTGACAGTTTTATTCAAAATAACTTGTTAATCAGGATGGAATGATTATTTCCTTATTTCTGCTATTCAATTGGTGCTCAGTTAAGTGGCTCACTTGTTCAGTTGGTGGTAGTAATAGAATAGTCAGCCTAGTAGATTTCAGTTCAGTGCCTTAAAGCAAACTGTCCAAATTATTGAAAGCATTTATGACTATGTTTTGCCACTTTTCTTAACTTACTGCAAGCTATGGTGTTATTTGTGTACTTGTTTTGTAACAATACAATGTGCCTTCCACAGAGCTTGCTAAGTTCACCATCTCATTGTTCACTAGGTGTTCTCCCAGAAAATCTCCTGAAGGACACAGCACTGCCCCATCAGTAAAGGATAAATTAAAACATATGAAACTAGACTACAGTTTAATTTGGTACATTTGCTGTCACAATTGTGATTTTTTTCCATTTATTTTTTTAAATTGTTTTTTCCTTATAATTTTGTATGATGTCTGTGCTTATCAAAGCAGTATTAACTAGAAAGCAGAAATTAACTCTCTACAGTGCACATTTTCAGTGTAATGTAGGGTGCCCTTTGCCATACACCCAAACTAACAATCTCACTTGCTTTTGCCATTAGCAGTGCAGTCACATGAGTTACTAGGAAGCCTGAATTGTCACAAATGTGTTGGTGGTATAGTCTGTTTCCTGGGATGGTCATACTGACTTGCTTACATGTAACCTCTCCAGTATTGTGCTGTAATTAACAGCAAAAAATAACTAAGTGACACTTAAAATAAGTCCTTCATTTAATTTAAGCAGCGTGTATTTTTTAGGTTCTTGTCTGATTTTCAGGCCATTAATTTTCAGTATTAAATAATTTCAAATCACTGCAATGAAACAGTTGGCTCAATGTGAATTCAGTTTGCATTTTTTTTAATAGAAAGGTAGGAACACATCTTATCATCTTGCCAAAATACAAGACAACAACAGAGGAGTGTTACCTAACATTCAGGGCACAGTTAAGGGAAATTTTCTGTCACACTGGGACAACTGCAATAGACAGCAGTTACATAGAAAACTGTGGTGCATAGGTGTGTTTATTTGAGTGCATGTTCTTTATTAATTCTATAGTTTTAGTCAACATTCTTCATTTTTTTTAAATAATGCACATACAGGTCTTAAAATATAAGCACAGTTCTGTAAATCATATTGTGCCAGTAAATCCCTTTGAATTAAATTATATAATTGACCAGATTTAGTGAGGTGTTAAAAGAGTAAAAATAATGGTGTCTCTAGCCTCCATGTCTGTATTGGGACTTTAAACTTTTAACTAAAAGCCAAAACTACTTGTATGCAGGGATTGATGTAATAGTTTTCTCATTTACCAAGTAACTATTTATACATATACATTGGCATAAGCTGTGTTTTGATTTATCTTTATTATTTTTTAGAAAAAAATTAAGTGACTGTGCTTGAACTTTATTAACAGATATCACCAAGGAGTGCAGATCTTTGAATTCCAAGGACATGAGAAAGATATCAATCTGTGGTGTGAGGACTCAAAAAGCGATCTCAGGGAATAGCATATTAGGAAGTGGAAAACACTTTAATCAATTAATCTGTATTTTTATACCATCATTAGCAACATCACAAGGCACTAGTTTGCACTGGAAATCCTTTACAACAAATATTTTCTGTTGGCCTGGAATCAAATCAAATATTGAGAAAAGAAAAGTGAGATTTTTTAAATGGAGTCATATTTAGTCTACTGTAACTGAAAAATCTGTTCAAATGGCACAGTCATAGTTTGGAACTCAATGTCCTGAAAAATGTAGTGAGACTTGTAAAGTATACAGCCACACCCATTTCTCTCTCCAAATTCTGGAGTTACGAAGGAAGAACTTTGTGTTAGAAGTACTTTTTCATTGTAAGCTATTCATGTGTCCAGCTTTGTATTTTAGAAATCTCGCTTCTTTATCTGGGAACATTGGATATTTTGTATAGAAAAGTAATCTATGGCCTTTTCCTAGGTAAAAAATAAATAAAATATATTGTCTTTTCAGCTGTCATATCTAAGATAAGTCTCAGAGAATACTGCTTGGATTAGAGATTGTACAAAAGAGAACATAGTACTATTGAAAATTGACACTTGTCTCCATGCTGCATTATGTTGAAAGGGGTCATGCTATAGGCTTCAGCTTGGCAAAGACTATGTTTTGAAGATCAAAACTTTTTATGAACTTATTGTAATGTGCAAAAATAATATTGGTTGCATTTCTTTGAATATCTAAATGTACCATTAAGAAGGTTTTACACATGAATTTATCCATTCATTCATTTTCTGAACCTGCTTATTTCAAGTTACTTTCATGAGGTGGACCCTACTGACTGCTTTTAATGTAAGCTAAAAACCAACTATTTAAGGAGTATCAGTCTATTACTGGGGACTCTTTGATACCTATACCAATACAATTCAGAGTCATGAATCCACCTCCATTTTTGGGATGTGAAGGAAAAACAGACTTCATCATTTAAAAATGCACAGATAAATGAGGAGCATGTATAGTCTAAACTCACAGAGACCAAGTCTCCTTAAGTTATAAAGCATAGCATCAAACAAATACAGTGTATATACACTGATCAGCCACAACATTTAAAACCACTGACAGGTGACGTGAATAACAATGATTATCTTGTTACAGTGGAGTGTGTGAAAGGGTAGGATATATTAGACAGCAAGTGATCAGTCAGTTCTTAAAAGTAGCGTTTTGGAAGCAAGAAAAATGGGCAAGCGTAAGGATTTAAGCAGCAAGGGCCAAACTGTAATGTCTAGACGATTGTGTCAGAACACTCCAAAACAGCAGGTCTTGTGGTGTGTTCCTGGCATGCAGTGGTTGGAACCTACCAAAAGTGGTCCAAGAAAGGACAACCAGAGGACAGATGAAAGGGTCATGGGCACCCAAAGCACACTGGGACATGAGATATAGTGAAGGCTAGCCCCTGTGTGCATTATTTATGTGGAGAAGAGATGGCAGCAGGATGTACTATGGGAAGAAGGAAAGCCCGTAGAGGCAGCGTGATGCTTTGGGTAATTTTCTCCTGGGAAACCTTGGGTCCTGGCATTCATGTGGATGTTACTTTGACACATACCAACTACCTAAATATTGTTGCAGACCATATACACCCCTTCATGGCAACAATATTCCCTGATGGCAGCTGCCTTTTTCAGCAGGATAATGTGTCCTGCCACACTACAAAAATTGTTCAAAAATGGTTTGAGGAACATGACAAAGAGTTAAAGGTGTTAACTTGGCGTCCATCCCAGTTCCCTAGATCTCAATCTAAACATCACAATTTAAAGGATCTGCTGCTAATGTCTTGGTGCCAGATACCTCAGGACACCTTTAGAGGTCTTGTGGAGACTGTGCTTTAACGGGTCAGAGGTGATTTGGTGGCACAAGAGGGACCTTCACAATATTAGGCAGGTGGTTTTAATGTTCAGTGTGTGTATGTGTGTGAGTAAGAAAACAGACAAACAGATTAAGGGTTGGGGATTCTGTCCCCGTATACTGTAAATAACAGCAACAGTAGACAGTATTCTGAATAATGGTCAGGTTTGTAAAGTACAATCGACAGAGACTGGTGGTAACACGGATGTATGTAGGTGGGAACAGAAGTAGGAATGCTGGGAGGATGATGTGGAGGATCTTGGGACAGTGGTGAAGTCATCTGTAAGGAACCAGAGGTGAATTCACAACATGGAAGCGGTTCAGACGTCTGGACGAGGTTTTTGAGACGAATTCAAGATGTTGTGTTTTTTTGTTGTTCGTCTTTCCTGTTAAAATAAAGAGAGAGGCGTTATCACGTTGTCTTAGTCAACTGTCTTGTGGTTTCGCACGGCTCGTCGGGTCCTTTAGCTGCCCCCTAATCGCTCATGTGTGATAATATTTATATACGCACATTTGTGTGTGTGTGATATGTAGGGTTACTGGCCTTGCTGATTGGAAATAAGCTCCAGTGGTATTGGCCACACTTTAAAAGGATCAAAGGAGCCGGAGTCCAAGTAAATCAAGAAATCCATAGGATCTCATCTTAATACAATCTAAGTAGGAAGGAGTAATCCACCCCTTATTTCACAGGACATGATTATGCTGGAGGCTTTTACTTATATTGTAAGAGGTAGAATCCTCATGCATTTTTCACCTTTACACTAACATTAATGTCTGCATAATAAGAGGGAAACGCCAAATTGTGCAAGAATTATCTTATGAACCTTTAGTTTGGGCACAATGTTTTCAAAGAGGCTCCACTAAAACTTGACAACAGACCTGTTTAGTTAATCCATGTAACTATCGATTTAAGTGCTACACTAAAGGTTTTAATACTTTTAAATCTGTCACCCTCTTCCACCTTTGATTGGATTGAAAGTATGTTTTATTGTGTTTTGGGTGAGGGATGCACCCACAGCATGCTCTATATGCCATTTAATTTTATTTTGTCATGGGTGTAATGCCGTGATGCTAGCTTTAATGTACAATATGCTGCCCTTTTTAATTATGTCAAGCTTGTGATACAGTGCTGGGATTGAAGAATGGAGGCACCTCTTCCTCTTTGACCTCTTACGTTTTCTGAGCTAAAAGCAGATGAGGCCTAAAAGGTTTACATGCAGCATCCTTTTGTACTCTCCATATGGGCACAGCAGCACACTTTGCTTTAATGTATGGTTCACCCTTCTTGTGTTCTGATTGTTACGTTTATTCTGAGCCCGGGAGATCCCAGGTTATTATGATCTTACTAATGCCATGTAGTTAAATGCCTGTTGAACAGTCATTTTAACACCGTTTATATTCTCTCTTTTTCTTACTCTCTCTCTCTCTCTCTCTCTCTCCGCCTCTCCTTGTCATCTCCCCTCCCCCACTCTTTCTCTCTCTCTCTCTCTCTCTTTTTTTCTGTCTCTCTGCTTCTGTGTAGCAGCAGCTGGGAAACAAACAGCTGGCTTTCCAACAGCAGCTTATTCAGATGCAGCAGCTCCAACAGCAACACCTGCTCAACCTGCAGAGGCAAGGCCTGGTGAGCCTACAACCCAGTCAGGGCGCCATGCCCATGCAGACGCTCCAGCAAGGTAGGCCAGCAGGCGGGTTTTTGGGCCTGGGCCTATATGCACCCAGCTCTGCCAGCATTTCTTCCTGCCCATCATGTGTGCTTATTTATAATGCCTGGTTTTCAAAATAGTTATTAGAATACTACAGTGTGTGAAGAATATATTGTAAATACAGACGAGGGAGTTTCATGGTAGGAAGTGTACAGATAATAAAACAGAAGTGTTGAAACAGGCTCTGGTGTATCTTGGTCTGACTACAGCATCCACTCCAATACTCAATGGTGACTCCTCAGCTTCATCTCTTGCCTGAAGCATCCTACATGTTGTTTGTCATCTTGACACTGTGTCAGAGTGAGTATGAGGTCTCCCTGAATTATTCCAAAGGACAGCTGAAGACAAAACACCATAAACATTTGTTTTGTAACAACCCTGAAATTCTGCACATTGTCTTCTTGAAAAGACAAGTCCAAACAATAAAGTTTTATACATCAGTGCAATCAAATAACTGACCATAGCAGAGAAGGAAGGTATGTGCACGAAACCATCAGTCATTGCAGAAACATCTCCAAACTTGATTTGAGTTCAGGTACTTTTTGTGAGGGTAGTACAGTATAACAGCTAAGGCACTGAACTACAAATTGCAAGGTTACCAGTACAGTCCACACTACTGGGTACTGAGTTACACCTGCTACTTGTGTATTAAAATTCACATTGACGTGGGTCACATTAAAAAGTTAAAATGTGTACAGAAAGTTTTTTAAAAACCTGGTTTCTTGACACTGTATACAGTTATCTGTATGTTCTTCTGTAAGACCAATCACAGACAGCACCTTTCAGAACACACTAACTACCTGGTCAAGTTAACACGTTAAATTAAAAAAATAAAAAATTAATTAACTCTGCCAAATATATATTATATTAACACATTTGCAAGTAATGCCAACTTGCTTATGTAACCTAGTGGTTAATTGGATAGGTGGTTGCCCTTCATTTTCCACTAGGGTTATGAAGAACACAACTTTAAAAAAATTGCTTACCAAGCAAAAAGGCAATATTTTTGAAAACACAGTTTAGTTTATATTATATTTTGAATTTGCAGCTGGTGCCATAACTAGTTTGTTAGTAGCTAACTACACTTACCTCTCAAATACAGATAATAGAATAAATTCAAAAATAGCATTTCTTCTGTACCTCTCCTTAGTATCTTTGTGTGTCTCTCCTATCTCAATCGTGCTCACATAAAGGCTACAGTATTTCTTAGACACCATCATTTTGAGGCATCCTGCTTGCTTCCTGTCTGCTTCTTAACTACCACTCATAGTAGATCTCCCCACCCCAAACACTATTACTTATTGTAAAAACATCATTTATATTCTTGCGGATACATTCCATCTTTGAATGAGGTTTGGGTTGTGCCTTGCTAATATTTAGCAACCCAAACATTGCTTGGTAAGGTCTTGTTTCTTTTCTTTGTAGTGCTCCATTTTGACTCAATTTTTATGAAAATACAAAACATTGTCCTAATCAGGATTTAAACTTTGTACACCTAAACTATCATATCATCATATTCACCATGGAGCAACCATAGCTAGACTGAATCAGCAGGACTAGACTAGGGCTGTCAGTTAGTATGTTGCTATTTGAATGTAATTCAGATTTATTGGAAAAAAGTCTTATTCAACGTAAAAGATGACATTCAGTTGCAAAAGTATGTTTTTTTTACCTGCACTAACATGGCCTTTAGTTACTCCATACTCACTGTGCAAAGCTGCAGCATTTGTCAGATTTGTTTTTGCACTTCACTTACATGATCAGCCTTTTTGTTATTTTGAATGGTTACTTTGTTGTTCTTATTAGTAAAACTTACTGTTAGAACCTTTCAATCCCTCAAGTGTACTTGGACCAGTTTTTCTAAATGCTTTTCCAGTGCCCTGAACATAAAATGTCTCTGTCCCATTCATTCATATACCTGAGATCTCTAACTGTTGTTAAATGCTAAGACCTTCTTCAAATAAAGATCTAAGACCTTCGCCAAATAAAGATCTATCTATCTATCTATCTATCTATCTATCTATCTATCTATCTATCTAT
>JANRMT010027041.1:39227198-39288965 GCA_026402145.1 Polypterus bichir lapradei | reverse complement strand
TATCTATCTATCTATCTATCTATCTATCTATCTATCTATCTATCTATTGTATCATTAAAGCTAATGGAAATTAACCTTTATAATTCTGACTTTACTTTCATTACAATTCTTTAATATTCACACTTTAAAGATCCAACATGCTGTGTCCTATTATTAGCTTCTGTCATATGTGGCATGAAAACAACGTGATGTAATTAAAAATATTAAGGCCACTTGTATTAAAATATTGCTGTATTTTTAAAGAAGAAAAAAAAGTAGAGATTTTTTTGGACCCTGACTTGATAGCCACACAGTAGCCACTTATCCAGGTGAGTTCATTGATGCTGACAGGCTTTTTATTGTGCCCATTGTACACCCCCAAAATAATAAAATAAGCCTGCCTTCAACCTGCCTGATTCTTGCATGCTCTTTCACTTTGCTTGCTATTCTCTCTTTATCTTGATCTTACTAACTGACTCAGATTTATTGTGATCTTTTTCAAGGAAACGAGTCATAAAGACAGCCAAAAAAAGGAGCTTCACCCCTTAGAAGACACATGTAAGGGGTTGTTCAAGGTGACTCTGCAAACCACAAAGTGCTTATGACAGTGTTGCTTGGGTCTTCTAGCACTCATCTGGTGTCCCAGCACTGCAAATGTTATGTGATGTGTATCTGAATAACAGTTGCCCAACTATCACTTGATTTTTTTTGTTTTTAGCTGCTGTTGTTAGCTCTTGCTAAGTGATCATTACTATAATAATAAATTATAACTTTTTTTTTTTAAATATACATACTCTTGTACTCTTATATATATATATATGTTGTGGAGCCGACCCGGACACAGACAGGCAGACATGTTGTTACTCACCACCACACGTTTATTATTTACAAATATTTACAACAGTTATGGTCACTAAGACCCAGTCCCGTGCACAAACCCCCAACACACACAGTCCTGGCCACACAAATGCCTTTTCTTCGGGCCGCTTCCACACTCCTCACGTGCCTTGTCCTTCTTCCACCCGACTCCAGCCTCGAATGAAGGGAGACGGCCCCTTTTATACACTCCCGGACGAGCTCCAGGTGGTTCCCGGCATTCCCCTCTTGGCCACGCCCCAGCGTGGTGGAAGTGCCAGCTGTTCTCCCGGCAGCTCTCCGGGTGTCCGTCTAATTCTTCCCCCCAGCACTTCCTGGTGTGGCGGAAGTGCTGAGGTCACAAGTCCCCAAGGCATTGGGGCGCCTCCTGGCGGTGACCACGGGCCCCTACAGGGTGGGGCTTCCATGCCCTGAACCCGTGGCCCCCAAAGCAACCAGGAAGGCGGCCCCCACATGATCCCAGATGGGCACACGCCCACTTCCGGTCTTTCAAGGCGTCCCAGCCGGGTTGTGACCCCTGGCATCCTCGACAATGTGTATATATATATATATATATATGTATATATATATATTTATCTCTCTTTCTATATATATATATATATATATATATATATATATATATATATATATATACTAAGTATATATAGAAATGAAAATTATTAACCTACAGAGGGCTGAATTCAAAGACACAAAAAAAATCAAAGTGAATGCGGCAGGCTAGTCCATTTTGCTGAAATTTCATTGCAGCAGCTCAAAATCGTAGTTTGCATGGCCCCCACATCCTCGTATACATGCCTGACAACATTGGGGCATGCTCCTAATGAGACAATGGATGGTGTCCTGGGGGATCTCCTCCCAGATCTGGACCAGGACATCACTGATCTCCTGGACAGTCTGAGGTGCAACCTGGTGGCGTCAGATGGACTGAAACATAATGTCCGAATAGGTCAGGCGAGTGTGGGGGCCAGTCAATGGTATCAATTCTTTCATCCTTCAGGAACTGCCTGCATACTCTTGCCACATGAGGCCGGGCATTGTCGTGCACCTGGAGGAACCCAGGACCCACTGCACCAGCATGGGGTCTGACAATGGGTCCAAGGATTTCGTCCCGATACCTAATGGCAGTCAAGATCGCCATTGTCTAGCCTGTAGAGATCTGTACGTCCCACCATGGATGTGCCTCCCCAGACCATCACTGACCCACCGCTGAACCGGTCATGCTGAACGATGATACAGGCAGTATAACATTCTCCACGGCTTCTCCAGATCCTTTCACGTCTGTCACATGTGCTCAGGGTGAACCTGCTCTCATCTGTGAAAAGCACAGGGCGCCAGTGGTGGAACTGCCAATTCTGGTATTCTAAGGCAAATACCAGTCGGGCTCCACAGTGCCGGGAACTGAGCACAGGGTCCACAAGAGGATGTCGGGCCCTCAGTCCACCCTCATGAAGTCTGTTTCTGCTTGTTTGGTCAGAGACATTCACATCAGTTACCTGCTGGTGGTCATTTTGTAGGGCTCTGGCAGTACTCATCCTGTTCCTCTTTGCCCAAAGGAGCAGATAATGGTCTTTCTAATTGGTTAAAGAACTTCTACGGCCCTGTCCAGCTCTCCTAGAGTAACTGCCTGTCTCCTGTAATCTCCTCAATGCCCTTGAGACTGTGCTGGAGGACACAGCAAACCTTCTGGAAATGGCACATATTGATGTGCCATCCTGGAGAAGTTGGACTACCTGTGCAACATCTGTAGGGTCCAGGTATCACCTCATACTACCAGTAGTGACACTGACCATAGCCAAATGCAAAACTAGTGAAAGAACAGTTAGGAAAGATGAGGATGGAAAAATGTCAGTGGCCTCCACCTGTTAAACCATTCCTGTTTTGGGGGTTGTCTCATTGTTGCCCCTCTAGTGCACCTGTTGTTAATTTCATTAGCACCAAAGGAGCTAAAACTGATTAACAACCCCCTCTGCTACTTAACTGACCAGATCAATAGTCCAGAAGTTTCATTGACTTGATGCTATACTCCGATTCAAAAGTGTTCCTTTAATTTTAGAGCAGTATATACACACACAAGGTCTGTCCGAAAAGTATCTAGCCATGTAATATGAAAAATAGATAAATTTATTGAAGAATTTACAAGATACAAGAAACATTGTACATAAGATAATGATACCTCAGTCCTCTTCAAAACAGACACCTTAGGACCTCACACAGTTCTCCCAATGTATCTTGCACTGTTCAAAATACTCTGCAAAGTCCTTTGTTTGAACCGCCGCTATCAGCTGTCTCGTCATGTTTTCCTGAATCTTATCATCAGTCTAAAATCTCTTCCCTTTCAAAGGTGATTTTAGTTTCAGGAATAGCTAGAAGTCACAGGGTGCCAAATCTAGGCTGTAGGGGAGACCATCTTTGAAGCGTTTGTGCCACAGTTTTATTTGTGATGCACTCATTGCATCGTCCCTGAAAGCCTTCTGAATTATCCGAATAGTTTCTGCGGATGAATGTTCAAGCTTAATGCAAAAACTGATGCAGATTCGTCACTCTACTCAGTCATTTTGAATGCGACAGCCACACAGTACACATGCTCACTCAATGGACTCTAGTACCCACAGTTACTAGTCCTGTGAAGTTGTCGTTGTTCACGCATGCACATTCCAGTCCACTCTCCTTGGCTGCCAGGTTACATTGATGCCACACAAACCGTTCTCATTATATTCAGATAGTAAAAAGATAAAAGAGATACTCAATTGTTTATTTTTTGCAGAATGAAATCATTTGAGTAATATGTTAAACTTGACTCACATTAGGAAAGTGTTGTCTGCTAAATTCTTGTTGGTTGATGGGGGTAGTATGGGTAGGTTTATTTTGCAATCTATAGCATACTTGTTCGGCATTGTTAAGCGTGGCATCTGTCAGCTAGCTGTATTGCCTTTACCTGCCATTGCCAGAGATATTAGAGAAACTATATAGGTTTTAGTTTTCAGTGAAGCATTTCTTGTGCCTAAACTCTGTTGATAAAATGCTAAGAATAAAATTAAGTTTGTCTAAATGTGTATATAATAATAAATAAGGACTTTTTAGCATCTGTGGACAGAATGCCAGTTCATTGCAGGGCAGCACTATTACATGTAATTTTTTAATTCATTTTTTTTTGCACTGTAGGTATGGTACAGTAAAGCTGAAGAAAGAGGTATAAGATTATATTATAAGTCTATCGGTTATTTTACATGAGAGAATTCAAACAATAGATAAGATGGGGGGGGGGGTTATTTTAGATATCAAATAGAGATCAATACACCAAGAAACCAAAGTTTCAAAGAAAGGATTTTAACTTTTTAGACAGCTGTACACTTTGGCTTTAGCTGCCTAGCTCTGATTATGTCATTTTTCCAGAGGCCGCAAGGAACAATAAATATTGGTCCCTTGAAATCCAGAGTAAATCCCAGGACCGGCACCAGTGGAATTTCCCCCTTTTTTTCCAATGAATGAAAAGTCCCATTATGGCAAACCAGCCAACCATATATGTTTTTCTGACTAGTCATGCTTACAGAGCAAAAGGCATGGGACCAATTCTGATTCATTCATTATCCTTCAAGCTTTAGATTCACTTTATTGGCCGGCAAGAGGAGGAGCCAGCAAATCTGATCCCCAGTCTTTACTTAAAACAAGAAAAGGAAGGAAAAGTATTACTGTATATATAATTTAATAATACGAATATAACTCACTGATTGGTTGGGAGGTTTTGATATCTGATTTGTTAAGCATACTTGGAAACCTGTATGTCTTCCAGCTGTTGCCAGAGGCTGTATCATAAAATTAGAAACTGGGCACAGCATCAAGACTTGGAGGCATGCCACATGAAAAATGGGCCCTTGGGCCTGTTGTTATGCAATACCTGAAATTAGACAGCTGGCAAAAGAGAAGGGTAAACCTCTGTATTTGCCCTTCTTCTGATAATAAAATCTTTTATGTATTGATACAGACTCATCAGATGCCATTTATGTGAACATTGTGAACAAAAGGAACCACTAACATTTAAATTCTTTGTGTCGGTTTTTTAAAAGTCAAAATTTAAAATTCTGAGGCAGCCATTATATTGCTTAATTAGTTAATGAAGGTTTACACTGTACTTTTCATACAAAAAAATGCTCACCTACACTTGGCATGAACAGTGCATCACAGTTTTAATAGAGAATGTGTTGCAGCTGAAATGCAGACAGATGAAGCAATGTACTAATATTTGGACAATGAGTCACTCTTGGCAAATGAACATGCAGGTTTGCATCTATATCAATATCTGGCCACCTGGTGTCACTTGGTCTGTCTTCCATACAAGGAATTTCTGCTTCATTTTGTTACCTGACATCAATTGTTAATATCCCCTCATATTTATTCACTTGTTGCCATCATTACATAGTTATAAATTTGACAACCTTCAAAATCTAAATCGTCTTCATCTATTATGGGTTTTGTGAAAGCCAGATATATCATTTTACAGGAGTAACTACTTTCACAATTTAGGTTGAGATGATCTGTCTTAATTCTGGCAGTTGCCAATTATGTAAAGTACAACTTCTATTTTAAATTAAGTGGACATTTAAGTTGATGATATTGTAAGCCACCCCCTCAACTACATTTGAACAGCCTACCAGTTATGTAAGGGAGCCAGAATTTACCCAAGCTGCAGGATCACTGGACTTGGATATGGCTTGGCTCTATCTCAGAGCACACACAGCACACACTCATCTGTAGCCCATTTATTATTACTACAAACTCCGTGCAGACAGGACCCCAAACAGAACTGCTTATGTAGTGTTATACCTGTACATAAGGTGACAAGCACTAGGAGTAAAAGGATCCAACACACTGAATTTTTGCCAGTAAACCCCTGGTCAATATTATTTTCCCTCTCCCTGCTGTTAGAGATTCAAAAGACACAATAAAAAAAAAACAAACCTGCAGGATTTCTTTGATATGTTCTCTGGCTGTCTTTCTACTCTCCTACCACTCTTGTCTTTCTCCATGCAGATCATTCTCCATCTTTTCACTCTCATCTTCCTTTTTATGCAGTGCTCAAGAGCAAGCACTAGATGCCAAGTTGCCCTTGTAGTTCAGTCACTGACCTTATCCATTGACAATGGGTTCAACTAGCTGCACACCTTACATTATAAACTGTACTTAAAAATGGCCTGCTTGTTAAGAAAAACTTTTGTGGAGTGCTAATTTTGAAATCACTCAGTTTCTGGGCATGTAGTTTTGCTTGTTTACATATTTTATACTTAGAGGTCTGAATAAGAATGCAACATAAACACAAAATATTTTAATTTCTTGAGGGGTGTTACTCTTGCAAAGAGACTCATCAGCCTGAGGGTGGACTCAGGGCTTAAAGGAACCAAGATCTTATAGGTATAGCAACACAAAAGGGGGCTGTTGTACAGGGAATCCATTGGGTGGATCATGGTGCACAGATACAGAAAACGTATTTGATGTACTGTATATATAAACCTGTTGCTTTGATATATTATGAAGGCATTGTGTGTTTGATCTTAATCTTTTATAAAAAAATAATCAATATGTTCTTGTGCTCTTAATGTTAATCATAAGCAAGGAAATGCAAACTGTTGCTTTCCATTTTGTTTTTGTCTTCTCCCCAGGTTTTATGGACTAGCAACATTAGTTCTAGTAAAGCTATGTAAAGATTGGGGAATCTAATTTCTCTGTGTAAGTCAAACAGCTCGAAATTTATATTAACAGCTTGGAAATTTATACAGTATTAAAAAAAAACACTCAACAGTTGGCCCCTGATTCTGTGAGGCAGTAGTGCTAACCACTGCACAACTTAGGTGCTTTTTATCAAATATAAAAATTATTTACCTGTATATTTCTAGGGTACAGTATGTGTATTTTCGTTCTTTTACTATTTATATATTGAGTTATTCATTATAATTTGAGGAAATAGTACAAAATGAAAATAAACTAAAATAAATACCTAAGTAAAAGTAACAGGCCCATCACTTCTTTTCAGTAAAAGCCTTTAGACACAAAAAGAACCATATGTATTTGCACACCTAACAATTTCTAGCCTTTACCTGGGATTAGAGCTTCATGTATGAATGATGTTGACCTCTGAAATTGTCTAGTATGCAATAGAACTAGTATTGCCACATGCCTGTATGTGTAAATATGCAATGAAGTTCAGACAGATTGAACCTTTCTATACTGGCTTTGAGGCTGTTGGGACTTAGAATAATGTTTATCAACATGTCTAAGACTCTGCTATTTTCCCCTGGCTATTATTGTTCAAAGTTTAGGTAATCTCCTGTCCCTTTTTAATTTCCAGAGATACAAAATAAGTCTGTTTTCTTTTTCTGTTCCTATTCAATCTGTCTTTTGAGCCCCTTGCCATCTCTCCATGCAAACTGAAAAAATAACTACTATAATGCTTATGGCATTTCCATTAAAATTTCTTTACATGCTGATGACATTCTGTTCTTTCTTGGTAACACCTCTTTAGATCTCCCTAATATTCTTAATCTGTTCAGTTCATATGAAGCTGATTAAGGACATGTCACCTCTAAGTATAGTTTCTTCTTTAAGACAGTTAAAGAATCTTCTCTATGTTTTGTATTCTGCTTTGTTGTTGCTCCCGGGTGGCTGTCATTAAATGAATATTTTTTTTGCAATGAATGACCTAAAATTGTAAAAAGGTAAGCAGCAAACTGCCAGAGGTTTAATTTTAAAGTTTAGGTTAGCAAACTGAAAAAAGGAAATATCAGAATATTACAAATGGGTCTTCCTCGGGGAACAACTAATAGGTTACAACCTACAGATGTTCTGCAGCAATTAATGCAAATTAAGCCTTGTAAGCTGAAGCAAACGATTTGCACAGATATCCCAACTTCTGTTGATTACTTGAAAATCCTTTAACTTTATTTAAGTTCAGTCCATACAGAATTTGGAGTTTTATTGATCTTTTTCTTCCCTCCTGGCACTAACTCCCTTCTTTTTCATCAGCTTTTTTCTCCTGAAAGAAAGCCTGCTGCCACTCTCTACTGACACATTGTATAAAGCAAAGCCATTTCTCTCTACCCAATATGGCAATGGGACATTCCTTCTGAATATTCTTTTCCTGGATTTTTTTAAACATCCTCTTATCCAAAAATCTGAGTCATCAACACACAATTTAAATTTGTGCTTGTCTGTATTTCATTTTTCTATGTCAAATGATTAGTTATACTTGTAATGCTGTGTGAATGCTCCTGAAAACTTTCTTTCATGTGTTTTGTCTGTCTGTCCATTTCCTTTGTCCATTCATTAATAATTCACACTTAGTAATACCTTTCATTAATATGTCCTTGTCACCTCATACCTTACTTTTTTTTGTGGACTTGCACTCTCTCTTGCTCTTTCACAGCACAGGATTCTTTATTTAAGCATCAGTTACTGGCAGTCTCACACTGGCATGTCACTGGAAAGTCCCAAACAATGTTTCCTTTGATTCTTGGAAATCCTCATGAGCTCTCAGTACTGAAGAGTTCCATGTCATCCAGCCCAAATGTTGAGAATTGTATCTCAATTACTAAACTAGTGGGTAACTGAATATCTAGGGGACCAGTAGGAACGATCTTGCTCTTACCTTTAGCGTTTCATATTTGTCACCTCTTTTCATTCCTCTTGGCTTGGTGTTGGACTGCTACAGTTTGTCATTGCTATGCAGGCTCCAATTAACCCTTTATAATCTTGCAACTTTCTCACAGGGCATGTTTGTGTGTAGGTGGATGTCAGTTTTCTGTCTTTTTACTTATTTAATATTTAAAATTATCATTACATTTTCCATGTTTTGTATTGTTCTTTCCTATAAACCTCTGAAGACTGCTAACAAAAAAGGCTGAAAGGAAGCTCTCTCTGACAGTTTGTTAACCTAGTGTGGCAGAAATCATATCAATTTTTTAAGGCTTATTAGAAGTATAGTCTAAGTCATTTGCAAATATCTGTTGCTGAATCAAATGTTACATCAGTCACCAAAGTACAAGGGCCTGCACTAAACTCATAGTCCATTTTCAGATATTCTTTTCCTGAGCAGGGTCATGGGGAAGCTGGAAACCACCCCAGAAAGCCCTGGACGCAACGCATAAACAATCCCTAGACAGGGCACCAGTCCATAAACTTCTATTCGAACAACCAAACTAAGTCAAAGCCAGAAACTAAACTTAAATTGTTTGTTTGATCACAGGTCTCTCACAAACTCTTTCCTTTATTTTAATGTAGTTGACACACTTTTTAATGCTTGTGGCCATACTAAATACTATGAATATTATGATGTCAAGTGTCACATAACACACGTCATGTACAGAGTAGTTCATGATACCCCCAAAATAACAGCATCCTTGAAAAATGCAGAAAATAACAAAAAGATGTTGATAAAAAAATGTAAACTGTCATTTAAAAATTTTATAACATGTAACAATAAATAAACATTAGCAAGCAATTCTTAACATGTTTCTGACAGTATATAATATATTAGCAAAATTTTAATACTATACAAAACTTTCAATTTAGCTGTCTTTCACTTTGGCTTATTTAATTTGTTTGTTTATACCAACCAGTCTGCTGATAGAGTACACACTATAAAATAAACTTATCTTTAATTTCGTCCACAGGATGCCCCCACGAAAAACAATAATCATGGTGCACTCTGTCCATCTTTCTTAGAGACTTTGCCATCTTTTGATCCTATTCCACTCCTTCAGTTCCATTCCTGTTAACTTACAGTTTTTGATCCCCTGCTCCTTTGTCTGTCTTCAATTCATAATGGCTGTCTCCCATCAATCCAACCTGAGTCTTTCCACAGATATATATATACATACAGAATTTGTGTGTGTGTATATACATCATTATACTGTATTTATGTGTGTGTGTATAAATTAATATGATGTGCATACTTTTTTATGAGTTTTCATGTTGTAGTTTAAACAAATATATGAACAATCTGATATACAGCGAAATATATTTCAGTTTCTGCAAGGACCTTGAAGCCAGTGTTAATGACTGGTAACAATCCTGCGCTAAACAAGGTCACCTGTTTGAACAGTGTGAAATAGGGATTTTTTAGGGCAAAGTTATATCCCATGGGGGGGCCTGTGTTAGACTTTTTGCATTGACAACATACACTAGTCTGATTCTTTGTGTTACACCCTACTTAGCCTCATGTTTCTGTCTTTCATTTGTAGCCATGTGCCCCTCAGACCTACAGCAGCTCTGGAAAGATGTAGCCAATTCACAGAATGTCGATGAAAACATGAAACATGAAGGCCTCGATCTGACAACCAATAGCTCCAACTCTACCTCTTATTTGGCCAGCAAGGTCTCACCTCAGATAACTCACCATTCTTTGCCAAATGGACAGAGCTCAGTACACACTCCAAAGAGAGAGAGGTAAGTTCAGAACTGTTTTCAAAATTCACTCTGGAGGTATATAATATATTTAAGACCTAGGTAAAATGACTGATGTTCTATACTTGATGTCTTTATCTTTCCCACTCTGCCTATTTCAAAGCTCACACTGCATGGAGTAACTGTTCCTTTTTTCCTTGGTAGTCTCTGTTACTTTGCCTTAACCTTCCCAAACTTTCTTCTGTCTGTTTATCTGTGTGTTTTGGTAATCTTTCCTTTTCTCTATTTGTCTGTCCTAAGTTTTCTAGTATCTGTTCTGTTGTATAATTTGTCCATCTGTCCATAACAATCTTAACATTCCTATGTATGATATCTATCCTGATCATTCTTTTCTGTTCTACATAGTATTACCATTTTTTTCTAACTTGAGCATTCCATATACATTGCATCTGAGTGTTCCCATTCCTACTTACCTCTGTTTATCTCTAGTTTAACTTTATAGCTTCTACCTTTAAATGTCTGGGACTGTCTTAGTTACTGGCATAATCTGCAAACTTTGGCTCCATCAGCCTGTTCTAGTTTGATGAACTTGTGTCTGACTCATACAGTGACTTCTCTTGAACTGCCCATGCTTCCCCATCTCCAGCAGTTTTTCTTATATTGTTTTGCTTACAATTTATTTTCATCTCTGCAGCTCTTCTCACGAGGAGCACACTGCCTCTCATCCTCTGTACGGACACGGCGAGTGCAAATGGCCTGGTTGCGAAGCGCTGTGTGAAGACATGGGACAGTTTATCAAGTATGTAGCTATGCTTTGCTATGCGTTCAGTAGTTTCTTATAAGATCTATCTTGGTTCCCCCTTTTATACTGAAGAATAAATAATATTGAAAGATCACAACTACTATGATTAAAAAATTACATGCAAGGGGGACCCAAAAATTTCTAGAATTGTTAAAAAAAAAAAAAAAACTATTATAAAAAGAGCTACAGCAATTCTCTTTTAGTCACCTTCAAAATGCTCTTCTTGAAATGCAATACACTTATTCAGTATTTCTTCCATTCCTTGAAACATTTCTAGTACTCTTTTTATGTCTTAGAGCCCACATTAGCAAATTTTCTTTGCTTCAGTATCAACTTAAATTTCAGGAAAAAAGGAGTCACAGGAAACAAGTTCTAGTGAATTTGGGAGCATAAAGCTACAACTGTATTGTTTTTGGTCAGGAACACTTTGACAAACAATGTTGTATGTACAGGTGCATTTTTATGGTGCAAAATGCAGTTTTGTGTGTGCCACTTCTCCAGATGTTTTTTTCTGATACTTTCCCGTAGACACCTCAGGAGTTCCATTTAATGTCACTGATTAACAGTCTGTTCACAGAGAAAAAACTCTTTATGAATAAGTCCATCAATGTCAAAAAACGCAATCATCATTGTTTCTTGAAAATCTGGCATGGTGGCCTGAGTAAAAAAAATCATAGGAGACACTTTCATGAATGCAGAATAATTTTTGGGTCTCCCCTCGTATATAGTATATGGAGTTATACTAGCAGATTAGTACGTAAGCTGAATGGAAGGCAGTAAGATTACTTGCGTCTTAGACAAGAAAATCTTCCAGACTGCTAGAAAAAATTTTGTTATAGGGAGCTGTGGCTTGACATGTGCCTACTCTAAAGTTACTTTTGTTATTCAGCTTTTATTCTTTATTATTTATTAACATTTAGACCATCCAATTGATTGTCATTCAGTTGTTTGAATTTGAATTTGAACTTTTTGCCCAGGCATCTAATTCAGTATATTTCCTTGCAATAGGAGTCTGTCTTACTTTTCTGGAATTCATCAATGCAGCTTCAGTCCCACCAAAAGGGATACACTTGAACATATCCCTAGTGGTTTAATGGAAACAACCTGATGCTATTGTTTCCAGACACTGCTTATTAATTCTCTGGGCCTGTCAATGACTGATTAGCCCTCCATACCATCACTAGTCTCTCTCTCTGTCTGTCCCCCTCTCTGTCTTTATTTTTCTTTTTCTTTCTCTTTCTCCTATGTGCTCGCTCTCTCTCTCTTTTCCATTTCGTTGCACTGCAGCAAAGGGTCAAGCAAATTGTTTTCATGCTTCATCAGTGGTTTACTTAATTAGCTCATTTACAATTAGATCTTCTTTGTTTCTGGGATGCTAGCAAAGACATCAAAAAGAAGCAGATTCTTTTTCTTTCCTTTTTTTGTGTGTTTGCCAGTTAGCGTCTTTAGGGAGATGAAGGACCATGGGGGTGGGGGGGTGGGGTGGGGGTTTGAGCTAGCTTTTGCAATGTTAAAGGGGTAGAAAAAGATCTGAGAACACAAAAGATGTAAACATGGTATTGTCTTTTTGTGTTAAAATAATTAGACTTCAGAATAGCTGTTTGACGAGTGGGTTGTCACATGCTGTTGACTCATAGCTTGGGCTCCTGAGACATCTGAGGAAAGGCCAATAATTTCAAAGCCCCTCACCCCAGTGACTTGGCTGCTCCCTTCCCTTCCCCCATTCCCTGCCCCGTTACTCAATGGGTTTTTTGTTCTCTTTTTCAAAAGCTTGCAGTCGCTCACTGTTCACCTGGGGAGGGGAAGGCTAGTCCTCCTGGTTTCCGTTTTGTTTTTTCTTTTTTTCCTTTTTTTGCACATGTTTGTCTGTTCTATGGGACTCATTTATATTTACTTTATGTATTTCAAGCTGGGTTTATATAAGAGCTCAAGGATGTTAATATCTACACTGCAGTGCCTCTGGCTTCTGTTAATTATTGTGGGTTTTGTTTCAGTGAGAGAATGAAGACATAAATATGTGTGTGCTTTTTAGCACCTTTTTCCAAACTGAGTCCTAGCATCCATATTGCTGAATCTTGTGTTAAAATGTGACATTGAACTAACAATGATACTGTATGTTAGCTAAAGTATGTCTAAGGGTGAGTTTGACACAGATTTGCTGTAATAAATTCTTTAACACTCTGCAGGCAGTAAATCATTAAGTTGAAAATCAGTTGTTCCAGTAAACTTAGGGCATCACCAATTAGGCTCAGTGTCCTGCTATGAAAAGAGGAGTAGTGAGTGGTCCTACATGGACCTTTTATAACAGGCAGTAAAGGCATAGCCAGCTCTTTACTTAAAATACTAGCTGTCTGGTGGCAATGCATGCAGAGACCTTCCAAATTGCACTTATCTGTGTTCTGATGTGTGGAAAACCAACAATAATATACAGGCCGTGTTTAATCAGACAAGTCAGTTTAAGACAAACTATGAGGATGACTTATGCAAAATGCCATAGTTGATGTTCAGGGATAATTTTAATTACTTTGTTCTCATTGTTGGAATGGTTGGAGTGACAATGAGGAACTGATTTTTTTGTGATACTTTGGAGGCATACCAAAACATCCACAGCAGAAATGTAGGTGACATTCTGCTTCACAAAGTAAACAATATGGATTTGCTGTTTTGGAACATGAGTCTGAAGAAAATTGAAGCAAACATTTTGTGCAGTTGCTATGGAAATGGCAGGTTACCTGTGTTATGTGTAAAAATTTATATCCATAGTGTTAGATGCCATCAGAAATTTGGCTCACCAAACAAGAAAGAGATGGGACTTGTGAACACATCGACATGATTTTTTTTTTGCATATCATTTAAACAGCTTTCTGTTGTGAAAAGATAACCAACAATTTAAAGGAGAGAACACACTGCATTATTCAAATGCTGGACTCAGTAGCTGTGTTGTTGCTTTATAAAACACTGTGCTGCCCTATTTTTCAAATACAATACCTTTACTTTTCCCACCAGAACTTTTCTTTTCTTTACAATAGGGGCATCATGATAACCAAGCCACTTCTCCAGATATGGATGGTCTTCTTTGCTGGGTTCTTTTCCACAAAATTATAAACGCGCAGTTACTTTGATGTCTTTTTCAGATTTGACATCTTCAGCCAGAGACTGAAGGGCAGCCACAACCTAATTGGGGTTAAATCTTGTTATTCATGGCATAAGATCTGCCTTCTTTTTTCAAATTATTGTGTCAACCTCTAACAGTGTACTTAGTTCAGAACTTTTTATAGCTTATTGCTGGCTTATACTTTCTAGGCTTGACTAGTAACAGTATCAAAACAGAGGTGTGATCATGAAACTCAAAAAAATATTGCTTCTGGTTATTCTACCATGAATAAGGTGTACGCGTACATATGATAAAGGAAGTTACCCTATTCCAACCTGAAGTCAATTTAAAAGGATCTGATGAATACAACTTCCTCCAGGCTTACTCAGTGAGCAGTGCCACCACAGGCCATTTCTAACCATCTGGTTATTAAATTGCAGCACAATATATATTATAATTGTGCTTTGTTACATTTACCATTTGTACTAGCCAGTTAAATTGGTAGATGGTTTATCTGTAAACAAAAGTTATTATCTAAAAAAAAACTGGCAATTTCAACCAAATATGAGTCCACTTCTTGACCTGTGTTTAAAAACAAAAGAGATAAAAATGGCTGTGTCAGAGATTCAGTATTCCATAAAAGCCTTTAGTAAGTCATTCTGATGTAAATACAAGGTCGCTAATGGTCAGTCTCTGGCAGCTTGTATAAGACCTTTCATAAACTACTGAGAAAATGTGTTTGTTTGTTCTGCAAGGTTATCTGTTTGATAAATACTAGGAATGCAATAGCACCTTGTGTTTGGAGTGCATAGTTCAGAAATATTTCTGGCTGGAAAGTATAAATCATAGGGCAAACAAAGCACATTGATCTCCGCTGCTTACTGGCCAGTGTTGTTTTCAAAAGAAGTCTGTTAGATCTTGACCTTTTATTCAAATTCCTTCTCCTTAATTCGAGCCTAGCATATACTGTGTGAATGTCCTGTGTGAAAAAAATGTGAATCTAGTTAATTAAATAATCCTTCTGATAAATTTCAGCAAACAATTTCCACTTAATAACTGGCATATCTGGATAGTAAAGTGCCAGGTTTAATGTGTGAAAGAGACTGATAGTAACATTGCTTGTCAGCAACCACATGAATTGAGACCAGAAAACAATGTTAAGTGTGCAACAAAATTACAAGTCAAGATATAAAATATTTTAACTTTCTGTGAAAGTCTACCAAGCTATAGAGTGGTTGTGTACTGGTGTCAGGATCTGAGCTAGTTCCATCCATGTGCCTGATGCTGCCAGGATTGAAAGCAGTACCATTCAGAAAACAAATGGTTAGGTGGAAAGTAATAGTACCATAACAATACATAACCTAGAAGGTAATCATAATGTTACTTTGTCAAAATTGAATCAAACATTTCTGTGACACAACTTATTTTTAATCTTGGCCTTAACTTAACTTTACTTTACCAAATTCTGTCTGAAAAGATTACTCTTGAAAAAGGCAAAAAATTGTCCTGGCCTTTTGAACAATGACACTGCTGCCAATATGCTCTGTAATGAAACCTGATGCATGGATGATTATTACAGTGTAATTATTGTTATATTATATTGCTATCGTATTTGTAGATGTAATATTGATTGTAGTCAATTGTGGGTTACATTAACAATTGCTTGTGGGCTGCTTATGTCCAGAGTAGTGTTATGTATCAAGTAATGAATAAAGCAGCATCAGGAAGAAAACCTTGTATTGACATTCTGGAATGTTATGTCCTAAAATGTCTTTTAAAAAGTAATAATATGACTACTCACATCTTAAAAGATGTGCATGGGGAGGAGCCACATTGTAATTTTGCACATTTTTCACTTTGAGTTCATTCTTAATTGTTTTGGTCTCAGCAAACTCTTGAATTCAGTAAAGTCTTCCTGTAAACCATGTAAAGAACTTCTGGTGAAGAAACCTTGTTCAGTCTTCTGGATATATTAAATGTTTACCGAGCCTTTAAAGGCATTTAAAGTTAATCAGAATAATAAGTAGAAATGTTTTAGACCAGTAGATCATATTGCTGCCATTGACCTTCTAATAGGATTAGGAATAGAAGGAAATTTTTAAAAAAATATTAATTAAAATAGTTTTAGATTTATTTTCTCAGGGATCTTCAGACCCTCTAAATGTTTATTTTCTCTGAATTGACTTACTCCTAATTTTTTTTTTGTCCTCTGAATATTTGCATTTTTCTAATATGGAACACACTAAAATACAAAGGACTCCACTATTCATTTAATCTGCCTAATCGAGATTAGTGACAAACCCTGCCAAATCTGCTTTGCCTCGAGTTTTGCAAAATCACGGAAATGTTCAGGAGCTTTCCAAACTCAGCAAAATGCATTGAAGGATGATGGGGAAGAAGAACCAGAACTAGATTTGAGTGGATTATAATAGTGCAGTGGTCCTTTTTGTGTCCCTATTGGCTAGAGAAATGTCTGATAACTGTGCTGGGCCACTATTGTGGCCAAAAATGTGACCTGAGTTGTAAGACAGCAGTACTAACCACCGCGCCTCCCTGAGATTAAATTAATACAATGAAATATCAAAACAGTAAAAACTGCATACACTGGCAGAAAGGAAATATGAATTCACTAAGGCTTGTCCCTCTACAGATTCAATAGCAGGTACTCATCTCTCTCTTGAACTGAAAGTACTTTTTTTTTTTTCCTGACACTTTTCCTTGTTCGCTGTTGCTGCTTACAAATAAACATAACACTAAAGCATGTGGATTTTTCACTCCTTTCTGTTTGCATCAACTGCACAGCACACTGAGTAATATTGTTAAAGGTGTAGATTCAGGTATTACACACAGGTCACATACAATTCCTTACAAATAGATATTACCTTTAAGAGATGAATCACTGACACATTTAAGGTTTACTTCTATGTGCTTGTTTTGTGTTTAAATGTATTCTCAATTTTTCTGCTAGGATCATTGTCCTTCTCGGGCCAGTGTTTGGGCTGTCCCGTCTAACATTGGCAAATGAGAGGTGGAGTGGGGGTTTGGATCAATAAGCTGGGCTTCGGAAGGTATTGGTCATGAAGTCTTTTTATTGTTTGGATGTTCTTCTTTTTAAGACTGCATATGCTGGGTTCAGGTCTAAGTATCTGTTAATGTCGCTTTAATTAGAGAGCCAAGATTCAGCCAGCTCTCTGAGACTCTTGGTTTTGGCCCTGAATTTTACTTTCAAAGTGCCCCAGTTAAACCTGTGTCCAGTGGACTTACATGTGTGTGTAAATCAGAGACTGTGGGTCTTTCCTTCTGAATGCATTATAATGTGCCTAAATATGTGTTTCAAGTGTTTTAGATGTTTTTCCCACATATACTGCTGGCCATGCATTACATGGAATGCTATAAACTGAGTTTCATATCTCTGTGGTCAATTTTTTGCTTTTGACATTGAAAAGGATAGTCCCAGATCTGGACAGGACACATGCTGTACTTTCTGACATGCCACAATGATAAGGGAGGGTGTGGTATGTGTGGTGAGGGAGTAAGTTGGTGTTGACTGTTTTCTGAGATCTGTGGCATCTCCTATATAGGCATTGTTTATAACCAACACCTTCCAAACCCAACCTTAATAATCTACCTCACCTTACAACTCCCCCCCAACTCTTCACTTGCTATATATTGCCTTTGATTCCTGTATGTGTAGTCATTTTCCTCTAATGAGGACACCTAGTAGGTTGTCAAGCTTAGAAATAAAAAAATATTTTAAGATACGCAACTCATTTTCTCCCTTTGTGGGTCTCTAGCTACAAATATATATATATATATATATATATATATATATATATATATATGTGTGTGTGTGTGTGTGTGTGTATAATCAATAGTGAAAATCTCTGCAATGGCAATTTACCTACATTGGTAGCCCATTTAATATTATCCAGATATGTTAAGTCCTATCAAATAGTACCTTCTCAAGGACACATGGGGCTTTCCACTTCACCTTTACCTGCTGTGTAGTTTTTTTCTTTTTTGTTTTAATGTTAAATTTATTTTTTTATTTGATAGTCTGGTTGACCTCTGAGCCAGTCAGTTGAGAGGGCACTATATAATAACTGACTGAATTACATTGCTTATGGTATGCCCTTTGTAATGCAATGTACTGGCCCACTTGAAGGGCCTTCTTTTAAATGATTGCTGTTCTCCTTTGCAGAATTTGGCTTCTCTCTTCCCTGTCGCTCCTTTTTTTCCTTTCTAATGCTCAATTTTCACTGGCATGCTAGAGTACATATGTTCGAATACTCAGACGCTTTGTTCATCCACTGTGGTTTTGACTATTTTAAATGCAGTTAATCCCCAACAGGGTGAAATAAACAGTGCCTCATTGTTGGATAGTGTGGAAAAAATGTTGCTACTGTTTATTATAAGCTATAAAGCTTGTGGTTTGCAGCTCTGTTGACAAAAAAGATTGGATGAGATCACTTTTTATCATTGTGCTTGTGCAGAAAAGCTATCTGTTCTGTCAGAGTTGGATGAGATCATTGTTATTGTTTAAAGTTTTTGATAGTGAATAAGCTCCAATTTTTAAAGATGCAGGATCTCCAGTTTCTCCTTGTTTATTTATTGGGAGGGATTGGGTTGCAGCTTTGCTTACGCAGCTGACTTTCTATTTATTTTATAACAAGTCAGGATGCAAGTTATCCAAAAAGCTCACAAATATTCACATCTGTGGTAGATTCTTTGCTATATTCTGCATGTTCCAGATTCAGCCACTGGATCAGGGAGGTTAGACATCCAGGATGGAAGGAAAGAAATGGAGGGGAAATGGTTTGAGAGATGACGTTTTCAGAAAACAAAATAAGCTCAGTAATTACTCATACTTTGAGGGGCCCACTCACAAACTCTGACCAAGTCATAAAAATGTAAATAATATCTATACACATGTGGCACCTGAATACCATAGTTCTACATTCTCCTCCAGCTAATATTAACAAATAATTTAGAAACCAAAATCAACTTAGCAAAATGTGGCTTAGAATCAAGAAGCACTGCAAAAATTCCTTCATATTCATAGCGATTACTATTTATTTGCTTATTTTTTTCCATGATAATACAGATTTCAGCGAGACTGCAAAGGAGGCATATTATTTTTTTGTGCTGCTCACTTTTGTGGTCTCCCAAAGTAGAATTAAAAAAAAAAAAGCTTTTCCAGTGATACATTTTTACTTGTAATGTGCTATCAACGAGCCCTCAAAAGAAACACAATTCCTGAATAAACTTACCAGGAAGGCCTGCTCCATCACAGATTAGAGCCTGAATACACTGGAAGCTGTTGTGGAAAAGAGGGTGATGGCAAAATTGGATGACATCATGAAAAATCCCCTTCCCTCCCCTCCAGGAGGCGCTTTCTTGGAGCACTTTTAGCCATAGGCTCATTCCACCACATTATGCTAAGAAGGGGGTCTTTTCTGCCCAGTGCTATCAGTCAATTCAATTCTTTCACCCGATGTACTCAATAAGTTTATTTTTATTTATTTATTTAATTATTGATTGAGTGATCAGTTAGCTATATTATTTATCCTGTGAATCTGTATCCTTGTTTTTTATGTTTCTGCTGCTGTATGCATCTGAGTTTCCTCATAGGATTAATCAAGTTATCTAATATAATCTAATCTAATCTAGAATCCTGAACAGTTTCCATTCTTTTTATGACATGGTGCTGAGAAGGACAACAAGGGAACAAGCCTGAGACAGCCTAAAAAAACATAGCACAGAGAAAATTAAAAACATTTTTCCTTCAAGTATTTACGTTTACAAAACCAATGTAAAAGAGGCAAAAACTTTTACAAGTCCTAAATCATGTTTAAAGATTAAAATGCATCAGAAAACAAGGATTTAGTGAACCAGAAATTTGATTTATACTGTATTTTAACAGCTTGTTTGTGAAACACATCTGTGACACTCAGCCTACGTAAAGTATGTGAAGAATATTCACATTTTCTGTGTCTGGTTAAGTTTTTCTTTGGTTTCAGCTGTTTTCCTTTCATGTCTCAAAGACAATCAGGTCAGGTTGAGTAGAAATTGTAAATTGGCCAGTAGTAACTGATGGCAAGTGTACTCAGTAATTGATTGGTGTTTTGTCCAAGTTTTATTCCTGCCTTACACCAAATTCTGCCAGGGGAAGCTGGCAGACCTTGTGAACCTAACTTTGATGAGGTTAAGTAAATGAAAGACTGGACATATGAAGAAAATGTTCCAGTTAAGGCCACAACTTTATAGAGTAATTAAGGATTATAAATGTTAACAGTCTGGATGTAATAAACATCTTTATTACAAATTTTTTATATATTAGTTAGTTATGGGCGGCACGGTGGTGTTGTGGTAGTGCTGCTACCTCGCAGTTAGGAGACCTGGTTTTGCTTCCCTGGTAATCCCTGCTTGGAGTTTGCATGTTCTCCCTGTGTCTGCTTGGGTTTCCTCTGGGTGCTCCGGTTTTCTCCCGCAGTCCAAAGACATGCAGGTTAGGTTCATTGGTGATCCTAAATTGTCTGTTTGGTGTGTGCTTGGTGTGTGAGAGTGTGTGCCCTGCGGTGGTCTGGCACCCTGCCCGGCGTTTGTTTACTGCCTTGCGCCCTGTGTTGGGTGGGATTGTCTCCAGCAGGTCCCCGTGACCCTGTAGTTAGGATATAGCGGGTTGGATAATGGATGGATAGTTAGTTATTCCATAAATATTTATGAGGAATGAGTTAAGATGTTACAATGCATACATCTGTAAATGTAATGTATTAACTGAATTTATCAGTTAAAGTATAAAATAGTGATCAATAAAATTAGTTCTTTTTTAAACAAAGCACATAAATTCCAGGTGTCAAGAGTAATTTCAGTTGGTTCATCAAGACTCTTGGCCCATGAACAATACTTTTCTGTTTATCTTGTTTTATGTATTTGCCAACATTACAAACATTAGAAATCATTATTGAATAAAGCTGGGTAACATTTGATATTTCTTTTAGTTCCTTGGTAATGTGATGCCTGCCATCATGCTTGAACCTGTTTTGTTGAACCATACCCTGTCCCTATTCCAGAAACTAGAAAAACCTAACGAAAGGCCATAGCAGGTTACATTCACACACACACTCCCACACTTTAGAGTCATTAGTCAGCCTAAATTACACATACGTTTTAGCTGGAGATACGAATATGGATACCTAAAAAATCCAAAAAGACATGAAGAGAAGATGCTAACTCCCCACAGTATGTTCAGTTTGGTCTTACTTATCAGAATTAAGATTTTTTTAATAAATGCCTCGCAGTTAGGAGACCTGGGTTCGCTTCCCGGGTCCTCCCTGCATGGAGTTTGCATGTTCTCCCGGTGTCTGCGTGGGTTTCATCCCAAAGACATGCAGGTTAGGTGGATTGGCGATTCTAAATTGGCCCTAGTGTGTGCTTGGTGTTTGTGTGTGTCCTGCAGTGGGTTGGCACCCTGCTCGGGATTGGATTCCTGTGTTGGCTGGGATCGGCTCCAGCAGACCCCTCGTGACCCTATGTTCGGATTCAGTGGGTTGGAAAATGGATGGATGGATACTTTATTGGTGACATTCATTTTTGAGTAGAGCAGGCAAACACAGACATCTTATCGGATGCTAGCAGCAAATGCTAGATGTATTTGTGTTAAAGCATATTGCTGTTCTAACGATCAAGAAGTGCATTTTAAGTTTTCTTTCCCCAATCTTAATTCATTAAATGTATCAAGTAGTATGTGTGTGGTTCTAGGTAAGCAAAATGCTGATTTACTTGCAGTCCTTTCTCTAAAGCAGATTTGTACATCCTTTTCCACAATTGTAGTTTATATTTACATGTATTTGTTTACCAGATGCTTTTAGCCAAAGTGATTTACAAAAGAGGTGAACATCAGTCTGGGGTACTGTTTGGGCACAGGCATAATAGGATAGGTTTACAGAATTTATCATCACAAGTGAAGAGCTCAGAACAAAAATACAATCTAGTGTCAATTTTCTAGATTACGTATAAAACCTAATGGCTAATATCAGTTAGACAGAAATGGTTACCCTCTACTTTGAGAACATGGCTGTTCATGAGTATGAGGTATTCAGCAGTGCTTGTAGGTGACGATGTTATAAGAGGATGGATTCATATCAATGAGGGAGAGGGCCAGAAGTCAAAGACATATGTTCAAAGTAGCAAAAGGTTTGTGGTCACATAAACAGCAGAAGAGTTCAGGTGATGGGATGCATCACAGAATAAATGTTCTACAGTTTAAGTATCATATTGTAAATTTCTAAAGGTGTACTTACCTTTAGAAACAAGGTTGGTGCGAGGAATCTCACTCTGTTGGTAGCAACCCTATAAGGACGTGCTTAAGCAGAGGTATGCCTGGAATATATGCATGCCTTTAGCCATCATCCTGGAGGTAGTCCACCTCTATGGAACAGGGAAGTGAAAACGGTTGCTGACATATTGAGAAAGGGCCTACATGACAGTATAGAGAACCACTAGGCAGTGGAGAGAAAAACCTTTTATGAACTCCGGTATGCATGCATGCAAGTGCGAGTGTGAAGGAACAGTTACTGCAATTTACTGCAGGAATGAGACATGTCGTATGTTCAACATAGCAATGTGTGATTGAAATGGAAGAGAGAGTGTCCATGGGTATTGGTCGAGAAAAACCTAATGCTGCATAAAACACCCAAGCAGACGTCAGGTGTCATCATTTGGCCATTCACCTGAGGAGCATTTGAGTACCAAAGATGAAGCTGTGCTTTGGAATATACTGTACCTCCGAACTATTTTTTTATGTTTTCTGTTTGTGGAATAACTTCCTAGATATTCTAAAATATTTTTTACAAAGGTGAAAGAAACATTTTCTTTTTTCCTTTCTTTTCACAGCATAGCTCCTGCAAGATGCAGTTTTAAATATTGTATATACAGTAGTTATTCTTTCACTTTTGCTTTTCCTTTTTGTGTGTCATTGCTGTCTGGGTGTGTTTGATATAAGTGCATGGCACTGATTTTTGATAATTGTTTTACTGCCACTTAAAATACAATGTAGGACAGTTGTTGTTTTTACACCTCAGATTTTGTCTGTGTCTCCCATTCACTACTGATTTCTGCTCGGTCAGGAGCTACAAATGCCCAAGGTTTAATCCATGCAGGGATTCAAAAAACTCCCAATCAGTTAAACAAAAGGAAAAGTGTTAGTCATTGAATAGTTAAAGAATGTAGCAAACACCAAGAGATACAAGAATATAAATATTAAAAAAACACAATTGAACAAAGAATGTAAATAGCACTACAGCAGAGTGAAAGTTATGAGCCTGTTTTATACACTAGCAAATAGTCAGAATGTTTTCCAGTGACTGCCAATTAATTCATGGACAGAGCTGGGGTGCTGTGGTGGGGGTGGCAGTCATTGTAAAGGTGCAGCATAGCAAGAGACTTTTGCAAAATATTGGTACATGGAACTGCATTTTCAGTCTTGCATATCTGCATGATAAAGTCAGTCTCAAGTCAGACTGTATATCACACGGTCAGCAAGCACCTCACCATTGGTGTAGCAGATGAATATGAAAACGGGAATTTCTGACTGCTGGATCTAAGTTCTACAATAGGCCTAAACCATTCCTAACACAGTAGCTGAGATATACTGTATATTTTACTCTATAGAATTAATAATTTTAGAAATAAAAAATTATATGTTTATCTGCACAAATGTAATTTTTACTCAATCTAATACATTTCCTTAGGTATTGTGTGCAAGGACTTTAAGATGGAATTGCGTAGTAAACACACAATTTATTTTTCAGAAAATATGATAATAAGCTTGTTGCAACGAGACGTGTTCAGTAAACTTGCTGGAATGTCACTAGTTAAAATAAGATAAGTGGGTCTTTAATAATTTTCCAGAGAGGCTGTTTACTTAAGAAAAATAAAGCAAAACTTCATTGTTTCTATGTTTTTCTGTCAAAGGTTGTCTAGCTCTTATGAATGCTTTAGTTTCTAATTTCTTACACTTTTTTGTAAAGAAAATTATAAAAAGTGAGTTTTTACTTTTTATTAAAAAAGTGATAAAGTGTAAGCTCAAGTTCAAAGTGCCTCCCGCCAACGCACCATTCTAGTTTCCAGCATTTGAGACCTTTAGGGTATGAGATCATGCTTGTGAAGTCACTCAGACCACAGATGGGTTTTGGCTGGGAGAGAGTTTTGCTTTTTCCCAGGAAAACCACATAGTGACAGCCAAACATTCGAGCAATTGGCGGGCAAGAGCAGTGACGCTGATAGATGAAAACGATAGCTTTTAACAGTCGGAAACGACGTAGGATGTCAGTGCCACCGTAGATCCCATCATTTGCCCAGTAGCTTTTTCTGAACTTAATGATATAGAAAAGTGGAGACTGCTTGGCCCCTCTAGTCTCAGCCAGTTCGGTCTGTAGACAGATACTCAAGTGGCATACTCCAAAGAACATAGTAGGAGGAGATGACCAAAGTTGTATATGAGTAACAGACCTTCAGAGTATCCCATTTTTCTTTCCACTGGCATTACATTCAGTTATTCAAATAATGTGTTTTTAGCTTCAGTCTCTTTAGGCAAAGCAAACTGAGCAGGGAGTTTAGTTATTTCAACTTTGTCACATTGCTTAAAATTATTACTTTATTTTTCAGTTTGCTTTAGTCAGTCTTTATTTTTATATCACACTCTTTTTGAAGCCTACCATTACCAGGCACTTTACAGAGCAAACATACTGAAGGTATGAATCAAAGTAGTAATGTAAAACACAAAGTACCTTCAGCTATAAATTACAAGGAAGCAAATTTGATTAATCTACTCCAGTAAACATGTGGAGTTATACTAGTTTTGTTAGAGAAAAGCCAAACTGAAGAAAAAGTTACAGGTATAGATAAAAATAGTATAAGCCCCAGAGCAAAAAGGTAAAAAAAAAATACACTTTTCTGTTGTGAACACAACTACAAGTTCTATACTGCTGTAGCTATAATTTTGCAATGACACTGAAACAATGTAGCAGTGATTTTAACCAGAATTTAGGAGGAAAAGGAGATACTAGGAATTGCATAAAATTTTCATCAAACCTGATGTCCATAGAGTGGAGAACTTGAGCCTTTTATGTCACCATTTGATTTGGTTTCAGGACTTTTAAATTTGATTGTAATTGAGAAAATAATTTCTTGCTCCCTTTGGATAAAGATAGTTTTTAAATATGTCAGTTTCTTTCATTTTTTTGACAATTTTTGTTAAGCTCATTTATTTATGAAAACTTTTAAGCTTTTTACTGAACTAAGTCTTTCACAAATGTGTCACAGTCATTAGTAATGGCACTTTGTACCAAATGCTGCATGTTTGGCCCAGTAATTTCACAGCTTTATTCACACATAGACTGAGGATATCAATTTCTGATTATTGTGCTAATTCTTTACCTCAAGTGTTTCAGGTTTAGTTTTGTGTGGTATCAACTCTTGAGTTGTATGCATGCTTAAACTTTATGTGATAATTTAACATGAATATCATGCATTTATGGGATGGAAACATTTATAGATCAACAAAATTATAGTTTGGATAAACTTAGAAATGTTGATATTATATGGCATTTTTGTATTGGCCTATAGTGGTGCTGTTCACTGGGCAGCTGTAGGGAAGTCTGTTTGGGGCTGGAATATTTTCATGGGTCTTATCCCTGGTATATATTTTATATATTATGTATGTAGATTGGTTCATAGTAGTTTGGTCATTATTATAATTAGTGAGTTGATAAAGGATACACAGCCAATCGATTCAGAGGAATGATCCGGCTTCCACATTTCCTTGGCTCTGTAACTCATTGGTGTATTACTTCCCCAGTTGCTCTTTGGAAAAGAGAAAAAGGAAAAAGAAGAAAAATTTAGAAATTTGCCTGTGCGTTCACATGGCAAAAACTGACATAATTATTTGGTGACTTTGGTATATAACTTGTTTTACAAGGCTGTTTATAAGCCACTTTTAAACAATTCTTTCATGGCCAAATGTTACTTGTGGAGAAAATAAACTTTACAAGCCTTATAAAAATTATTCTTTCAGACAGAACAAAACAGAGCTGACGTCATTTTTCACGCGTTAGGCAGCCTTTTTTACTTTTCATTTTGGGAGTTTTCAAAATTTAAATATGTAGTATATATATATATATATATATATATATATATATACACACATACATGGTTAAAGTTGTATCATTGTCAAAAATGTTGTACTACTTTTGGGAAATATATTTTAATCCTACCTTTTCATTGAAGAAGGCATTTTTTGAGGGTCCATTTATAGGTGGTGTGTAGCAGATGTGCAGTACAGTGGGCTGAATAATGTTTGGTAAAAGTTGCTCGCAACAAAATACCATTAATAATGGCAATTAAGAGTAGCCATGCTTCTATCTAATGTCATCTTTCAAGGACTATAGGTGCTATTTTAAATTTGTTCCCTGTTCCTTTCTCTTGTAGGCATCTCAACAGTGAACACGCGCTTGATGACAGGAGCACAGCTCAATGTAGAGTGCAGATGCAAGTTGTTCAGCAGCTAGAGATTCAGGTTGGTATCATACAGGAGGCCTCTTTGGAGCATTGACATTTGCATGTATGCCTTGCCCTAACTCTCCTATTGTCATCCATTCCTCTACTTTATGAGCTTGCTTCCCACTTAGCCAGATCATTGGATTCCAGAGCCTGTCACAACAGAATTTGATGCAGTCAGAAATCAAACCTGGATGGAGGACCAGTTCATTACAGGGCACATTACGAAGATGTCTTATTTTTTAACAGTTGCGAGCAAGGGACTCGTTAGGGGCTTCAGAAATATCTTCCATCCATCAATTTACTAGCCCATTTTTCTAGTTTAAGGGAAATAGTTGCCTCTCCTGTCTTACAGCTAATGCCTGGTAGTATTAGCCGCAAGGTGGGAATGATGTCTGGATAGGGCACCAGTTAATCACAGTTTACTCACTCACACTGGGCCAATTTAGAGTTGAGAATCACCTGATTTTGGGATGTGAGAGGTAAACGAATTAATGGGATTCTGGAATCAGTGATAGTCAAAGGAATACCATGTTACCTTCCAGAATTAACTTACATTGTAAGAAAAAAAAGTGATGACTCCTCCCACGGGCTTAAAGTTCCACTGTGTCCTTTTTGCCCAGCAGCATTTCATTCTGAGTTGTTGTTGGCATTAATCCCCTAAGAAGGTTGAGTTAGCATTTTATTTCTGGACAGAACATGTTGGGGAAACACTGAGTTGTCAGTTTTTCAAGCTGTTTTCTTGTCTTTTACTGTGATGTGCTTTGACGTAACTCTTTATGAGAAACTAATGAATTGACTTACAGCCAACATCATGTGCTGCAGCCTAAGGCTCTCCTGGTCTCATCCCAGCACTTTTGTTTTTAATGACCTCAATCCTGGAAGCCTCTGCCATGTCCTTAGCTGAGTGTGTGCCATGCTGCCAACTGCTTGCCAAGGGTGCCTATCAGTTTGTTTGTATTCTCTCACTTGCAAATGCCACACTTTTTTTGTTAAGGTTGGCAATAGTTTGCAGTTAAGCAGAGCTATGAAGGTGGTCCTCAAATGTCCCTCGGAAGGATTCTTATTGGCGTTCTCTACCATAACACCATTATTTATTTATTTATTTTATTTAGGTCATTCCATCAAAGCCCCACATGCATATGCTTTAGCATAATTTGTACCTGAACCCTGAAAGCAAGGGATTTATAGAAGAGCTAAGAACAACATGTCATGCCTTAGTGTAGGATATGAATAATATAAGTGACCATTTTGGGTGCAATTTAACCAATGTCATGAAGAAACGTGTACGTCTGTTTTGTAGTTGTAATCTTGTGTCTTAAATTGCCAGTACATGAAAGGCACTTGTTTTGTGATTTAACCTCAAACAGAACCTGGATACTCAATGTCTCTCCGTGCCATCCCTATGAATTTAACTTGTCTCCCCAGCTACCACTGTCCTCAGTATTTAGTAATCTTTGGGTCTTTCATAGCAAGTTCCATAAACTATCATTATAGTTTATGTAATAGGAGTGGATTTCGATACGTCTTTAAAATGACGCAAGCACAACATTGTTAGGGGGAAATGCAAATACAGTACAATCCCTCTTAACTGGTCTTGCATTAACCGGCCGATGGATTAACTGGCCTGTTAAAATAAAATTATTATTATTATTTTTTTTAATCCTGAGTTCTTCTTTATACAGTATTATATGTATGCACTTCCTTCTTTCCTGGAAGGTGAGAGGTATTTTAAAACCAGCAAACAACAAAACAGTGTTCAAATTAAATAAAGTGCAGTGTGTCAAAAGTCTTTAAATAAATAATCCATTAAAACAAGTGAATTAGTGGAGGTTAAAATCCATTAGTAAAAAAACAAGTCCTTTAAAAACAACGCAGACGAAGTTAAAATAATGGCTGGAAGCAGCCTCTTAAAATCCAAAGCACGGTGTCTTTTTCTTTCTACCTGGTGTCTCTCCTGCTTCTCCCATTGGACTTCGCAACAGGGGAAGTTGCCCTACCTGCAGGTGAAGCTGCCTTCCACACTGGTCCAGTAGCCCTCCAATCCCAGGCTACATCGGGCTCCATCCGGACCGAGACTTGAGTTCTTTCCCCAGCGGCCAGGGCGCTCACGCTGGGGCTAAACCAGCCCAAAGCCTCCACGACTGCCGCTGCCTTTGGACGGCCAGTCATCTTCAATACTGGTCACTCCAGCTCTGTGATCGCTCTGTCACACTGTCCAGTCGTTGTACAAGAAAAAAAACCTGTGTGCGAAATCGTGGATGAAGCCTTGTGGATGTGGTTTCTTCAGGAACGTCGAAGAGGTACAGTACATACCTTAGAAATATCTTTCTACATGAAAATAGGTATGCGTCGGATTAACCGGCCAAAACGGCAAAAGGCCATGGGTCCATTCCCGAGGTGGCTGGTTAAGAGGGATTGCACTGTAGTAGCAAAAAATGTATTAATATATTTCCAGGTTCTGAACCTTCTTATTCTGTTATAAAGTCATGAGTAGTTACAATTACAAAAGGAGTTTGTGAATTTCCCCTTGGGATTAATAAAGTATCTATCTATCTATCTATCTATCAATAAGGCTTGGATTTTGTGGGATCAGGTGCAAGGTGGAAGCTCATCCTGGATGGAAGGTCAGTCCATTTTGGAGACACTGGGACAATTTATACTTGTCAGTTAATCTGACATCACCACCATTTGGAAACTCCACACAGAGACTGTGCCATAACTGGGCCCTTGGTCCTTGGAGTTGTGCAGTTGAAGCACTTAGCACAGTGTAATCTAATATTCTTAAAGCAATTTAAAAAGTAAAACTGGCAACATGTTTAGGTGTAGGATTAATGTTAATTTTGAAAGAGCACTGAGGGCAGACACAGGTAGACAGTACCAAAAAGATAAATAAGCATTTCTCAAGAGCTGCATCCCAGGGCTTTGAGATATAGTGAAAGTTGCTTGATTGTCAGATGATAGGTCTGTGGTCTCTACTTTTTAAGGAGATGTATAAGGCTGATTCCAGGTCTGTAAGGGGACACGCTATAAAGAACAAGTTAAGGAACTGAAGCCAAAGCACATGGAGGCTAGGAGGAGACATAGTGGATGAGTTTAAAATTATGAAAGCACTTAGGTGAGGTGGATGACAGCAGTTGCCTTATATTAGATGTCTTCAAAAGAGCACTGGACCAAGATAGAAGCTAGTTAAGCAGAATGCTATTTATCAAAGAATTCTAGAAATGATTACATCACACATAGAATGTCACATGAATGAAATATGGTGTCAGTTTGTTAGAGTAGTTGAAAATAGCACTCTAGAAACTTTCAGGCACAATTTGCCAAGCTTCGGATACTTTAGGTTATGTAGGAATTTTTGAACCTGGCCTAAACTTTTCCTGTGGTTTATAAGATGTGCCTTTAATACTAAATAACCTGCCAGTCTCATCAGGTGAGCTAGATGAAGGGTAATTTAGTGTTGCACTTTTTCAGCCATGTTTGACCTTATTTCCATTGGTCAATACTTTATGTAAGACCACTGAAAGGTAAATTGGCTGTTAAAGGGTAATGCAGATGTACATGAGATGAACCCAATAACATGATAAGGCAGAGTGGCAGAGTTCTGCATTGATGGAAGAAGGTTTGACTTTTGTCAAGATGGAAGATTCATGCTGACATCAGGAATAACTCTAAAGGCTGGTTTTCAAGCAGAATGTATGTAGTTTTCAGGAGAAACTGTGCTTGACAGCTAAGGGTCCAAAAGTAGTATTTTGAAAATTAAATGGGGTTAGTGTTACATGGTGATGTGGTGATGTGGCTCCCTGCAGTGGGTTATAAAAATGGATGGAGGGATGTGTCAATAGTGTATTGAGATGGGGCGATATTCATTGTTTCTGTGTAACAGACCTGCAAAGACATGGGCGGCTGAGGTCGGGTGGCATGGAGAGCTATCATCAGAGTGAGCGGCTGTATGATTGTTCCCGAACAATTTTTCACAGTAAAGTTGGAAGCTTATAGAAATTACTGGAGCTTGTAATAAAAAAAAAGAAAAAAAATCTGCCATCGCAGCCACCAATTATAAAGTTTTCAGCGCTGAGCCCCCGCTGTGCCGGCATAGAAAGTGCGGGTATGGCAGTGCAAGCCCTGTCAGCTCTAATGAGACCTGTGACAAGCTCTGTGTGTGCGCAGGATCCCTCTCAAACCAGAGCCATATTAACCCCTCTTTCTCCCACTCTGGCCTGACTGCATGTCCCTTGCTCACCTGTCTCATTTTCTCATTTCCCAGATGCCCTCTCTGGAGTTGCCAATGTTTTTTTTTAATGATGCCATCTTGTCTGATTTTAGGTGGCACTGCTTGGGATACATGGTTTTGAAAATGTTCTAAATTACCTTGTAATGCAGATGACCACAGTTGGCACCCCAAAGCTTTTCTGGAGCCAACTGAGCTTTGTCATCAGCTCCAAAAGCCATTACAGGTCCATTTGGCTCTTTCTCAGATGACCACTAGATTACTAAATTCTTCAGCTTGTCCCAGCCGATATCCCATTAGTTAGCTATTTTTAGTAAACAATGCATAATAAAATATTCAAAACAACAACAGAAACGCAACATGACAGAGGAGACAGCGTGTGTCAAGAGGCATCATGGCACTGAGCATTTCAAACTCTCCCATGTCACTCCATTAGAGCGGCTGTAGGCATGCTTCGATTCACCTGAATTGTGTCCCTTTTCTTGAAGCACACAGGCTAAACGCTTTGGCCTTTATTGTGTTTGCTTTGACTACTGCCTTAGGGCGTCCATGTCTGGATAATAAAGTGTTTATATGTACTTATTTATTCTCTGACTGACCTTCTGATTTTACATTATAATAAACATGTTACCAGAGGGCCTTATCAGAAATGGCATGTTTTACGGAGGAAAATCTACAAGCTGCTAAAATAAGAGTCACAGAAAAGGAAGCAAGGTGATTTTGTCGTAGTCTCTAGAGGCTCCTCTGGTTAAGCACACCATAAGAAGCAGAGGTGACCTAGATGTTAGAGATTGAGTTTGGACTGGGAACTCCATGCCTCAAGCCAACTCTGAAGAACAACAGGAAACAATATGCTTTGCAATGGCAGTGAATGTGAGTCGCCGAGCTTGAACTAGAAAATCTTGTTACGCTGACTCCTTTCAAGTATACAAGCGAGAAATGTGGCTGTAAACCTGAAAATGATGTCTCTTGGTGTCATTTCTGCTTCAGCGAGGGCCATGAGAAATATGTGATGTCACTGACAATAAATGACCAAGCTTGCACGGGAAGTTTTTACGCAGCTTCTCCGACAGCAGCCTTTAATGACCTCTTAGGCACAGCCATCAGCAGTGTGTCTGTTTGCTGAGAGAGTGTCAACCTTGTCAAGAGGTTTGTTTACCTTGGCGGTGACATTCATGTCTCTTGTGACTCTTCCTATGAAGTTAGTAGATGGATTGGGAGAGCATGGGGGGTCTTGAGTTCACTGGAAAGGGGTGTGTGGTTCTCCCAATATCTATGCAAAAGGACAAAGGTCCAAGTCTTTAGAGTCCTGGTGCCTCCTGTCTTGCTATATGGTTGTGAGACATGGACGCTATCCAGTGACCTGAGATGAATACTGTCTCTCTGGAAAATCCTTGGGTACCGTTGGTTTGACTTTGTGTCAAATGTGCAGTTGCTCACAGAGTTCCCGAATGAGACACATGACCTGCATTGTGAGGGAGCGTCAGTTATGGCACTACAGCCATGTGGGGCGTTTCCCCGAGGGTGATCCAGCTCGCAAGATCCTTATTGTTGGGGACCCGAGTGGCTGGACATGTAACACCTGGCTGCGGCAGATAGAGGGTCATTTCCGGAGGGTGGAACTGGTCCGCGTGTCAGCCTGCGGGGTTGCAAACCAGGATCCCGAGTTGTTTCGTTGTGTAGTGGGTGCGGCAATGCACTGTACCAGTGCATGCTCCCCAACTTGACTTGACTTGACTTGCACTGGAACATTCTGGCCTTGTGCTGATATTTTTTTGAAACACACAAGACTTATGTTGTCATCTTTTTGTGTTCTCCTCATGTGTCCTTCTATCTTCCCCGAAGAATGCTAAGTGAAGATGTGTCTCAGGGTTACACATTCTTGATGAAGTTTACTAGTCCCATCAAAAACATATGGAAGCAGCAACCATGATTCTAGGTGAAACAAGAAGGGGTTTGGCCTCTTTTACATCCACAGTCATGTACAAGAATAATACTTATGTAAATAAAAAATGTTCTTGAACTTGCTGTTCATATAATACAGTTGTATATGATGTTTTTAATAAGACACTTCATCATTACAAAAAGTGCTCTTGTAAATTAATCTTGGAGATATCTGCTGCAGTATTTACCTTATTCCTCTAGGTGGCAGTAATGCTTGTGAAAGTTTTTTTCTTTTTTTTTTTTAAGAAGCATAGACCAAAGATGTTTTTCATACAGTCAGAAGTCCATATCTTGTTTATGAAACAAACATATACATCAAAAGTCGTTAATTGTTTTCATATCAGTTTAGTATCTGGCTTCAAATGTTACTTTTTTCTCATTTATTGACCTACCCGATTTTGTATTTCCTTTCTTTTTGTATAACATACCTTATGAAAACCACATTTATATTAGCACCTGTTATTTTTTTAATATTTTTTTTTAGTCTAGTTATCCATACTAATGTGTAACTTTTTTTTTGCAGAACAGTATAATAGTCGCACAGAGAAATACATTTAAATCGCAAAGTTAGTTATTTAGTGTGAACTGAACTGACATCTGAAAAACCCTGAATTTTCTCTCTCCACAGTTGGCCAAAGAAAGTGAGCGTCTCCAGGCGATGATGACACATCTGCACATGAGACCATCAGAGCCAAAGCCTTTCAACCAGCCTGTAAGTAGTGAAAGTGGATAGGATGGAAGGTGGTGCACAGGAGATGGGCAAGGGTGACTCTTCTCATTCATACACTTACAAAGAACTAGTGAAGATGGAGCTTAGTGGGGAGACAAAGTATCTACAGAGGGTTAGAAGCCATGCACAGTATAAATTTATACTATATTTGTATTGCTAATTATTATGTGTGTGTTTTATTATATGTGTATTGCTTTACAGTGCAAGTCTGCCTTTATCAAATCTGACACAATTTAAATGACGCTATATAAAAATGATTGGGAATTGAGTTTACTTTTAAGATTTTTTCTTTATTTGCTACTCAGTACAAGAAATAGAGACTCAAATTAGGAAAATTGAATACTCACTGAACTAATCCACTTTAAAGTTCCAACTGTGTAAAAAGTTCAAAATATAAATGAAAAAATTAGATATTCAATTTCATCAGAACTTTCAGTAAAAAAAACATCATAGACGTTTCTAAACACTTAAGCTTTAGTTTAGGTTTTTTACTTCAAGTTTAATTTAACCCATGCACTATCAAGACCTACTTATTTCACATTACATCTCTGTGTTAATTGGTTTTAATGATCCAGAGAGTCCATGATGAAGGTATTGCAAATGAAAGGCTGAATGCAGTTGCCAATGTACAAGATTTATTTCCATAAGATGCACCATTTAAATTACTTAAGGTGAATTTCTGCCATGATGATGAAGATTTGAACAACTCCTCTATTTAGATAACATACATAATTCCACATAAATACCTTTCATATGGAGCAGTTTATACTGATGGCCACTGGTCAAGGAGACTGTTCTCTGTTATTGTTTTTTAATTCCTTTTGGGTTGTCTTTTCTACAGTCTACAGTCTATGCCTTACTAACATGAGCAATCCAATAATGTAGCCAACTGTAGTAAAACGGTTAATTTGGTGACATTGTACGCCTTAAAGGATGCCAACAAAAACTGTTTTACATTTGTTATGCAATATCTTCTCAAGTTAGCTTCCTCCTCCATTGTGCATACACAAAAGGATAATGGTTGTGTATTTTTTGTTGTGATTATTTTTTTTTATTAAAATCAAATGTGTACATAAAAATCATGACGACAGCCAATTAAGAAGGGAACAGTGTAACTCAACAGCATCCTACCCCCAGATCTCCCCCTATATCACCCAATCTCATGAATATCCCAAACACAACCTAAGACCAAAAAATAAAAACCAGACTGATATATGGATATAGGGATAAAAAAGTAGGTAAATAGGAAACTAACCACACAAACCAGGCAGGCAGTAAGAATGAAAGAACAAAATTAATGGGACCCATAAAACCAGGTTATGATCAACTTAGCCAAGGCTGTGCATTTGAGAAACTACAGTTGTAAGTAATTTCAATAAACCACGTATTTGTTGTTGTTTGATAAGTTATGTTTTCCTTTGTGGCCAAGTTCATTCTTCCTTTCTGGTTATCTGACATGGTTTTGAATTTGACCATTAGGGCAGTCATACAATTCTGGTTCTGTCATAGAAGTGGTTATAATATTACTGTAAAATAATTCATACTTCCAGAATGAGATTTCAGTCCTTCTCATACCTCATTAAAAGTCTCTTTAACAAACAGTGGTTGGTCACATCTGTTAACACTACATAATGTAAACATATCAAAACTACAGATAGTCACACTTATTAAAAGTAGCATGTTACACTACACTTGCAGTCTTCCATCATATCCCTATATAACATCCATCCATCCAACCCGTTATATCCTAGCACAGGGTCACGGGGGTCTGCTGGAGCCAATCCCAGCCAACATAGGGCGCATGGTAGGAAACAAACCCCAGGCAGGACGCCAGCCCACCACACCTATATAACATTTTCAGAGCTATTGTAAGTTGATGTGGTATGTATTGTCTGGGGTTTAAGTATAGATAATAAAGAACAATAAAAGCTACTGTTTGCAATCAATATCAAAGTTTGGGAAAGTAAGCAGATGACATTCATGTGAGATGCTATAAAAGTTGACATCCCTCTGGGGTCTCTGTCACCAGAGCTAGAGTCAAATACTTGGCTTCTGTATTCTTTTCTTGTCAAATAAACCCAGAAAGGTTTATAGAAATTAGAAGTTTTCTGTTTATTTCTTATAGCATGATTTTTAAAGTCTACTGTTTACATACAAATTATTTTAAATAAAATAAATAATTATTTTGACTTTAATCATAATTTATTGGGTTGTTTGCCCCAGTTATTTGAATTTAGTCTGTTACAAAATTCACTTCACACTATATTTATTACTTTAGAATTTAGTTCACCCATTTTCTAAACCTTTATTTTCTGTGGCTAGTGTCCACCTGAGAATCCTAAAGAGTCTCTAGTTTCCTCCCAAAGTGTTGCTGTTAGATTGATTGACCCAGTAATTGATATTTTCCCAGGCCCATGTATGTTGTAGTTCTTCACACTACTTCACAGGAAAAAATGGTTTCATAAAATATATGGTATTCCATGGATAGTTACAATGTTTAAATAGAATCAAGCATCCTGTCTTTAAGGTAGCACTGGTGTGTAATCTGTTATTGTTACTTTAGTACCATTAACATTTTTCATTAAGGTGCCATATAAGAATCATCTTGGTTCCTGGTTTATATGGCAGTGGGTCAAATTTAGTCAAAACATCTATCAGTGCATGAGTTTTGTGAACTTGATTAATCAGAATCAGCACTGTGAGGATCTAATGCACATCCAGCCAATGTCGTGTAAGGGCTGAAAAAGACCTATACTCACTCTCATATGGACAGTTTAGAGTCACCAGTCAACCCACCATTTACATCTTTGGGATGTAGGAAGAAAGCTGGAGTACCAGGACAAAAACATTAGCGAATACTGGAAGAATATGGAGGTTCTGCTCAGACAGTGACCAAGCTAGTATTCATAACAGGTTTACCATACCTTTCCCAGGTTGTCACATTTTTTAAAATGAGTTTATTGATGTAGTTGTAGAAAAAAAACTTACCCCTGAGTACTTCAGTCATGCACATAATATATAATTCATCCAGTTCTTTGGTACAGTAAAGCCATGTTGGTGGAATTTACCCTAAATTCAAGGCAATCCTGAACCAGTAAAACAGACCATTATAATAATTGCTAAAACCAAATGGTTTGTCACTTTTTGCAAATGGTATAGTTTTTTAAGTATTAGTTGGGTAAAATCTTTTATCTTTGGTCAAAATTATACTTTGCAGCCACTATTATTATTAGTATTTGTCTTTTCATGTAATCATTTTGTAGGAACATGGAGAGTCAAGGCCTGTTGATGCAGCCCTTGGGACAAGGCAAAGCAGAGAAGACACTAGTTCATTCAAACCCACACACAGTCAGATAACACCCTAGTTTAAAGTTACCAGTCAAATTAACAGGAATATTTTTAGAAAGACAGTTATGGGGCTAAGATCTTAACCCAGGCTCCTGGAGCTGGCTTTTCTCAGCGAGTTAGCATGCCGTCCCATTATTATTATTATTATTATTATTATTATTATTATTATTATTATTATTTATTTTCACAGTGTGATGTATTTATAAGAAATTCATAAACCAGTCTTTAATGACTACAACACTCAAGAAAACTATTGCAGTATCAAAAATTCAGGGAGGTGAAAGAATGCTGAGGATGTAGGCCTCAGTGCTTCTCTGCCTGACATTCACTGCTGTCTCTCATTCTAATTATAAAATGCCAAAAAAAGAGATCTAATGAATATTTCATGATGAGATTGATGAGTAATCTTTTACTAAAATATGAAGACACCAAAATTAATTGTCAATTAGTAAGTGGAGTATCTTAATTTGGGAGGGATATAAATTGCATTTTGTTGCACCGTTAATATGGGCCTGCTCCTGTTTTGGAGATGACTCCCGTGGCCAAGATGCCATTAGTTCCTAATGGGAAATCAGAAACTGCCTCTGGCTTCTGTGAAGAGGACTTGGAGTACTGACAGAGACCCCTGGAGGCTTCGACAAAATAAAGATTGCCCTCAATTAGGATGGTCTGTGTTGCGCCGAAACTGGCACAGTTCCAACATTAATTAAGTACCTGTTAAACAATTTCACCCTCTAATTACTCAAGATGGGCCGGGTGCTGGTGTGTGTGTTTTTTTTTCCATCTTCCCTCTTTTCTAAGAACAGATTGCAGACAGTAGAGTAGTAGTCAAGTTAATTTATCGTGTTAGCAATTCCCGTTCTAATTTGCACTCCTTTCCCTTCATGCTGATGCGTGATAGATTTAATTATAACAAACAAGCAACTTGAAGTGTAGGCACCCATTGAAGCCTCACATCATCATCAACTGGTTTCCAGTTATCTTCTCTGATAGACAGCCCTGCGCAGTGGGAATTGCATAACAGTACTCTCTTTTCGTTTAATATTTACACGATTTTATATATATGTTTAAATGTTAAGTGATAAAAGTTAATTAATTTTTGCTTCTATTCTAACAATAAAGTTTAGATTAGGTTGTCCTGACATAACCTGCTAAGACACAACACTGTTCCCTGATGTCAGGACTTTTTCATAACTGGATTTTCTTTGTACAGTTGATGGCCTCTTGAGTTTGAATCCTTTGCCATGACATAGTTTTGTGGAGCTTGATATTTCGTCCTGTATCTGTATGAAGTTTTTCTCAGAGTTTATCTATTTCTCTTGTCTTATCTCAATGATGTACATTGTATGTTAAGTAACCATTCCAAACTGACTTTATTTGTATGGATGTATATGTGAGTGTTACCTGCAGTGAACAGTGTTCCATCCACAGTGGGTTCCTGCCTTGTCCCTGTGTGTTGCTAGGATAAGCTTTGCCCCCTTGGGTGTAATAATCTGTATTATGATTTATGTATTATGTGTAATTGGCATATAAAACTACCTGATGTAGCCAAATCCTGGAAGCCATAAGACATCAAAACTAACTACCATTCCACTGTGATTTTTTTTTGTGAAATCATGTTATCACATTATTTTCCATAATAAATGAAAAATGCTAAAAATGTATTCCTTGTCTTCTTTCAGCTGAATTTGGCATCTAGTGCCTCTCTTTTGAAAAGAGAGGGGGACACGTTTCCAGAAGGTTTACCTCACCCTCCCACCTCTGCCACAGCCCCAATTACCCCACTACGCCAGGGACCCTCTGTTATCAGCTCCTCCAGTCTTCATAGCGTTGGGGGCCCCATTCGTAGGAGGAACTCTGACAAGTTTTGCACCCCAATCGCATCAGGTAAGAACATAGATTTATTACTTGAGAAGCTTCTCTTTGGTGAATATATCTAAGATTCCAAATTTTCAGGCTCACTGTAAGAGCTCATTTGCAAATCAGTAAATCTGAGGCTTAGTGACCAATGGAATAAAAAGAGCGAAGTGAAACTACAAGTGCTCAGATGAGTCCATGTTGAACTCTTCCAGTTTGTGCAATGAAATTAAGATGAGTGTATATGCCATGAGTTACTTATTTGTACAAGTAGGAATTTAATATTTTTATGTGTTATCTCAAAAATATATACACTGTTATGTATTTCTGAGTAAATATTACCATCCATCCAAAATTGAGTTCACTTAATAAAGTCAATGATCACCTGGGTCTGTAGCTTATTCCAGAAACTTCAGGTGCAAGGCCTGAAGCAACTCTGGACTGTGGTATAAGTGGCAGAAGGTAGGCTTGCCTTCTTTAGAGGAAAAGAAAGTAAAAACGTTGCTGTGTCTTCTAGGCTGTGGAGGTGGGGTTAATTGACCAAGTAATGTCAGCTGTCACACAAAGGAATTTAGTGCTCTTGACCATTTCCACAACAGAGCCCTTGATGTGCAGGGGGATGTGGACAGCATGGGCCTTCCTGAAGTCAACAATTATGTTTTTCATGTTTTCCATATTAAGGGACAGATTGTTGCACTTGCACCAGTCCACTAATCTTCATTCTGTAAGCTGACTCATTGCCATTGCTGATGAGATCCACCACCATTGTGTCATCAGCAAACTTAAACATGGTGTTTGAGCTGTATGCAGCTATACAATCTGAGTCAGTAGAGTGGGCTGAGTATATATCCCTGGGGGACACCATTGCTCATTGTGATGATAATGGAGATGGTATTTCTGACATTGACTGTCTGGGGTCTCAAAGTCAGGAAGTCCAGGATTCAGTTGCATAGGGAAGTGTTGTAGCCTAGCAGACACAACTTCCCTGTGAACTTTGGAGGGATGATGGTGCTGAAGTGAAGATAATAACAGACATCCTAATGTATCTCTTTTGTCCAGATGGGAAAGGGCCAGACGAGGAGTAGATGATATGGCATCTTTAGTTGAATGGTTTGGGCAATAGGTGGACTGGAGAGGGTCATGTGATGTGGGATGTCTAGCTTTCACATGGCCCAAAACTAGCCTAGAAGAATTTAATGATGGCAGGTGTGAATCATACAGGGTGATATTCATTGAGGCAAGAGACAGAATACTTCTTTAGCATGGTGGTGGTGGTTTTGAAGCACTTGGGGATGACTGCCTGCCTCAAGGAAATGGAGGAGATTTCTGTCAGCTGTTTTTCACATTTCATGAGCACTCAGATACGTGATAATTTAAATAAATTAAAAAATAGTAGAAAATGAGCAGATGGTTGAGGCTACAGATATAAATATGAAGTGAACGAAAATAACAGCAGTATTTAATTTAAATAAACTAAGCACTGAAACGTAAGGGGTAGCACAGGAGAGAGGTTGGACTTACTTCAATGGTAACTGACTACATGCAACAGAAGAAGAGCTCAGCTATAAGTTTCACATTCTGATATATCCAGCATAGTTTTTAGACATTTGGGGAGAGTGTTGTGTTCAACGATATGCAAGGAGAATTAGCGAGAGCAGTACAAAAAAACCTTCACTGCTTAGACAATTACTGCTTTGTGATTTGGTGCTGCATTGAGGTCGAAATTCACACTAAAGAGAGATTAGAAGAGATGGTTACCAAATAAGCAAGCAAAGAAAAATTTTTTCAGGAGTTTTAAACAGAAAAGCAAGTTTTAAAATTGTTTCAAGGTTTTTCAGAACAGAAGCTATCTTATAAAAGAGATTCTTGCAGGCTAGGGGTCAGCAGGAACTGAGCCAAACTGAAGGAACGGGCTAATTCACTTATGAATATTACTTCCTTCATATATTTTATAAATCTATTTTCATTACAGGGTTACAGGAAAAAAGAGCCTATTACTGCAGCTTTAAGAGCAAGAAAGGAACTAAAAGATATGACATCTTATATGTCTTGCATGTTGATTAGTACATGCAAGTAAGAATGTCACTTAACTTTGTACATGTTAGCTTATATACACCCACCAACAAACCTACAATCACATTCTGTCACCTGACATACTAACACACTCTGATCCTGGGACAGTTTTGCAATGCCAGGTATCCCAATAGGCACATCTTTGGGATATATTTTCACATTCCATGTAGACGGTTGCCTATGTAGAACTCAACCCCAAGTATGTGTTGATTTTAAACAGCAACATTGCTGACAACTGTGGGAGTATGTTTACACTTACAGGCTTCTGGAGAAATATGGGTGAATTAATAAACTTGTAAATATACATCTGTCCATTCATTCACTGAGCGTGCTTAGTTTAGTTTTAGTTTATGCATCAGGTGCAAGGCTAGAGCCAAACCTGGAGAGTACAGCACTCTTTTGATGAAAGTTCTTGTACATGTGTAATAACTTTCTCATTTGGAGTTATTTTAGACTTGTGAAATAAACTAACAAATAATTTTCACATTGTTGGAAGAAAACTAGAGTACTTGCATAGAATCCGACATGGACACTTAAATGGAAGAAACCTATTCTTCGTTCTTTGTTTAGATTGAAACTCTAAGAATGAGTGAACCTTAATTTTCATATATTATTGGTACTCTTCATAGTTCAACCAACGCTAGTGCACTAGAGGTCCTGTACGTGGAAGCCTCAGACAAAAGAACAGTATTAGAATGATCGCTTTAATTACAAAACATGGCCTGCATCTGTAGAAGGTGAGTGTGTTTACCAGCCTACATGATGTGTCTTGAGAAAGACAGTAAATAACTTTGATCAGTAAAAGCTTGCTCAATCAAGTAGATTAAAGAGGAAGATTACAGAATCTGAATGGCCCTGCTTCACAAATGATATGCACGGTGCATAAAGTTATAGGTTTACGCTTGGATAAAGTTACACATATTTTTCTACAAATAGAAATGTGCAAAAATCTCAACTTGTGTATATTGCTGTTTGAAAGTATGAGGATTATATGTGATCTCTTTATAAGAAATCTGAATGTGTTTTGAAGTTGAGCTAATTTTTTTTTTATTTGTATATATGTATGTTTATTAGTTTGGGTATACATTTTCATAAATATTACTATTTTAATTAAAGTTTTTCAGTACATAATTGTATTTATACATAGTCTTTTTTCCTGTCACTGCATTATCCCTAACATTCCTCAAAGGGGGATAACTTTTGGGACGTTTTACCTTTTTATGCTTAAATCAGTAGCATATTCTTCTTTCTTCATCCACTTTGTTTCCCGCCTCTATGTGGGCTTTATGTGCTTCTCCATATTGTTCAGTCCTGTACCTCCTCACCAGTCAAGCTCTTTTCCTTCAGATCTTCTTTTACTTTATCCATCCATCTCCACATTGGCCTCCCTCACTTTCTCTTCTCCTGTACTTTCATTCCCATCACTCTGTTGTCTACATTGTCTGTCATGTAACCTAACCAGATAGACTATTATAAGTGCATAAAGCAAGCACATAGTTGTGCACAGTCAACAAGTTAAGCTAGTGAAGCTGCCTAAAAATGAGTGTGCAAAGAGTGGCAGCAGATAAAACAGCATCGCCATCTGTGTTGTTAGATTTAATTGCAAGACGTGGATCATCCCCGTGCAGATGGTATGCCTTTGAAAGACTGATGTTACTTAAAAGAATACAATCTGCATACTGTTAGAAACCACTTGCTGTTAAATACAGCCCATCAACTAACTTGATTCACCATCTGCAAACTCACCACTGCACAGAATATAAAGACTATGAAAAGCTTTAGAAGTCAGGTGTCCGCAACAGGTCTAAATCACCTATGGTACAAGAACAAAAACACACTCAGAAAACTTTAGCTGAATCATTCTACAGAAAAGTTTGGGTTCCTCTATAAGATGCAATTTAAGTGAAATTGATCTAGTACAGAGCCCCATAGGTGTCATGCCAAACAAAACCCATTTTGACGAACTATTAATCCATTCAAACAGATTACGCAATTCATTTGAACAGATTATTTTTATTTCCGTAAGAAGAATCTGCCTATTGAATGTGTTTTGTTTCCCAAGCTGACTTGGTTGGATATCCTCGATTCCAAAACATTTTGTTCTTTCATTATTTAAAACACTCTTACAGATACCCACCTCCTTGCCACTCTCCATCCGCCCCTATGGCTGCAGAAGTTGGAGCAGGTGATGACGCAAGGGAGGGAGCAAAAAAAAAAAAGCCTTTTAACAGCTATTTTTAAAAAAAGCACAGGAATTCAGAGAGGGCGAGTTTGTGCACACTGCCATTGAAAAAATGTCAACAGCTGCTTGATAATACCTGAGGTGGATAGTAATGTAAATCCATTTGAGTGTTGGAAAAAACAAAAAAGTACATTTCACCAAATTGGGAAAACTTAAAAAAAAGTACCTGTGTAACCCTGCCTCACGCACCCCTTCTGAGAGGGCTTTTAGCAACGGAGGAATTGTTGCAACATACAACCGTGCTGCCAGATGCTGTGGACAGACTGGAGTTTCTGTCACACAACTTGAAGTTTCTTCAGTAGAATTTTACAGCCTTTTTTCTGATATCTTTGTGCAGTATTGGACGGGACTTGAAGTTAGTAATTTGTTTAAAAATGTTATAAGTTTTTTTTATCTCTATATATAATCTTCATTTGGATCTTGATCTTTGTTTGTCCACGAATTAATTAGAAGAAGAAGCACTAGATGGCAGTAGAGAGACAGCTAAAACATAGGCATTGCATTAAGAATCTCCTCCAGGCTTATACTACCGAAGACTGTAGTACTCCAGTCACACCTCAAAACACAGACATTTAAACTAAACAAATTGTTGTGCTTTAAATTAACTAAAGAGATCTTCATTTAGATCTTGATCTTTGTTTGTCCTGCGAATTCCACGCATGCGTAGACCACCTTCCAGTTTAGTACATTGTTGTTACTCACGGATGTCAACAATGTGCCGAAATAACGAAAGGGGTGGTGGACAGTGTTACGCTGGTTAGCTCCTGAGGCCTGGTTAGAGAATGAGATTGCCGAAGATAAAAGGTACGTGCCTATTTAACATATGAATGAAAGAAAGACAGTGTGTAAAATGAATGACAACGTAACAGCACGTTCCTGAAATTATTATTGTTACATTGTAGCCAGTGAGTGCTGCGCGTCTCACAGTTGTACCATGCCTTGCTCACATGTCAGTGAAGTGATCCCTATTTATGCTTTAAAGAGCCTGTATACCTATGTGTCTCCCTTTTATAACCATTGCTCCGTGTATATTGCCTTACTCTTTGGATTGCCACAAAGCAACCTGCGAGATTGGAGAAAGGTTGAGAAGACATCGTGAGAGGAAACGATAGCGTCGTGAAAACGAGACAGACTGTGAACGGACAGAAGCAGAAATGCTCCTACACCACCACATAATTACTATTCGGACAGTGATTCCGAGTAGGCCGTTCCTATCGAATCAATGTCCAAGGGTTTTCTTTTGTAATTTTGTTTCCCTTATAAAAAATCATAATGCTTTGTGACGAAGGGCTCAGTTCACGACTGGCAGCCGCGTTTAAACAGGGAGCCCTTCACAGACAACTTTAAAACACGCAACAAAGTTGGGCGCACATGGCTACTATACTGTATATATATCTTTGTGCAATATATGGCAGAACATGTTAACAAATGCTATATTTTTTTCCTGTGCAGTATTTGAAAGAACATTGAATTTTTACAGTATAGTACAGTGTGTTACATTTTTGTTCTTTGCTGCTCAAAATGCTCTCATTGTAATAGTTTTGTTGGTCTTAGTGTTATTTTTGTGTATGTTCTGTAGGTCACTTTGAAATGGTTTATTCCTACTTGTACTGTTTGATCTCATTAATACTTTGACTGGTGATTTTAATGTTTTTGTGTTGTTTTAGTTCAGTTTTAAGTAAATAAATAAGACCTGTTTTCCTTAAGATTAGTAAGCTGCAATTAATATCCTATTAATAGGACCAAACTAGATCAATAAGACTTTTACAAAGATGTTTTAAAGGATGCAAAATATCATCCAAGTCCTAGAAAATATCAGATATAATTTTTGCCAATATCGCACACCCCTACCACATATCATCTCAACTTTCTCATTGACACATCAAACTTCTCCTCCTGCACTCCCTTAACTGCCCATGTCTCAGCTCCATACATCCTTTATGGTCTTACCACTGTCTTAAAAACCTGACTTTTAATCTTCGTCTTAATTCTTCAATCACACAATACTCTTGATACCGTCTTCCAGTTGTTACATCCCCACTGCACTCTGCAAATAATTTTTCCCTCTAGGCCTACTACTGATCCTAGATATTTAAATTTACCCACTCTTTTTAACAGCTCTCCTTGCAGGCTATGTTCTAAATCCTGATCATCATGAAACCTTGTATTTACTGTCTTCTTTCTATTTATCTTCAACACTCTTCGAAAGCCCTTTTCCATTCTTCTAACTTCCTCTCCACTTCCTGTTTTCTGGAGCTACACAATAAAAATCAACATTAACTCAGCAGCTTATACTTCTATGAAAAAAAATTAAATAAACCAAAAATATGCACAGTTTAGCATGACAGTGCATTATCATACATCAATACGCCAACACACCGCTTTAGAAAGAAAACATAACATCAACTTTGCAACACTATATGCATATTTACAAAGCAAAAGCATTTATTAACAAAAGCAACATACAAGCCATCATATGAACACTAAAGGAAAATAAAAATTCAAACACTATTTATATAGTAATTACCTAGGTTTGGGTTTGACTGCTTTCATATTTTTTTTGTGTTTGAATGTATTTGCAAACGTTTGGTCTTGTTTACTGTGTGGGAGTTTCTATGTTGAATAAATACACCTTCTGAACAGTATAGTAATATTATAATACGCAGAAACTTACACTTCATGTCCTTCTGTGATGTTACTTCAAGAAAAGTTTGGTTTTGGCTTTTGTACCCTCTGTATAATGGGAAAAATGTAAAGAAAAACATTAGTTCTTTCATTAAAGGCCATATATTGTACATACAATGATTATACAGATGCATCTTTATTTGTTTTCGGTGCATTATATATATGTATATATATATATATATCTATATATGTGTATATATATATATATACTGTATAAAATTAATTAACTGTATCTATGACATTGTAGTTGTAAAGAAGTCATACTTTTGCCGTGTTTATCATTATGCTTCCACCTTATAAATATAATCTTTGAATACAGTAGTAGTCTCCTTAAATAACTGATAGACTTTTTGCTGTTTGTGTGTTACAGAACTTGCACAGAATCATGAATTCTACAAAAATGCTGACGTCAGACCTCCTTTCACTTACGCTTCACTCATAAGACATGTAAGTAAAAAAAATTTGATCTGTTTTCATAATCTGTGTCATAATTTACAGCAAAAACCTTTTTCTCAGCATGGCTGTCTATATTATAATCACATAAAGTTTAAGGAAGACTTTAATTTAAAAGCAGTGAGGGTTCTGAGTGGTATATTTTGAGCTGATTATGAAAAGTGTGGCTGTCCAGGGTGATCCCAAAGGTCCCATTTCTTTAAACCAGTCCATAATGACAAATAATGCATAATGTAGAGGACATCATGAATATTTAACCTCATCCACATTTTAAATTTCCTAATGAAAGATTTAGGATTTTATGAATATTTCTAGGCAGTCTGGAAAGAACCTTCACAGGAATTTTTCTCTTGCTTGAGGCCCAGTAAATATAAGACAAAAGAGAAGAAGAAATAAAAAACTAACATTATTTTCTACAAGTTTCATATTTATTATGCTAAATTGGTTTACTTTCATTCTTGCATAGATTCACAGGTTGATAGAAGAATGAATGGTTTTGGGTCATACCTCATCTTCCTAGGACATTGCTAAATTAACTGTTCTTACTTTTAAAAAATGTCTAGTTAATTCCCTGACTAATTATATTTACAATGTAACCATCCTAGATTGGGACCAAGTCAAGTGAGAAAGGGCAGAATTAGCAATTCTGGAAGTTGAAAAAAGTATTTGCAGTCACTGATGCCCATGGAATTTTCTGTAATTTGCAGCCTTTGCCTCACTGTGTAACACATATTCAGGATCTTTGTAAATTTGCATACAATCTTTTTGTTTTGTTGTATTGGATGAGCACCACACAGCAACTCCTGTTTCACTGTTGACTCATGCTGGTGAATATGGGCATTTGTCACTAGCAACACAAGCAAATGAAAGTTCAACTCATGTGGCTAGTGAAAAGTTTTTCTGTTTCCTCACTTGGAACTGAATAATCTACAGCTGTGATTGACAGAATCTGAGCATAACAATTTATTTATTTTTGAGGGATGATAGCTCTTTTTTTCAGAGTTCATCCAATTTTCTGACATTTTTCAAATAGCTGATATAGCTAAGCAAAAAACAAACATCAGCACTTATTTCATAACTTATAAGCTACTCATCATAGTCTCTTTTGATTCTTTTGCTCACTTTAATATCTGTATCACTTACATAATGTTGTCATTGAGGTTTTTCATGTTTACACATGTTTCCACGTGTAACCTTATGGCTTTGTCCACAACAGAAATTGAGTAAATAGATTCTTGAGATCATAATAGGTCTTAAATTTTGATTTGCTGGGTTTACTTTCCTTTACTTAATAAAACTGAAAGATGCGCTAAACAAGAGTAGGATCCACTGAAAAAATAATGAGGTAAGATAATAGATTCTCACATATTTTATTTTTCTTCTTTTTTAGGCTATACTGGAAGCGCCTGATCGGCAGTTAACACTGAATGAGATTTATAATTGGTTTACAAGGATGTTTGCTTATTTCAGGAGAAACACAGCAACATGGAAGGTATGGTACTTCATTTTACTGAGTTTTATCTTTATACTAATATCACTCTTTTTACCAGAAAATTTCTTAAAACTACTCTGTGGGCAAGTCTAGACTGCTTTATTAAATAAAGGGGCCTGAAAATCTGTTTAAATAAACATTTTCACATACTTACACAAGTAAGGTTATGTTATCTTCTATCTATGTAAATCCATTTTTTCCAAAGTTGAATTAAGTGAGAAGATTTGTACAGAACATAAGTATGCTTTTAAATATGCTTAGTCACCATCTCATGTCTCAGAGGAAATTTTGTTACACTAGAAGACGCTGTTCTAGAAGAGCTGTAGCTCGTCCCAGGACTTCCATAGTCATTCTGAGTTAAGATGCCTTACCTGCTTAAAGAATATGGATTTCTACCTCACCCAGTAACACTCCGCTTAGCTTCAAGTTATAATTTTGCTTCAGAAGAGTGAATAAAATCCTTAATCACATGTTTTCAAAATGCCACATGTCCAGACCCCATTGGAACAAAATCTTCACTTACATAAGAGAAATTACTAGCCTTGCAATAATTTCTTTTTGTGATTCTGGTCAGAGAATCTTATGAGGGAATATCACTGCTTCATGAATAATCTATTTTAATAACTTACTATAGTGTTTGCGTATATGCTTATTTTGGTCAGTCAGAATATCCTAGTCCACCATATTTTTCCATATTTTTCTTTTTTTTATTTTTTTTTTTTATTAATTTTATTACAATCCATACAAAGCAATCAAGTTTTTACAAAGAGAAAAATTAAGAACAGATCGATCCCCACAAGTATGCTTTTAAATATGCTTAGTCACCATCTCATGTCTCAGAGGAAATTTTGTTACACTAGAAGACGCTGTTCTAGAAGAGCTATAGCTCGTCCCAGGACTTCCATAGTCATTCTGAGTTAAGATGCCTTACCTGCTTAAAGAATATGGATTTCTACCTCACCCAGTAACACTCCGCTTAGCTTCAAGTTACAATTTTGCTTCAGAAGAGTGAATAAAATCCTTAATCACATGTTTTCAAAATGCCACATGCCCAGACCCCATTGGAACAAAATCTTCACTTACATAAGAGAAATTACTAGCCTCGCAATAATTTCTTTTTGTGATTCTGGTCAGAGAATCTTATGAGGGAATATCACTGCTTCATGAATAATCTATTTTAATAACTTACTATAGTGTTTGCATACATGCTTATTTTGGTCAGTCAGAATATCCTAGTCCACCATATTTTTCCATATTTTTCTAATTTTAAATCCAGTCAGAGGAATGGTTCATAAGTTAATTAGAATCTAGCAAGTATTTATCAATGCTCTAAGTTAATTAGGCATGCTGAACACTAACGGTTTCAGTACTTCACTGTCTTTTGAGTTATTTGTTTTTGTTTTAAATCCTTTTCCCAGCTGCCTGCATAGGTAGGGAAGGAGTTAAGTGATCTGGTTAGCATTAGATGTACTACTCTATGTCTTCCTGAATTTTCATTGCATTTATATTGTAGTTTAATCATTGTGATGCAGTTCTTAATATCTATAACACATAAAAGATTCCTTTACATTCCCAAAGGAGATTGAGTAACACAAGATTTGTCTGCTCACTCGTTGACTTTTAATGTCACCCAAAATCATTTCCCCTAATTCTCTCAGAAGAACATGTAGGGCACCAGATGTTTTAAGCTCAGCCAGTGAGCCCTCAAAGAGGCCCTGTATGAAGTTCCTTGACTTTCTCAAAGCAGACTGAAAATGATTGGAGGCTCCTATCTGAGCCACTGACCCTATGTGTTATTTTACATGAAGTCCACTTATTTTCTCAAATGGCAAGAAGTGACAAAAGTACAGTACATTATCAACTCAATAACTGCTCCTCAAAGCCTCCCTCGATCATAATAACTGACCCTCTTGTAGGAAACTGTATGATAACAAGTAGTCACTAGCTAAGTTGCTTGCTTTTAAGAAGCTGACATGATGTTCAAACACTGTGATAAAGATGCTATTTTTACTAGAAGTCAGCTTCCTAATTTATGTAGTTTTAGGGTTTCGTCTTATTACATTTTTGTACTGTAACATTAACACAGTCTCTAGGGAAATGGAGTGTCTTTTTGTTGTCTGGCTGCATAAACAATTCCTGGATGTCATGCTGAATTGACTCACTCCCTCTGCAGTCAGATAGATTCAGATTATGTTCTGGATGGGTCTTGATTGACTCATTTCAACTACCTGCCTAGGCAGTTCAATTTTTTATTAAACTAGTTTGAGGCATAAGTCTGTGAATGGGAAAAGAGCAGGGATGGAGAGACTTTAAAAATTTGAATTTAGAATTCTGGGGTTCGGAGGCAGCAGCCCTAAACATCTTGTAATAATCCATTTTAAAAGCAAACCATTGGAGGATGTTTTTAGTTGCAAGGCAGATTTTTGTTGTTTAATTCAACTTTAAATGGTATGTCTGTGGTATCTGAGCATTACACTCAGCGATAACTGAAATTTGTACTTTCATACCTATTCATACTTGATGTTTGCATGCATAGTTCCCTTTGGACAGCAGCTCAAGTAAAGTAAAAAAAGGTCTAAGCAAAGTAAAAAGGGTGAGGGAGACATCAGGACAGACAAGGGGTCTTAGGACTACTGTATTAGCCTGTCTTTAAATGGATTTTAAAAGAAAGCTGGCCAGGACAATTGTTTATGTCAGTCAAGGAGGAGTAAAGTCGGTCTCCTGTATGGTGGGTATAGTGCCTACATAGAGTCTGTAGAAGCCTCTGATGCTTTTGTTGAATTTCTCACAGAATAGTATATTATTATTTTTTTCCTTTTTCTTTTTAATAAACCTCATTTAAGCAGACTATTTTTCTGACACAGACATGCCTGGCTGTGACACTAGTAGCGACAGAGGTGCTGAGGATGACTCCTGTTATCCGTGGAATAGCTAAACAGTCTGTCATTGGTGCTTATTAAAAATTCTCACCGCTGGAGCATGCCTTGCCTGCTCTGACCCATTTCTGGCAAAAAAGGAGGAAAAAAACAGCTAATTTGTGAATCTTGATCCTCCAGAGGATGGCAAATCAGGAAATGAAAGGGAGGCGCACAGTGATACCACCGAAGTTTAACAGTCAGTAGCAAGAGCGGCAGGCTGGTAACCAGGACTTGGCTGAAGGAGCATTGCATTCTTGATGTCCAGTTATGAATAATAACAATTAGTGATTTTGTTGTACACCTAGAAGAACTAGAGCTTGTGGAGCTACCTTTCTACTGTTTTAGCCATTCAAAATATCTGAAGGAATAGGCTGTTGATATGGCTTTTGCCATACATATGAAGAAAGAATAACATATGACATGTTTAACGGGTTGAACATTTCGAGTCAGCCCCTTATTTTGTCTGTGTAGGTTTTATTCCACTGTTCTGTCACTAGATGCACTCCGTTAGGTTGAATTTTGCCACCATGTGGCTCTGCATCCATCTAGTGTATACCTTTTTAATTTTCTTTAGCTTTGATGATATCCAGAGGCTTTATTACAGTTAGTTGTAGCTTTTGTGCATAAATGTTTCACCTGTCAATGGTCATAAAATTCTTTGTGATAAAGCTCACAGTAATGGGCACTATTCAAGGAATACATTAGTCCCATTGATTTACCCAGGTATTGTATCCGTGTCTGAATCTATAGCCACCTGCAGGAAGGTATTTGGTTTTAGAAATCTTAAACTGTCCACAAACTGCTGGCATGGTTTGCCCCCTTAGGTGTTCTCTTTGTGGGCATTTCACATTTAATGTGTATGAGTGTATGAAAAAGAGCTAAAATAAAACAAATCCCCCCCCCCTCCCCCCAAAAAAAGTATTTCTTTTTTCTTTCTCTCCCTCTGACGGTCGAGGCGTTTTGTTTGTGTCTGCAGTGTCTGACCCCTTTAAATTGCTGCTAATGTTTTAACTGGGAGAATTAGTCCTTCATCACGAACAGGAATGCAAATAAAATTCGCGAGGTGGCCGTCTGAAATTGGGGTCATACTAATTTGCAAAACTAAGCATCATCGCTTCAGCGCGAGGAAATTTATTCAAAGACGGAAGGCCTAGTGTGATTATGGCACTTGTAATTATGGTTAGGAGTGATTCCAGCCTCGGCATCCCTCCCTTATGGATTAAAAAAGCTTGTCAGAAAAAATATACAGGATTTAATTATACACGAATTAAAATTGGTAATGAAATTGGGCATGAACAAACTACAAATAGCAGATGAAAAGAAATGGGCCTCCCTCGGGGGTGTTGTTCTAGATAGTGGCTGATTAGTGAAATTTCAAGTAGGACCATCTTTATCTCTCTCTTTTTTTTCCTCCACATTTTTAATATCAGAAATCCAGCTGTTAAACACCAGGTACTCTAAGCCGCAGCATTTGTGTCTCGGCACACGGGGCGTTAACGCAGTGTTACAGATCTTAGCGCTTCCATTACAGAATGCGACAGGAAAAAAAAAGGCTGGAAGCAAACATTTTTTTTTCAAATGATTGTGCACATCATTCAGAATTTAAAGCAATATGAAGGAGGGTGGGGGAGCTAGTAAAAGTCAAAGTGATCATTTTTGTAACTAAATGTTTGTGATTAGGTAAAGTAACCTGAATCAGTACCTTTTTAGAAGAAGACACTACAACTTGCATGTTTGCCTGTGCTGACTAGTTTATTTAAAAAATGTGAAGTACACTCAACCTCTCATACTTGGCTTACATCTACAAATTATATATCACCGTTTAACATAACAATCATATCTTCAAGATCTTTGAGATGTGGAAGGTACACCAGATTATCCAAAGACAATGTAATGAAATACATCAGAGTGCCGAGTTATTAGCGATTCTTAATGTTTATGTGTATGGTTAAGATGAATCATGGTGTACATAATATATACATATGTACATGATATGACATGTATACATGAGAAAGGGAAACAACCCTTAGTCAAGTAATCATCTCAGTCACACATAGCAAGATCCTAATGCACATGTGATACAGGCCATTACCTAGTCCTTCCATTTTCATACTGTTTTATTCCAGTTCAGGGTCACGGGCAACCAAAGCCAATGCCAGGAAAACTGACAGCAAAGTAGTACCCAAACCTGGGATCCTGGGATGGGGAACCAATCTCTTACAGAACACATTAAACCACTTAGTCATACTGGCTGGCATCAAAAATTAAATATCATCATTTACCATAATGTGCGCATCTTTCAGATCTTTTGAGATGTGGAAGTAACACCAGATTATATCCAAAAGGCAAAACCAGGTGCACACAGACTGTGGCTGGGATTTACTGATTACCATGCTACCCCAATTGAATTAGTAGAGTTAAAATGGGTACCGAGATTACAACCCTTAATCCTTTTATTAACAGTCAATTTCTTGAAACACTCTTTCCAAAAGATAAGCATTGATGAAATGTCATGGTAAATAAAACTTTTGTGACAGTTGTTGATGGACCTGCTAATTTGTCCTTTTTGTATAATGTCAGAAACTCCAGATCAGGTGGCTGCAGACCTTTAATTTCATTGATTGAAGTTTGCATGTTAAGTCTGCATGTTTGAGAAACACTGCATTTGAATAATGACTCAGAGGACGGGGACCAGTTAGCAAGGATCAGAGGAAAAGATGTAATAGGTCACTGGGAGTTCATGATGACTGGTTCCTTGGGTTTTTTTTTTGAACCAGTGCAAGCTAATCATTTTCATTGTCCCCCAGAATGGCACAAGGTGCTAGGCTTTGAATGAGATGCCAACCCTAAGTTCACTAAATACAGAAAAGTAAGAGTTAGACCATCCATGAATGGCCTCACCATATATAGACTTAAGATTATTTCAGATTTACATTCTTTGAATTGTGAGGAGTTTGGCAGGTAGACTTCCCCAGTGGATGACAAGTTCATATACCTACCTTCCATTTAATGCAGTACCTCTTGTTTCCCCTTAGAATGCTGTTCGCCACAACTTGAGCCTGCACAAGTGCTTTGTCCGAGTGGAGAATGTTAAGGGGGCAGTATGGACAGTGGACGAAGTTGAATATCAGAAGCGGAGACCACCAAAGATGACCGGGTAGGCAAAGCTTTACCATCCCTTTAAAATGAAAAACAGATTGGCTTGTTTTTGGTTAATTCATTTTCAACACACATGCATAGATTAAGAAGGATAAACAATGCTGACAAGCAAGTCTTTGTTTCCCTGGATTGCAGGAGCCCAACTCTCGTGAAGAACATGATTTCAGGTCTTGGCTATGGATCCCTCAATGCCAGCTACCAGGTGAGTGTGGAGCAAATGCAAATCAGTACCCCCTGCCAGTTGTTTGGTTGCTTGTTTGGTCTCCAGACATCTTTCAGTTTCACATGGCTTCACATTATTGGTTTATCTTAGGTACAACACAGCAGAATCCTGCACCATAATTTATAGGAAATAAATGTGAAAAAGCGCTTTTTGGCCAATGCCAAACTGTGCAGACCAAAAATGAATTTTTTTTCAACTATATGAAATTGTAAAATACTGTTATAGTGCATGTATTTAATGATATCTACTAAGGCATATATAAACAAAAAGTAGCAAGTGACTCTGTGATGAAATAACTAAAATAATTTAAAATGCCCCCAAAACACATCTGAATGTTATACCATGTGTCAATTTTCTAGCTTATTTATACATAGCAGAGTGGTTCATAAAAAAGGTAGTAATCAAAAGTGACCATTTGGCCCATGAAGTCTCTCCCCTATTTTTCTCAATGGTACAAAGTTTGCACATTTGAATAATACAGCTGTACACCTTGTTCATGCTTTTGTGATCCTTTGTGTGATGGTGTGCCTTTGGATTTCAGTTTTAAAAATACATCATTCACATCTTGTTTTTGTAAAATCTAAAGGATCATCTTTATCAATCTTCAGAATTTTGTATGGAACACTTTATTCGATGGCTAAAGCAGTTCAGACAACTTCTGTGTGCAGACTAATATGTGAACTACATCCACAATACTACATTTTCTTTTTAAAAAAGTTACTTTCAAACAAAAACAATCTTTGTCCACACTAGCGTTTTCACATCATTTACAAAAGTATCTCCATCCACACTAAAATGACAAAAATGCATACTACACTGGGCATACACACATTAATCAAAAAAAATCCTTGAAGGGATGGTAACACTGCTGGCCACAGGATTTATCACAAAACTGTAGCTACAGGTAAATTATTTGCCTTTAGTGCATGTATCCAACTTACAAACTGTACAAAAATTCAATTTAGATGCATACAGGTAAGAAGCACAACAAATGCCATGGAGAGCAACTCTTCTATTTCTGCTATGTTGGAATATATTTTTCTTCTGTGAAGTGTGACCAATCCTGAAATGATGTAATGAACTAGATTAGATCAGGGAAAGGTTACAAAATAAGCACAAATAAATAAGAGTGTGTTTAGAACCTGTATTTGCCAAAGTGTTAGTTTGCGGCTGTCCACATTGCAACTTCAAACCTCCATTTTCAGAAGTATACGGTTGGGGAAGTGTTTTCAAAAGTCTCCATTTTTCGAGGGTTAAAAATGCAGGGGTAGCATGGACAAACCGTGAAAAAGGAGACTAATGTCTACATTTTTGAACAAAAACATATTAATGTGGGTGTAGCTTAAGTGACAGCAAACAGAACTCCTGTGCCAGAATTATTGGTCAATTGTATGGGCCATCTACAAAACCAAACTCCTTTGTGGTGCATTCAGTGAGGGTGCAAATCACCATGTTTCCACCAGAGTTTGTGTACAATTTAGCAGTGAGTCTCAAAAGCTTTTCTATATTTTTCAGTTTACCAAGTTTAGGTCTGTCCAAGGCACCTAAGAAATTATTTGTCTAAAGTATAGGCTAGAGAAATGGCAAGTGAATGGTTGTACTTTGGTTACACTGATTGAGTCAGTAATAGGGGTTGAACTACCAGTCTTTTGCTCTACACTTTGGTATCCTAACCTCTATTCCACAATTCTTTAGAAAATCGTTTACGTAGTAACCAGACACCTTTCACAACTTTTGAACTCCCTTTCAGAGGCCATTCCACTTAGCAGGATCTGGTGTGGTACATTAGGGGCCTTATAGGTACTAAGACAAGAAATTATAAAATGGACTTTCATCCCCAGGAGTAAGCCCACCTCAGTGTCCCCTTTGGGCTTTTTAAGATAATTTCCATCCTTAATACATGAGCTGTTTATTCCAGTCATGGGAATGATTCTAATAAACTGGGTCAGCTGCTAGGTACGCTTTCCATTGACAGGCGACTTTAGTTTTCTATGAACTGTCAAGGTGCTGGTATATGTGTTCACAAATGGTCTCCAGACAACCTGTTAGCCAGCATTCACCTGAAAAATTTTTCATTTTTATAAAGGGCATCTGGAAAAGTCACCAGTTGTAAAATGTTTTGTCCTTTTTTCCTGCGCTGTCTATTAAATGCGGTCATAAATTAAAAATAAAACCGACAGCAGCTCATTAATAAGGCATAATCCCAGCTCAGGCATTGCGGGAAATGATGTGCTGCCCCTTAAGAAAGTGTGCTAAGTACAGGAATGCTGGATTGAACTATAGTTCCCACACTGACAAGGTCTCTGATGATCCGTGGGAAGGCAGCTGGAATCCTGAACACCACTCCCTCCACAAGCATCCACCTCTTTAAGCTGACCTTAGACTTGAGAAGAAAATACAATTAGAAGTTAAAATCATAATATCACCAAAAGTCAGGATCCTATAAAGTACATAAGAATACTTTCATTGACAAACGAATTTAGAGAGAGGTCCTCTTCTATCACAGCATATCATTTACAAATATCAAGAGAAGTGTCTTCATCTGCTTCCTTCTAGTATCAGGAAAAATCTATTAGCACAGAGACCTAGGAAAAATAAGTCATTGACTATTCTCAGAGGGGTACACCGGTAAATGTAAAAGAACGTATAAATTTTTTTTTCCTCATTTATTTATTGAGAGTGAGAACGTTAAAACTTAATGGGCAGCTTCTATCTATCTATCTATCTATCTATCTATCTATCTATCTATCTATCTATCTATCTATCTAAAATACCATCATAACATTTTAGTAAGTACCATTCATACCTCTCTCTCTCTATCTGTCCTTCATTTTATTTTCATTTTGCTCACTTACCTGTAACTGTCTTATATTGAAATGCTCAGGCACTTTCTGATGACAGTCCACACTTGAGGAGTGAATGTTTTGCTCATCCATCTGTATCTCTATCCCTTTACCAACTTGACCAAACAAGAGGTCCACCATAAACAGAAAATCTTGGTTACAGTCCTGTGACCTGGCATCTTATCAGTTTATAATCTTTGTTAATATTCAGCAGCTTTTAAAAAAGAATCAGAAACTGGCATGCCAAAGTATCTAGAGAGGGAGTCCAAGACATCCATGCAGTTTAATTAAAGCCCTAAGTTAGTCTCTAATAAAGACATTCAGATAAAATTTAAAGGTTAATGCAATGTTTTTTCTGTAACTAGAGAATGAAAAAATAGATGGCTACTTCACAGAGGTTTAAAGGCATGCATTACTGAAAGGAGTCCTTCCCAACCACGTGCTAGTGCAGGGTGTTTTATGCTTTGAAAGTAATTGTGGAGCATCAAGCTGTGGCGTAGAAGCTGTTTTCTTTGTCACAATGGAGACCCCTTGTGGCCATACAAGAAAAAACAGCTGTTGCTGCCTATTTGATTCAAGAGGCCACATTTATATTTAGGTTTTGCTGTTCTTACACTTGACTGTGTGGCACTTAAATGTCACATCATTCCATTTAATATCATTTTTCCTGTCTATCCCCTAGGCGGCCTTGGCAGAGAGCAGCTTGCCACTTTTGAACAGCCCCACACTGGTAAATGCATCGACAGGAGGCAGCATGAATATGCTACACATTGGACATGATGATGTGAGCAGCACAGTGGAGCAGATTCACAGTAATGGAAGCAGCAGTCCTGGCCTCTCGCCTCAACAGTATGGGTATGTTCCTTTGGAGGTTAATCAGCAGTTTGAATAATGGTTTATATTAAAATTTCTTAATCAGCATAGTTGGAATACACCACAGAGAAATCTGTCATTTGCAACACCCAGAACAACCCAGCTGGATCTTAAATTCACGTCTACGTACATAGGGAGCTCATTACGAATCCTTGCTAGTACCCACTGGCACAACTAGACAGTTTCAAACACTCAACTTGGCATTCTTTTTTTAGGCACCAAGTTCATGTAAAAGAGGAGCCAGCAGAGATGGAGGAGGACAAAAGATCAGTGTCGCTGATGCCTGCAGTGAGCCAAACTCTGGTGATGCCTGGTGATGATCGGGTCATGGAAGAGGAACTCCCGGGGGAAGAGCTGGAGTAAGGTGTCAAGCCTTTCCAACTCCACTCCCCTTCCCACCCAGCCTGGTGCATCCTTGTCGTCTTGTAAAGAAAAATGAAACAGCAACAGGGTCAGTCAGTCCTTCCATCTATCTGTTCATGAGCTTCAGACTTGCACAAAGCATTGGCACTCTTCAGAGCAGCCCTCATTGGGCCTTGTATTTTCCTTCAGTTACATATCGTCGGAAGTTCAGTGACCAAAACTTGATTGCAATGCTTCCTGAAGCGCCTAGGGTGCTAGATTCCTCTTTCAGATTTTATCTGGCACCTGCATGCCCTGGAAATATTTAGGTTTTCCCTTGGAGGTGACACCTCCATGTGTGTGCAGTATGCTGCCTCTTCAGTTTTTTTCTGTTTCTTTGTTGATTTTTTTTTTTTTTTTTTTTACAATGTTTTTGAATGTTTTTATTTCACCAAACCTCATGTGCAGCCCATGTAGTAGGGCTGAGGGGGAAAATATTCCTTCAGAAGGACCCCAATCTCTCCTCCATCCTGCAAGGGAGATAAACTGTTTCAATAATAATGGACCAAAGGGGGAAGGGGATACAAAATGATTAAAGAAAGGAGAGGTGGGGAGTGGACCAAGATGGCCATCAAATGAAAGAGAGTGACAGAGGGAGGGAGAACTCTACTGCATGGAGAACTGTTGAAGTCCCAGTCTGAGGAGCAGATTTTTAAGCCAGCTTCATTGTGCTATTGAAATACCTGTGGTCTCACAGCATCATTTGTTCTGTTTGGAAGCGCCCATGGAATCCCAGTAGGTGGAGGGATGAATGCATAATGCTCCAGAGCTGAGGACATTTATTCCCTCTCTTTTGCCAGACATGTGGATCTGGGTGAGAGCTGTGGGTACATCTTGAAATATAAGGTTGATTCCCAGTCTCCTCATACAAATGTCTATATATTTTAAGGGTGGTTGTGTCTGAGCTAATGGATGATGTTCTTTGGTGGCCAGTCAGCTGCCTGCTTTTTCACCTACAAGCACAAGCTAAAGTTAACATGCCGGTAAAGAAGCAAAACCAGAACATGCACGGAGTTACCTCTTCAGTACAACCCCCACTGCTGCTGTGTTCCCATCAAGATGTACAACACCCGCTTTCAGAGACCTAAACCTATGAGACCCATGGCGACTGCTTATCCATCTTGTTTTCTTGTTTTCATTTTTTCTCTCCACATTTCCAAATGTAAATTTCTTCAAGCAGCACTTAAACCACCATGAGATATAAGCTAGCCAGCAAAGAGGTGTGCAGAGGAACGCAGAGGTGTTCTCCATCTCACCGGCCCATTCCTTCAATAAGGCGGCAGGTTTTGTACCAGAGCCCTGAGTCCCATTTGCTCGCAGTGCTCCTTCTGTGTGTTGTCTGTCTTATTGATGTCAGTGCTTATGCAAAAGCATTGTGTTAAATGGAAGAAAAAATAGAAAAACTGGGGGGTGGGGTGGGGGTGGTGTTTAGGATAAAAATGAAAAAAAAAAAAAAAACCTCTTACAATGACACGATACCTCATTCCACTGAAGGTCCAGACCCTGACTATGTACCCGGTTTAAACTTTAGGGGGACTCCACCACACGCTATGCGTATTTAAATATATATATGTGTGTGTGTGTATGTGTACGTATGCGTGCATGCATGGAGTTCACCATGTGAACTGAGATTGTCTTTTTGGAACAGCTAGTGAAATTTCAAACTTTTGTCCATGAGCACAAAAGCATACCACTTCTATAGAAACCGTACCAAAATGTAATACTGTTTTCCGACTCTGTATTTGTCTTGTTTTATTATTAGTTTTTTTTTCCTTGTTTTCTTTGATTTACAGGTTACCAAAGAAATATGTATGAAACCAAAAACCCATTTTTAGTTCATTGACTTTTTTTTATTCTTCCCCTCAGTTTTCCAAAAATATTTTACACCTCAGCTGTTTGTGGGGGTTTTAAATTGTATTTATTATAATTTTTTATGTATCTTGTTTGCTTACTGTACAGAGCATTGCAAACCAAAGTGACATGATTTGGTTTCTTAAACACTACCGGTTGTCTAAGAAGCATAAAGATGTGGTTAGGCCAAAAAGCAGGCAGAAGAAGAAAATCCCAACAGTATTAAGAGACCTCTCACAGTTCCTCGAAAAGAAAAAGAAAAAGAAAAGCACTTAATGCTGTATCCTTGTTGCTCAGGCTACAACAATGTTGTAAACACAGACTTTAGGGTTCATGTAAGAGATAAGAAGGCTCTTCCAACCCTCTTTTCCATTTGGACCAGTAAAGCACTTAAGAGATTCTTTCTTTCTTTCTTTCTTTCTTTCTTTCTTTCTTTCTTTGTAGAAGCTAGGCAATGCATTAACTGGTAACACTAGCAAGATTGGGGGTGTCATGTCTGACTACCCATTTAAACAGTTGCTGTGGAGCAGAAACGAAGGAGAATGATTCTCCTAAATCTAGCATTGGCACACCTTGATACTGGCAGAGGCCTTTGTTTTCAAGGTGTCCAGAAGTGGGACTCTGGAGACTTCTTTGAATGATCAGCCTGGAGTGTTTAGGAGTGCTTAACCTGATAAATACACCAGTCCACCGAGTGCCATCTCTTTGTGCCTAGAGAACTGTGTGAACTATCTTAAGGTAGCGGGTAGGTTTTAATTGGAACTTCAATTAAACTGAAGGGGGATAAAGAGAACAATGCACATACAGTGTCATAATAATTGGAAGGCTGTGACAGTAGCCGCATTGCTTCAGACAAAAAACCTTCTTAATTAGACTTGTTTGTGGAAAAGTGTCTACAGTTTACACGCACGTGGCTGAAACGCACGGAGTGCATGTTCATAGAAGCCATTGCAGTAATCCAAATACCAATGTTAGTAATAATATAATGACACTACCTCTTCAGAAGAGAATGTCAGAGAGTAAACAATTGTTGTGACGCTGATTTCACTTTTTTATATATATTTCTCCCCTTAAGTTTTGAATACCAAATTGATTTTATTTCCCAAGTTTATGCAGCATGTATTAAAGTGTTAGATTAAAGCATAAGCCTCACACTACATCTGATATACAAAAATCTAGAAGTATTAAATAACTGATAACAATGACACAGAAAAAGTACTACCTCTTCCCAAAAACTATTATTCCATAATTGTTATTAGACATTTTGAACTATTGCTATACAGAATGCATCATCCTTAAGTGGTCCATTACCATACAAAACACGTGGAAACAGCTTTTACATCCAAGCATCATTTTGTTTGCTAATTACTGTATTTTAATGAAGGCTGGCTCTCAAGAAGCTGCTGAGGTCAAATGTTGTGCTCACTGGAGAAACCCTTTCAGTAGTGGGACCAGTCCTGGCAGAGCCATCTTCACAAGGCAAGCCTCCTGCTTCCAAAAGAAGCAGAATTTCATGAAAAGGAAATGTCTGAGTCCTTTATTATAACACGTTGTCTCATGAATGTAACGTTATTACTTTGAACCTATGTAGTATGCTGTGTCTGTCAACACATTCGGATGCCTTTTTGAGGATGGCTCTTTTTTGTTTGTTTTTACTGTGTTTTTTGTGGTATTATGTTTAAACTTTGTATTTTTTTTCAATAATTGCCTGAAATGAAACACTAATACGGAAAATACATAT
>JANRMT010027041.1:39189619-39226798 GCA_026402145.1 Polypterus bichir lapradei | reverse complement strand
ATATATATATATATATATATTTTACACATCAAAATGTGTAAAATTCCTTCCTCACAAACCTAAGTCAAATAAAGAAGTTCTTAATGTACCTTAGTAGCATAAAATGTCATGTGGTGGAAATGGATAACCTTTTTGACTGCATCACCCAGTGCCTGCCATAATGGAATGAGAACTATTATTAAACAGATATCTTGGGAATTCTTTTATTTCCCTACTTTGTATCCCATAATTTCAGAATATTGTTGTCATCATCATTATTAATTTTTCACAAGACTTTTTTATACACAATTAAATATTCAATTTTATTCCCTCTACAGTTAGTTAAAGTAAAGTTAAAGAGTGTTTATGTGTGCATTTGAGAATTTATGTATATAGCTTTCAGTGTGTGTTAGTAAACTGATTGCAACAGCAATGCAAAACTTAAAAGTGCATAGTTACTCAACATCACTGATCCAGCATATATCCAAAGTCATCTATATCTTCATGGCCTGGTGGGAAGCCACATACGTACTGCTTCCAGCTCCATCGCTGATCGAGGATTGATTTGCCACATAATGCCTTCAGCCCGTAAAATGCTGTGAATACTTTAAGATGTGTTTAGAGGAATGAACTTGGCTGTTGTTTGCTGGCATAGTTCAAGAACTTGTATTGACATCACACTATTTCCCATGTGGGCTTATAATACGTATGTACTGAAGTATGTACATATTATTCATGCTGTATGTGTGTGCAGTTACATTCATTGTGTGTATATATATATATATATATATATATATATATATATATACACACACACACACAGACACATACATACACTCTAAACCTGCTTATTCCATTTTTAGTGTCATAGGAGGCAGAAGCCTTTCCTTAGAGCCGGTCTTTCTTTTACAGTACTTGGGATGTGGAAGAAACCTGTGCATTGATAGAGAAGCCATTCAGAAATATGTTAAGAATGTTGAAAATCTAAAGAAAGTGATTTGGAACTTAGCCTGTTAGAGTTGTAAGACAGAACTGCTGGCCATTGTGGCATTGGGCACCTATATAATATTACAGTATAATATGTACTTAATTTTATTACACGCTGGCACATGCGCATTTTATCATGGTTAGGGTCCTGCCTTTTACTTAGGTGTTCATGGAAATGGATTCCACTCCCTCTTCGCTGACTCTGACAGGTTCAAAATGAGTACTTGAAAAGAATTAATACAGAGATGTTGGTATAAATCAATAATGTAAATGTATAATGATGAGCGAACCCCGACGAATTTGTTTTGCCTTGGGTTAGGCAAAATCACATTGAAGTCAGTGGGAATGGAGAAAGTGAACTAGTTTTGATTTGATTATAATGGTGCAACAATCTTTTAAGTGCAGCTATGTAGGACAGATTATTAAGGTCAAAAATGTGGCCTGTGCTGTGATCCATCCATGCTAACAACTGCACCACCCTGCCTCCCTGAGGCAGAATTAAATATCAAAATAGTAAAGTTTCCTTAGACAGTGGCAGATAGGGAGCATGAATTCACTAAGCCTGACACACCCACCCCCACATTTGATAGCAGGTATTCACCTTTCTCAAACTGAATACTAGTTTTGTTTTTTCGCTGCTAAGCACAACACTAAAGCATGTGGATTCTTCACTGCTTTCGGTTTGTATTGGTTGCACATCACTCTGGGTAATACTACTAAAGGGGCAGGCTTTCATATTTCACACAGACAGAGACACAAATACATTGACGCTTTTCCAGTTTCCTTCTTCATGCCCATTTTGTGATAAAAATTTTTTATATGTTTTCCACAAATTTTTAGCCCAGTACTAGAATCAGCATTACATACCTGGGGGGCCACCCCATCCAACATTGCCAGATACAGGTCTGTGATGTTATGTTGGCCTTGCAAAGCATCGTATTAATGAAAGCAGGCCAGTTTCCATTAAAAACATTTGGTGAACATGGTCACCAGTTGAGCACAGCATATTTCCTGTGAATTTTTCACTGATCAGTATGTATATGTGTGTGTTTACAACTGTGTATATGTAGTGCAAAACAGACAGTGAAAAAGACTGATGTGTGCACCTTTTGACAGTATCTGATCTAATGGCACTATTATTAATGTTTTGCCTTTTGGGTGGGACAGTCTACTTTCACTTTTATTTCTAGACTTCTGTCTAAGAAGCTTCATGTCTGTCACTTTCTATTTTTCTTCTCTTGCCCATGCCCATTCATCACATTGTCACAGTATCATCTAAATTGCTGAAACACAATCTGAGTCAACTGAATGAAAAATAAGCTTTACTTGGTCAAGATCTGTGTGTGGTGACAGGGCCTGTTCTGCACCCCCTGGATAACTAAGGTTTCTTTTGAAAGTGAAAGGGGAAAAAAACCTGAATGAAGTGCCCAGTTCATATGCTTAAGGTTGTGAGCAGTTTCCAGTAAACATGATTGGCCTTGACTACACATATTTGTATTTCTTTCTAAAGCAACAAGTGCTGAAATTATGGGATGTTATTGTTAGAGTAAGGCAGTGATGCACATCAAACTCCAGAGGTTTGTTCCTACACAAAAGTGTGTTGACTTCTTCACTAAACTGTTCATATGAAGAAGCCAGGCAGTGGTTGCCTTCAGGTATTGCTGAATTTCTTTGTCATCCTGAGCAACTTTTCATTCAACATTTCCCTGCTACCAGTAATCCAAGCTCCTTTATGCTAAGACAGTAACTAGCACCGTGCACCTTTTGAATTTATTACAAGGCAAGGATTTAAGACATGCTTCTGTCTGGTTTAATTCTGTTTTATTTGACATTTGGTAAAAAGTCCAGGTTTTAAATGGTAAGGATCCAGTGTTGAAAGTGTGAAATTTTTGTGTGTGTGTCTGAGTGTAAGTGTGTCCGTGCGCATGTGTAATGTTCATTGCTAAATCCAGTATGATAAAAGGGGACAGTGGAGGCTGAAATCAAAGGAAAATGCATTCATCCAAAGAGTCAAACCAGTGCAGACCAAGGTCCGCTAAAGACAAAGAAATGACAGTAGCATGTGTCAACAGGGATCCATCTCTGACACCGACCTTTCACCCGTGCTCTAAAAGGTACATCTGTTAACCGAGTTGTTTTCTAAATTGGAGGTGAGCTGATGATCCTGTTTGGGGGAACAGTGATGTGACTTGATAACACTAGACGAATGACTTTGCAGCCCTCCTGTTCTGATGTACATTATTGCTTTAACTCAGCTCTCAAGAGCATTTATGTTTTTATTTTGTTGTCTTTTTATATATATAAATATATATATATACCTTTTTTGCCTTTGGCTGGCATTTGTAAAGCTTTGAGCCCCCCCTCCCACCCCACCCCAAACTTCATTGCTTTGCTGAAAGAAAAAGTGTATGTATTTATCAAATTAAGTTCAACAGGTAAAATGGTTAAATAGTTTTTCATAAAGCGTCTGGGACGATTTTTTTTTATTATTATTAAATGTATTATCTTCAAAAGAAAGAAAAAAGCGTTAGATAAGTGGTTTAGGTAACACACCTGTTTGTATATTTATCTTAGCTAGGTCTATTTTGATACTTTTTTGTCTCTGTACTGCATTTATGCATTTTTAAGGTAAAAGAAAAAAATGAACGAGTTTTCTTGATACCTCAAAAGGACTTTACTCAGACAGGACCAAACCTTGACAATTTGAAGAAAACAAAGAAAAAAAAACTATGTAGCCCTCTCACTTTTCCGAAGGAGCAGTTTTAAGGTGTTTTGTGGGTCCGTTATGGTGCCAATCCCATTTGTTTTGTTTTTTTCCCTGCCATTCTCTTGAAGACTCTTTCTGCAGGCAGTGGTAGTTTTGGACACCTGCTTCTGGCTTGAAGAACCACTTTATTCCACATTGCATTTGGATGACACCACTGCGGCACACTGGTATTCCAAAAAAAAAAAAAAAAAAACGACTTCCCAGAAGTGTTAGCTTTACTGTTGTTGCCTAAGGGTCCACTGAAAAGTGAATGTTTTGTTCTGGGCTCCATGTGGAAATATGATGTACGCCTCATCCTGCAGGACTTGTAGCCAGGGATATATTGGGACGGCTTTAAAGGGAGGCACAGCCATCAGAGGACCACAGATGCCCCCAGATTACAGCAGCACTTTTTCTTTTTGTCTGTTTGTTTGTCTATCAGACGGACTCCATACTGGAGAGACACTTCCACTTAATAATCCAACCAGCACCATAGAGGATGGGCCCACTGCTCCTCTCTTGCTCTGCCACATGTATATGGATTTTCTTGCCAGTGGTGATCCTTTTTAAGGTGTTGCAAAGAACTACCACTTCCTGTCTCATTGTATTATTCGAATGTGTTTAAAAAGGAAAAAAAAAACTTTTTTTTTTGTTTTGTTTTGTGACTTTTCTGTACACATTTGAGAACCGCTTGTGTGTCATGAGAGGTAAGCAAAGCAGTGGCAGAGTGCGACTGAACTCAGAACGTTGCTGCTGGCTCGCCTCATTGGAGAGACGCCTCTCTGATCCAAGTCACTGCCATTTTTCTTCATGCTGTATTAAAAAAAAAGGAATGAAAGAAAGAAAACACATATATCTGTGTATTTGTAACCTGAATCTCCTTGTGTCTGTTCATGCAGACAATAAACAAAAAACTGTACAGTAGCTCTAGTTGCATGTATTCTGTACTAATTATTGACAATGGCATTATAAAATGCAATAAAATACTTATTACACTGTCTCTACAAGCATGTTGTCCACTCATTTCATAGGACAGATTGCATTCAGAGGTCACAGATAGTTAGACTTTTCAAGATGGGAAGCAAAAGGCACCCTGGGCCAGTGCTCAGAATGGCAAAGGTGATGCAGGGGCTTTCAGAGGCAGGCACTAATCTTGGGGGGTGGGCATTCCATTCTAAACCATAGTCTAAGAAAGGCCTGGCTCAGTTATCCTCTTGTCATTATTTGGCCAGCTTTGTCTAGAGAGTTATGTGATTGTGAAATCGTACTACATGCAAATAGACCCCCACCATAAAGTCTGTGGTGCCAGCTTGCCAAACTCCACACTGGCTATGATATCTGCATTGCTGCCCAACAATGATGAGGGAATCTCAACTTTCCAAAATATGTGTGTAATAGTAAATGGAAGGTACTTCATAATGTCTGCCAGTGCTGGTTGGTCTTCTGGCATTAAGCAGATTTGAAGACCAGGCTTCACCAGATTAATACTATGATAAAGACCACTAGTTGTTTAGAAATAAGCCTGCTTATAGTAACAGATGTCAAAAAATCCATACATAGACCACAGCAGAAATAAATTATTCAGAAATAAAGAGAGCAATTCCAATGATGTATATAAAAAAAACACAATTCAAAAATGGCAAAATGTTATGGGAAAAGAATACTTTCTATTACATGAGTATACAGTGCTTGGTGTTGAGCCCTCAACCCTTTTTTCTCATGATTGTCACAACCTATATATAATATAATGTATATATATATATATATATATATATATATATACCAGTTATGGCGCACTGTACAATAATGTGCAGTGAATACACTTGACTTGAACATTCCTAGTTTTCATCCTCTTTCTCTGTACGTTTAGCATTCGTTTGTTCAGAGGTTGATGCTCTTGCTGCTTCCTGAGCAGCTCTTCTTTTCACCACCCTGCTTCTTCTCTTCTTCGTAGCCATCTTTTTGTGTTAAAACTGATGAAGTCAGTGTTTGTGTTGCAATTACTTAGTACGTTTTCTTTAATTTTTCACTTAAGCTGGCACATAAGTCTTCAATCTGCCTCAGGAATGATTTAAGATATGAAGAGGTAGGGGAAGTGACGGTGAAGGTGGTAGGGAATGAGAACAGCTCCCCTATGCATGTGCCACACTCTGCTACCGAAAGTTTGATTCTATATTATAATTATATATATATATAATATATATATATATAATTTCCAAAAACTGAAATGTCAATTTAGTTTACATACTGCAAAAAGGCATCTATTACTCATATACAAAGACTTCTTTTGGTCTTAACAACACCTACAAAGCATCACTAACGTGGTTATTCATCACCAGAGCCATTAAGCTGCCTACCAAAGTGCGCACGACTGACAGTAATTATTTAATTATTTGTTCGTTCATTTATTTCAGTGACACCACACACAACGTTAAATAAGCTCTCAAATGAAAACTGTCACTTTCAACTCATCAAAGTTGAGAGGACAGGTTCTAGCAAGTACTGGTGTTTAATTGGTAAATAATCAGTAGAGAGGGTGTAAGCCATCAAGTGCCACTTTTACAGCAGACGGTTCACGTGCAGATTCCTCATGGAATTAAAATAGCCATTTGGCATGGTAATTCTGGGCAACAACTTCTTGCATTCGTATCAGCTGCACGCTGTCACATTGGGACTCCTTTTGGAACAGATGGGACCTGTTCCGCCGTGACGGGTTACATCTGAACCGGAGGGGCACCAATGTATTGGGGAGGCAAATGTGTAGGCTAGTCGAGGATTGTTTAAACTAGGGAATGGGGGGCAGGGAGTTTAGGACAGGCCAGGTTTAGATCTATACATGGAAGAACAAACAATGGTGTAGAAATAAAAATACATAGTAATGTAAATTCTAAGCAAACACGTAAATGTAGAAGGAGTAACACATTAAAAATAGCTTGCCTTAATGCTAGAAGTATCAAAAATAAGGTAAGTGAGTTGGAGTTGTATGTAGCAGAGCATAATTATGATATTATAGCAATAACGGAAACCTGGCTAAATAACAAAGATGGGGATGAGTGTAACATAGAGGGATATACATTTTTTAGGAAGGATAGACAGAACAGAAAAGGAGGTGGGGTTGCTGTTTATGCCAAACAGGGTTTAAATGTAAGTCATCTTCAGTTGGATGATAAGCCCCATCTTCGTGAGGACATGTGGCTTCGCCTGGAAAATATTAGGGAAAGAGGTCTTGTTTTAGGAGTGTGTTATAGACCACCCAATTCAGACAGTAATTTCAACACACATCTGTTTAGTAATATCAAAAAGGCAAGTTTACAGGGGGATATTATAGTCATGGGGGACTTTAATTATCCAAATATTAACTGGGATAACCTTGCAGATGGAGGAGCACAAGAGCAGGAGTTTTTAGAAGTAATCAGTGACTGTTTTTTAACACAGCATGTTAGCGCACCAACACGGGGTGAAGCCTGTCTGGATTTAGTATTCTGTGATAATCAGGATAGAATTGAGGGTGTAGAGGTGATTGAACCACTAGGGTCAAGTGACCATAATGTAATACAATTCTCAGTATTTTGTAAGAGTACAAATGCAAAGACTAAAATTGTTAAGTTGAACTTTGGTACTGCAAATTTTAAGCAGATGCGACAAAGTCTAAGTAGGATAGACTGGGATAAGCTTTTAAATGTGGAGACAGTCGAGGAGCAGTGGAACAGGTTTAAAAATGTTTTACATGTAATGCAGGACAGATACATACCTAAATTTGGAATTAATAGGAAACTAAAAAAAACTCCACGGTGGATTAATAAAGATTTGAAAAAGAAGTTGAAAAGGAAAAAACTGCTTTATAAGGCATATAAGACTAATGACTGCAAAGTGAATCGTAGAGCATATGAGAACATGAGGGCAACCATTAAGAAGCATATCAGGGGGTCTAAAAGACAGTTGGAGAGGAATATAGCAGATAAGGGGAAAGAAGACCCCAAGAGATTCTTTCAGTATTTTAGTAGTAAAAGAACAGTCAAGGAGGAGGTGAAGTGCATCAGGAATAGTAAAGGGGAATTAAAAGATACAGACAATGAAATAGCGGATGCCCTAAACTTACATTTTTCTGAGGTGTTTACAAGTGAGCAAGTGGATAACCTCCCAGAGGTTAACGGGACGACTAAGGTGGTACTGAGGGACTTGGAAATTGTAGAGGAAGAAGTGCTGCTCAGATTAAATAAGCTGAAATCAAACAAATCACCAGGCCTAGATAATATTTATCCTCGTGTTCTTAAGGAGGCTAGTGGGTACATATATAAACCCTTGACACATATTTTTAGGAAGTCACTGAGCACTGGAAAATGGCAAATATCATCCCATTATATAAAAAGGGTGATGACAGATCCAAGCAACTATAGGCCAGTAAGCTTAACTTGCATCACAGGAAAATTAATGGAAGGAATTATTAAGGATAAGATTGAGAAACACATGGCAAGGGCAGGAGTTATTCTGAACAGTCAGCATGGGTTCAGAAGAGGGAGGTCGTGTTTTACTAACATGTTGGAGTTCTATGAGGTTGCAACAAAAGCATACGATCAAAGTGGAGCTTATGATATTATTTATCTGGACTTTCAGAAAGCATTTGATAAGGTGCCACATGAGAGGTTGGGCATCAAGTTAAAAGAAGTGGGAGTTCAGGGTGATGTTTTTAGATGGGTGCAGAATTGGCTCAGACACAGGAAGCAGAGGGTGATGGTGCGAGGAACCTCATCAGAACTGGCCGATGTTAAGAGTGGTGACCACAGGGGTCAGTGCTAGGGCCGCTGCAAACTGGTTAAGTTTGCAGATGATACCAAGATAGGTGCATTAGCAGATAATTTGGAATCCGTTATATCATTACAGAAGGACTTGGATAGCATACAGGCTTGGGCAGATTTGTGGCAGATGAAATTTAATGTCAGTAAATGTAAAGTATTACACATAGGAAGTAAAAATATTAGGTCTGAATACACAATGGGAGGTCAGAAAATCTAGAGTATACCTTATGAGAAGGATTTAGGAGTCATAGTGAGTACTGTGTGCAGTTTTGGTCTCCAGGCTACAAAAAGGACATAGCAGCACTAAAAAAGGTCCAGAGAAGAGCGACTAGGCTGATTCCAGGGCTACAGGGGTTGAATTATGAGGAAAGATTAAAAGAGCTGAGCCTTTACAGTTTAAGCAAAAGAAGATTAAGAGGTGACATGATTGAAGTGTTTAAAATTATGAAGAGAATTAGTCCAGTGGATCGAGACAGTTATTTTAAAATGAGTTCATCAAGAACACAGGGACACAGTTGGAAACTTGTTAAGGGTAAATTTCGCACAAACATTAGGAAGTTTTTCTTTACACAAAGAACGATAGACACTTGGAACAAGCTACCAAGTAGTGTGGTAGACAGTAAGACGTTAGGGACGTTCAAAACTCGACTTGATGTTTTCTTGGAGGAAACAAGTGGATAGGACTGGCGAGCTTTGTTGGGCTGAATGGCCTGTTCTCGTCTAGAGTGTTCTAATGTTCTAATGAATCACATCTTCAAGCATGCGCTTGAGCCACAGAGTTCTCAAATCAAGCAAAGTGAGTACGTCCATTCTGTGGACAATTCACCAGTTAGAAAACAGTATTTTGCTAGAGCCCGCCCTCTCCACAGTGACGAGTGGAAGTGACAGTTTTCATTTCAGGGCTTATTTCGTGTTGTGCGCTATGTCACTGAAACAAATAAATGAAGAAATAATTAAAGGAGTAAGCAACAAAAAAAATATATTTTGTGACACATTTAATTAGTTGTACTCACATTTCATGTTATTTGTTTATTGTCATATTTCTCAGTACTTTTATTTGTGCATTTAGTTATTTATTTAATATTGTCTGAAATATTGTCTCCAAAGAGAAGGCACTTTGAAAGAAAAATGAAAAATCAAAATAGCAAATGAGAGAAAATAGAAACAAAATCTGTGCAATGTTGAAAAGCTGAAAAAATCTCAAACATACATTTTTTATCCAAAAATGTTTTCAAACAGAGATTTTCAAGAACTGATGATGTTATAAAAATTATAATGAAATCATAAGCAAAAATCAATAAGAAATTACAGTAAATGCTAGGCAATCAATAATATAGCAAAACAAATGTGATGAACTGAGTTAATAAAGAAAGATTAATGTCAAGAAAAAATTATAGAGACAAAAAAATAAGAAAACCATCAAGAAAACTTGAAACAACAAAATGTACAACAAGTCCAACAGCCATAAGGGAAGGAGAGGCGTCTGAAAGGGGGCCTTTTAAAATTGTGTACATTTAGCTGACATTTGTTTTCTATATGTCTAATGTCTTCATGTCTTTTGGATGCACCCTCATTTGCTTGTTTGCTACTTTGTTTTTTTCCTTTATATTTATATAATTTTCCTCCCCATAACATTTTCTTGTTTTTGAACTATGCTATTTAATATCTATATCTATATATATATATATATATATAAAGGCAAAGCCCTCACTGACTGACTGACTGACTCATCACTAATTCTCCAACTTCCCGTGTAGGTAGAAGGTTGAAATTTGGCAGGCTCATTCCTTACAGCTGTAAAGTTGGGCAGGTTTCATTTCGAAATTCTACGCGTAACGGTCATAACTGGAACCTATTTTTCTCCATATACTGTAATGGACATTAGCCCGCTGGCCGTGGGGGGCGGAGCTGCGTGTGATATCATCACGCCTCCCACATAATCACGTGAACTGACTTTAACCGCAGTATGGAGAAAAGAAGGAAGAGCTCCCAACAATAAAACAGAGGAGAACCCGTGGATTAAATAAAAAGGCTGCTTAGTTGGCGAAGCAAGGAAAAACGACGGCCTTATATGGCGTTTGTTTATAAAACAGTGGAGAAGCTGTGTAAAGGCTGCTTCACAAAAAAACAGCGGAGCGCCTTATATGGGTATTCAGTCAACCAAACAAGGGAATCAATAAATAACTATTATCGTAATAAAGGAACAAAAAAATAGTGGAGAACCCGCGAATTAAATAAAAGAGATGGGTACTTAAACAGTAAACTAAGTCTAAAATAGCTACACAATAACTATAACAATCGTAATAAACGAACAATAACACAGTAGAGAACCGCAAAGCAAGGAGAAAGGACGGACTTCAACCAATCAGATTTTGAGTTGGTGTCAGTACGGCCCTTTAGCAGGTGTACGGTAACATCACCGTATTCAGACCCATTGATTGGATAGAAGCCGATATGAGGAAGTCTATGACGCCATTGAACGCACCATAAACACTCCGAGCGAAAGATCGTCGCGTGCACTACGGACAACTCCATGCCAAGATTCTGGACAATATTTGCCAGAAACAGACCACATTTCAAGACCATGAAAACCTGATGTTTGTCACGCTCCTCGAGCCCCAAAACTTTCAGGAATACAAGAAAAATTTCACGCATGTAGCCTTCTACACTTTAACACAACAGCCACGGAGCGCTTTTGGATCTGTCTCGGCTAAAAACGTAACTGACTGTAATGTATGCTATGGATGATTTTGCAGGCAAATCTCCCACTGATCTTCTTGACTTCTTTCATCAGAAAAATCTGAATGAGAGCATGGGGCAGCTGTTCACATTGGTATATTTGGCGGTGACCATTCCCGTGTACACTGCTTCTGTCGAGCGGACATTTTCAGCCCTAAAGCGAATTCAAACTTATGCCGGGAATTCCATACAGCGGGTTCGCCTTTCACCATTAGCTTCGATGGGGATAGAAAGTGAGGTTTTGATGGAACTGAAGCGCTCCGATAATCCGTACGACAGAGTAATTTAACTGTTTTTAAGGAAAGAAAGGACGATGGATTTTGTTTACAAATAATCAGAATTTTTGGTGAGTAAAATGTTGCGATTTTCCTAAATGATATTGCACGTTTATGAGTTATTATTGCTGTTTTTTATGTGTGTCGCGGCTGTGGCTGCAGTAGAAATGAAGTTCTTCATCCCTGGTTTGTCTATAAAATAAAGGCATTTATTGTGGCTACCGGAGTGTATATATATATATATATATATATATATATATATATATATATATCCCGATCTACATACTATCAAATAAACGAAACACACGCTGTGGTGCAACACGAGAGGCTTCGCCTGATGAGCCCAGAATTAGGGCTAAACACGTGCCACGTTTTGTTTGCATTATTTGACAGTAAAACTATTTCAGTATATTCAATATATATAAATCAGCGCTTCCCGATTCATTTTACCCTCGCACCCCCTTGCTTTGAGAAGTATGAAAAAATATGAGGTTAACGCAGAAAAAAAGATCACCAATTGAAGCTTTATGAATAATGGATACTTTATTCGCCATCAATAATTATTTTGGTAAAGCCATACTCAGTGTGATCCTTCTTCCATGTTCTAATTTTTTTGCGACTAGCCATGATTACATGAACGGTTAAAAAATAAGAGCGAAGCAAGGGTGACATATCCAGTCAGGCAGGCGACAGCTCAATAGCTCGAATTTGGATATAAGTAGGTTCTATTTAGTCAACAGAAATATGTTTGGTAGGAAACATTTACCTTTCATTCCTACCAAACATATTTCTGTCGACTAAATAAAAATTACTTATATTTAAAATTTAAATAGAACTTGAACAGATACAATACTTCATAATACCCACGCAGCACTACAGTAAGTGCACGTAACAGCAAGACTCATCCGTTTTTTTTTTTCATTTTTCTTTCTCGATGGATTCTGGCACCCCCAGCAACAGCTGCTCGCACCCCAAAGGAGATATATATATATATATATAGATATATATATATATATATATATATATATAGAGAGAGAGAGAGAGAGAGAGAGAGATATGACAACAACACTCATATCAATGACAAAACAATTACATTAACAATCATGTTACATTATTTTTAAAGTTTTTCCTTTTCTTTTTCATAACTTCTTTAACACACTACTTATCCGCTGCGAAGCGCGGGTATTCTGCTAGTATATATATATATAGTGACAGATAGCGGACGCTAGGCGCTATCGCTCACTTGAACCCTTCTCCAAGACTCCAGACACCAGGTAAAAGTCCAAATGTTGACTTTATTTCTACAGCACAGTGCACAAAGTACCCTCTCCTCCTCAATACTCATAAACAAACCAATACAATACTCAATAATAAACTCTCCAGCACTCCCAGATGCATTTCCACCCTTCCACCCAGCTCAGCTCGCCGTCTGGGAGCTCCCACAATCCTTTTATAGTCCCTGACCCGGAAGTGTTCCAGTCCCCATTCCATGTGATCTTCTATCACTTCCGGGTCAGATCAAAAGTCCTTTTCTTCACCCCAGTAGTACGTCATTTCTGCCATCGCTCTGCCTATGACGCACTTCCGGGTTTTAGAGCACATATGACTTTTTGCTCCTCCCTGCAGCTCCCTCTTGCTGTGGATGAAAACTCCATTGTCCATAATTTCCTGCTGGTCTCCGGGACACCTCCATACTGCAGGGAGGGCTCCATCTGGCAGCCTGGGGGTATTGGCCGGGATGACAAGCCGGCCATAAACCACTATATATATATACTGTGTAGATATTCATTCACCTGGTGGTTAAACTAAAATTCCAAAAAAGACGCACTGTGCTGCATATTCCCTTAACTGCCCAGCACCAAACTGACCATTAACTTAAACACACGACAGCATAACAAGCAGTGACCCTGCAATCATACATGTTGTTTTAAATTGTAATAAATATAGATGTTTTAAGCCAGCTCAAGCTTACATGGGGACAAGTGCTAATCTTGGTAGCACTGGGCGTAAGGCAGGAGCAAACCCGGAGTATGGACAACTGCTCAACTCTCATGGCAGCTTTTCTCAGGATGACACTTAGTTTTTTTGTAAGCTGAACTTTAATCAGTGACAAGACATTTTTATGTGTTTTTCTGTGTGTTAGTCTTACTGGATTTTGCATTTTCTTGTTTCTTAGTCCTTGTACAGAAAATTCCTGACTAGAAAGTGTTCAGGCGCACTGTCATGATACCAAGTTCTTCTTCCTGAGACGCCTAATTGAGTACCCATAATAACACCTGTAAGTTCTGTATTTTTTAAGTCAAGTGTTATGTCTTCACAATCATGGTATATATTACTTTGCCACATGAAACTGTGTTCTAAAGTGAAGCATATTTTATAAATTTAAAACAATAACTAACCTGGTTTTGTATTTTATAGTAGAGCTTATGGATACCAGGACCCCACTGTGAAAGAAAAGCCTTAAAATGTACTGAATAGGTCCACATTTCAAGCCACATATTTTATCAAGTATTGATCCGCTTTTTGAGATTAAAGACATATTACAAAACAAGCAAAACATTGTTGTGAGATTCAGCCAGCGCTTCCCCTGGCCAAACTGGGGTTCTAAATAGAACCTTCTTGTGCCCCCACATCCCACCTCTCCCTGAATCCACTACATTAGTCATTTTTATAGCTTTCATTTGAACAATAAATATATAACTAATAAATAAAGAAGCACACATCACAAACTTAACTATAACTTTTAACATCAAATTTAAAGCTTTTTATTTAAAACAATCAAAAGGTGAAAGCGAATGTTTAGGGGTTACTTCAGTCTCTTTGTCGCATATCACAACAACACACATCTACGTTTTCTGAAGGCAACATCATCTATGACGTCCTCACACGACTGATTCTGCGCAAAGTCTGAGTGGATGTTGATAACAGTCAAGGTGCTCATGTGTTGTTATGCCATGAAACACCCTGAGTATGTCGTGTTGAGCTGAAGTTTGGAAAAGCTGGTAACTGGAAGGGTTGCTGCAATCCAGGGGGCAACCAATAAATTCTGACTTCAGTAGTGTTTAATGGCAATGATATACCTATTGATAAATCAAGGTATAAATATTATTATTATTAATAATAATAATAATAATAATAATAATAATAATAATGGTCAAGGGTATCAACGTGCTGTTTCTCTTTGTTACTTCATATAAACAATTTATGACAAATGAAACAGCAACAAAACAGTTTTAAAACTACTTCGAACACTACCACTACTACTACTAATAAAAAATGATGACAATATAAACAACTACCACTACTACAGGGTAAGGCAGAAAGGACGGACGTTTTTTACAAAATCACAAAATTGTTAATTTTTTCTTACAAAGAAATTTATTGAAAGATTTGAGTTCATATTGAAATAGCATTTGACAATTTGTAGGGATGGAAATGCAGGTCTAAATGCAAAATAGGCCTTACCGAACGATTACTGAGGCCAAGTTCAGAAGAATGCTTCCGAGCAGATCGACTTGGACTGCGCAGCAGGGCTAGTTGTACGCTTTCCACATTTTCAGGGGTACGTGCCATTCGTGTAGCCCCCGGCGGTCTTTTGTTCATTAATGTACCTCATGTATGAAGTGCTTTAACCCAACATAGGATAGTGTTACGAGCGGGAACAGCTTAATTTCTGTGGATATTGAAATGGCAACGAAATTCAAGCTGAACTGCGGTAATAGATTGGTTGTTCTTGATAAAACAGTCGTATGCAAAAACGCAGTGTTCTATCGTCCATGGCTCCATGGCTTCATCTAAAAGGAAAATTAAAAAATGCTAAGACTTCGCAAACCTAACGCCACCTACTGCACATCTGTCACTTCACCTAGTGGTGAGTTCTAGCCATTTCAAAAACGTCCGTCCTTTCTGCCTCACCCTGTACTACTAATAATAATACATAAAATGCTACTACTAATAATAAAATAAAAACTACCACTATTATAGAACATGCTTAATAAACTTACTTAAAGAAAAGTAAATAGAGGGTCAAACTGAAGCTTTATATATATACAGTAAATATATATATATATATATATACACTCACACACACGTATAAGATATTTAAATCACATAGAATTTAGAATTTATCTACACTTCCTTTTGTCCTTCCCATGACAGCAGATTTCAGTAGGGCAATATCTAGGCCAGTGATGACAGCTGCCAATAAAATTAACAAACACCTGAAGCTCCTCATTACAATTGACATGTACGTATGTTGCTTTTCCACAATTCAGCCAGTAACTAACTTACTAGTAAGCCAGAGAACCTGAGAGTGTCGATGAAATTTATACTCTGAGCACTTCATATGTCGACTAACGTTAGCAGCCTTGTGTAGCGATCCCAAGGTCTATAAGGCACTAATAAATAAGAATCAGCCATGTGTCTGCTAGGTACAATAACATCGGATAATATCTGTTAAACAATTGACATCAAAGCTATTACATATTACACTGCTCCATTGTTACCCCAGTAAACTGCTAGTTTTAGCGTAGTGACAATTGACGTAACCTTCACTAGCGTACTAGAAGTTGGACACATTTGGATTTATAAACACAATTCTTTATGCTGTTGTTTTGTTATTTTTTCTTTTTTGTATTCCTGACTGTGTGTTGACATGAGGCCATCTCTCTGCTCATCGATATGGAAAATTATCACAACATGTGACTGTCAACAATGTTAATTTGACAATTCCTGAAGCAGCACTAACCCCAGCAGAGGCAAACTGCACACCCTCAGAGCCCCACTCCATTGAGGAGGTCGCCACTTTGCATTATACTTCAGTGATATTACGCGTTATGCCCTGTGGTTAAGATTAGTGTTGTGGGAGGAGTTATCTGGCTAAAGTCAAGTAAACCAGGTGCCTAAGACATGCAATCCAAGTGGTTGACCAGCGAAGTTCGTGAATCACAGAGGTCATGGAAACCCACAACAGCCCGCCCCACACCATTCCCTGATATGTGTGTAGGGAGGGCCAGCTTTGGAGTCAGCCATTTTAGAAGTAAACCGGCTGTGCACTTCAGTTTTTGCGGATTAATTGTTGTCGGTAAGTTTATTCGCTCAAAAATGCCGTCCCCAGTTCTTTGATCACCACCTCCTCAACAACAGCAACATTAAAAAAATCCGATAATTGGTTTGTGGTGTTTCAATCTGCTCTGTTGCTCACTCTCTTTTTATTGTGTGTGTACGCAACATTCCATGGGAAGTGCGACGTACCTTTCAAAAACCTGCAGGTTTTATTAAAAAAACAATGCCGTGTAATAAATTCACTGCAGATGTTCTGTTATTTGTATAAAGTACAATGAAACTTTCATGTAATCTTTTCGTGACCCTGCTTTGTAAAATAACAATACAGGGTGTCATTCGCCAAAGTTAGGTACCATTTAGGAAAAAAAATAATCATATGTTGTTTGTGTGCATCAGTCTGTTATTACAAGCCATGGCACAACATAACCACCGAAGAAACAGAACTGAAAACGCAAAAGTAGGATAAGAAGCAGAATTTTGATGGTGATGGCTGGGGTGTCATAACTCCATCCACCCACAGTGCCGCTGTGAGTAGAGAAGTTAGCAAGAAACGTCACCTTACCTCAAGGAAACAGCACCACGTTTATTGTATTGTATTGTTTCCAGTTTATTTTTGCTGTCACAAGAATATCCTTAGAAATGTTACATCAAAAATTTTGCTACTTCAAAGTGGACATATTCAGGGAGTTTTTTTTAATTTATAAAATATGCTTCACTTTAGAATACAATGTCTTGTGACAAATTAATATATACCATGATTGTGAAGAAATATCTTTGACTTGGAAGACACCTGGGGTTCAAATGAATGTATTTGTACAGTAGACAGGTCACCATTTACAAAGACAGCATAACACACTGCTCTGTTTAAACATAGCGTGCTGCTCTTATCCTTTTCATTTCGCTTCTCAGATTGCAGACATTTTTTAGCCTTCACCGCTACATCCTTTGGTACTCTGTCTCTCCAGAGAATCCTTGGGTAATGCTGGTTTGACTTTGTGTCGAATGAGCGGTTGCTCATGGAGTCCCAAATGAGGCACATTACCTGCATTGTGATGGAGCGTCAGTTACGGCACTACGGCCATATGGCGCGTTTCCCCGAGGGTGATCCGGCTCATAAGATCCTCATTTTTTGGGACCGGAGTGGCTGGACCAGGCCAAGGGGTCGCCCACGTAACACCTGGCTGCGGCAGATAGAGGGTCATTTCTGCAGGGTGGGACTGGACCGTGTGTCTGCCTGGGAGGTTGCAAACCGGGATCCCAAGTTGTTTCAACGTGTAGTGGGTGCGGCAACACACTGTACCAGTGCATGCTCCCCAACTTGACTTGACTTTGACCGCTACATTTTCATTACAACCCTCATTGCTCAATTTCGACTGTTTGCTTGGATCAGGTTAGCCTGTTTTGACGGTTCACCTTCATAAGTGACAGTGACTTGTATCTAACAGTAATGTGAACACGTCTGCCCTCCGAAATGGCACACAGGTCCACATTGATGGGTTTGTGCGTCACCGACAGCAAAAAAGAGTTGAGAGATGACTCGTATTACTGTAACTGACCAAACGGACATGCTAGTGGCTAGAGCAGGCACCACACTTTGCTCTGGAGGATAGCAAACAGTTTCTCAGTTGTACGTGATTTGGTCGAGAAGTCGGAACAAAGCCAGAAGGCTGCCTTTTGCTGTTTTCGCAGCTAACCAAGACATGTGTGGGTACGAGAAAGGAGCCAGCAATGGTGGGACCGCAACTGTTGTCACAGCTGTAGCTCTCCTCCATTGCTCAGCCCATGTGTATAGGCAAATTCCAATCTGACCGTTCTCATTCATGTCGCGTGGCCATGACTCGCATATGATCTAGGACTACACATGAAGTGACTCAAATCGGATTCGAAAAGATCAGATTCCTATGTCCACACAGCCTAAATTGAGTCAAAAAATCCGATCTGAGTCAGCACAGAAGCAGCCTGTGTTCATATTAGACATGCCTGGTGTTGTGATTTCATGTGCATGTTTCAGATTTTACAATTATTATTATAGTTATTATTATTATTTTTTAATGGGCTGTGCCGTTTTGTATTGTCATTATGACACGGTGTCAGTTTCTACAAAGTGCATCTAAAAAAAATACTATAATTAATGCAATCAGTTAGCATCAGACGCATCTTTCTCCAAGTTTGCAGTGTCACAGATGGCCGGGGTTCTTGTCCGGCCGGGACGCCTCTTCATTGCATGGACCTGGGGAGCAAGCCTGGTCAGGATAGTACCCCCCCCCGGAACGCTAGATGGCAGCCTCCCTGGGGCTTTTGGATTTTGGAGCTCAAGCCTGCAGGGGGTACACCAGTGGTTCCTGAGCCCAAGTGGTCAGTTCTTCCACCACACCTGGAGGTGCAGCCGGAGATGGGTTGTCAGACACCTGGAGCACTTCCGGGTGGGCTGTTAAAGGAGCCGGGAGCCAGAGTCAGGAGGAGGGAGACAAAGCTTGCCGGAGAGGAGCTGATGAGATAAAGAAGAGAAAGTATTGTGGTGATTGTGTTTGGTGCTTATTGGGACTGTGTTGTGCCTGTGGGAATGTGGAAGGCGTTGCCCACAGACGAAAAAAAATAAAATATTTTTTTGTTTTATAATTGTGCCTCCCATGTCTGCCTGTGTCGGGTTGAGCACTCGTATAGCGCCTTTGCCACAGTGGATATCCTCAAAGAACTCTCTTACGTCACTGTGCGTTTTGTTCTTGTGTTTTAGATTCCCTGCATTCTTTGCTTTGCCTCTTTCCTGTGATTTTTTTGATTATTATTTTCATAGCAGCAAATGATAGCACAGATCTCCGGTTTCGACTTTGGCTTCGGTTTATATTTCATCTCCTGCTCATCCCCATTTCGTAGTCGTCTATCTTAGGGAGTGGTGTAACCCCTGGCCCCTGTAACTGCAATAATGTGTATCATCAAGGGCTGTTAGCATTAAGCACAAATTGATGACACTAATTAGGTAACCTCACATTGAGATGACCGAGCACCCTAAAACAAGCCACGTTCTGGGCAACTGTGTCATCCTGTAATTGCACATTAACACAAATTTCCGGGCAGATTTAAGGATCGCATTGCATGTGTCTTTTTGCTTTTTACACATAAGGGAAAAATTATGATTTGTGTCGGACGTGCCAGAAAATCAAGGCTAAGCTGGAGGAAACTAGAGCCATCTAATAAAACGTGGCACTGGGGTTAAACATCTGTTGGCCTTCAGGTGACGATAGCATGTGCATTGGACCTCCAAAATCTGCCAAGGCCAATGCGAATCACGGGTGAGACCCTCCTGGGGCTCCTAAAGGTGGTGGTGTGCTAAAATCATCATTTGGTAGATTGGGAAGATGATGCAGACATGCTGTGGATCAAAAATGCTTTCATTTTCCAAACTCGCTAAGGCCATTACAGAAAACAGCATCGGGGTGTGAGTGTGAGCCAGCTGGTGGGTAGAGTCCCCATTGTCTTTACGGTGTGAGAAGAACTCACATAGACATGAGGAGAACATTAGCAGTGACCGAACATTGAATCTCTACTGTCCCAAATCCATTCATGCTTTTTCATAACTGGCGTAAAGGCTTGTGAAGGACTGGGGTCTCCATCAGCAAGCTCAGGTACAAGACGAGAACTACCTGAGGCCATCAGAGGACATTTGAGAGTCACCACAAGCAAGATGGCTGGGGAGGATGGACTTAACTTCCTTGTGCAGACTCGATTTCCCTCACCTGTGCTTATTGTCAGAGATGCTGGAGAAGTTGGCAGCTTTTTTGTTTCTTGTATCTGATTCATAATCTAGGCTTGCAGCTCCACTCCCAGCGTCTCCTCTTGGAATTTTCTGTAAAGCCTGCATGAAGGAGTTAAGCTCAAGGCCTTTGTTTCAAATCTCAGAGCCAGCAAAGCCCTAACAGGTAGCGGCGGCGCAGCTCGGCAGAGGAAGTGGCAGTTTTATTTGACGAGGACAGATTCAGCTGGGACTCCTGGCGGCACTTCTGTGCGCGGCGCCTGCAGAGCCCCCTCCTCCCTTGCCAGTCTTCTGAAGCGAGTGAAGGTATTGTTTGTATCAATCTGGAATCAATTAAGAAGACAGCCTTTCAAGACTCTGGGAAGACAATTCTCTGTGGCATGTTTAAGTTCCTTGTCAGATGTGTTCTGGAACGGTAATCAGTTTTTAAATGAGAGTTTCTGGGGAATGTCAGAAGTGGCATTCACGTTTAGTGAAGGTAGAGGCGATCAAATCTCACGATAGACCACAAGCATCTAGCTGCCGTCCAGACAATCAAAGTCGGCCTAAACATGTGGCAAAATGCGTTCCTAGTTATTACACCCAGGCCGTGTCTTGTGAGGCTGCCACGCGCATGAAAAGAAAACACAGCCAGACGTGCCTGTGAAAAGCGGCACATGTGGAGAAACGGCAGCTGCAGTCCAGTAGACACACAGCTGCCGGGCTCCTCATTCCGACAGGTCAGCAAAGGAACTTTCATTAAAACAGTTGAACAATAAATAAACCCCTTAATTAAGGGCCTGCCTCTGCCATCAGTAATATTCCTCTCTGGTTCTTTAATCGATACAGATACGTGAGTCGCTGTCTCTCCCCAGTCTGAATGGAGTTTGGACGCAAGCCAGCATCTGTCCTCATGAAGCCAATTTCAGCACAGGAGTATCCAGTGTGTGGAGAGCACGGAGGAGGGAGAGTGAATAGAACAGGCCGACACAGAAAATGTGAGGCCTAACCGTTTAGTGGATCTCCCATAAAACCTTGAATTTGTTTAATTTAAATTGTGACTAAGAAACAACAGATAAACAGTACAAGTGAATGAAGTTCAATTCAGCCGCCTTGGCTTTAAGCTTCAACTTATTAACAGAGTACGGATGTTTCAGTCAAACTTTGTGCTGGAAAGTACCATCACTCTGGGGTGTTTTTCAGCATGGTGGCTTATACTCCCAAAACCGTTTTAACACATGAGAGACGGGAATTGAAAGCATCAAAATAATAAAACGCAACTGATTCACTCATTTAGCAAACTTGCTTCCTCCAAGAGCAGGCCGCAGAGGGCCGAAGCCTTCCTGAAACTGCAGCTCTGGGTGAGGCCAGGACAGTCGCCTCTCATTCTCACTTGAATGTCTTCTGGATTTAAGAGCAGCTCTTAGTAACTGGGGTCAACGGGGGTCAGAAGACAAACAAGAGGGGGGCGTTCAGTCGTAAGAACATCCGAAAGGTGACGAGTGAGAGGAGACCATCCAGTTGTTCAGCAGAACATAAGATAAACAAGAGGACAGCATTCAGGCCATCAGAATAGTAGCAAAGCTCTTCCAGTATCTCATCCAGATACTTGATAGTACTTTATTATAAAACTTTATTTGATCCTGGGGGAAATGTAGATTTTCACAGAGAGGGAGAGGTTGGGAGCACCCCCCACACGACGGACCACCTCACAGAAGCACTTCAAATCCATAAACAGATCTATTAATATATATACACACCCCAGAAGGACGTAGAAGGACGAAATTCTATCCCTAACCCTAATCCTAACCCCATTGTCTTTCCTAACACACTTCTGCTGAATGATTCTCTGGCTGAGGGTCCTCAGTGTCAGTGTGTCAGAGAGAGGATGTGCAGCTTTGTTCATAATGGCACTCACATTTGTTTTAATGGTCTCCTTTACTACTAAATACACACTGCATCCTCTAACTGAGCTTGCCCTTGTAATTAGCCTGTTGATTTGGTGGGCTTCTGCTGAAGTGATTTTACCAACCCAGCACACACCAGCGTAGAAAATCACATTGGCCATCACAGAGTTATAGACGATGTCATATAATTTCATAAATGTTTCTGCTTCAACTCCATGACTCAGTAGCTCGTTTCAGATTCCAACAATTCTTTGAGTAAGGAAGTGCTTCCTGGCTTCAGTCCTAAATGCCCTCCTCCTTAATTTCCATCGGTGTCCTTGAGTACGTGATGCAGTCTTTAGTTGAAAGAATGTTGCTGGATCTACTTTCTCAATGCCTGTGTTAGGTCTCCATGCAGTTTCCTCTGCTCGAGACTAAACAGGTTTAATTCTTTGAGTCTGTCACAGTAGGTCATGTCCTCAAGTCTCTGCACAGCTTCAAGTGCTGCTGTGTCGTTCTTGTAGCGTGGTGACCAGAACTGCACACAGGACTCCAGATGTGGTCTCTCTAGTGCATTATATAGTCTGAACATAATGTCCCTTAACTTAAATTCAACAGTTTTTATGACATAACCTAACATTTATTTGCTTTTTTAATTGCTTTTGCTTAAATGATGCAAATGTGTCAACACAAACCTCAAACACCTTTTCAGAGGTCGCTCCTGGTGTCTGCTATATCGTATTTATAATTGATGTTCTTTTTGCCCACATGTAGCCCTTTGCACTTTTTTATCTTTAACTGTGTTTTCCACCCAGTTCTGAAGCTTGTCCACACCTTTCTGAACTTTATCTGTTGCCTCCTCAGTGTCTGCCATTTCTACAATTTTAGTGTAATCCAGCGGTTCTCAAACTTTTGTATTTCGCACCCTCCTTTTCTACCTGGAATAATTCTGCACCCCCTACATAATATAAGATAGATGAGAATAACCCATGATACAACTAACAAAGGTATGATACTCGGGCGGTGTCGCAGTATCCTATCATTTTTACTTCCATAAGATTTGCATGTGTTCGGCTAACTTCGATGAAATATTTGCTATTTGATATATTTTTTAAAGTGCTTTAACAACTGTTAAAATGCCTTGTGTGGTTTTTGGTAGTAATTCTAATCCCAAAACAAAGAATAAATTATTTATTCTTATTTAATATTTTTTTATGTAAAGAAGCGATTAAATAAACAAGGACACCGATGAAGTCAATCTGCACAAGACAAACGTATTTTCGCCTGACAAATATTATACCGCTGTTGTTGTATCATGAAAATAACCCAATACGCAGTCAATTATTTAACTCAATTTGGCAATATTGGTTACGCTGCCAATGTGGTGCAGTCACGCCGCATTATCATCTGTTCTTCAGTTACCTGAATGTTCGCGACAGATACCGATATGTCTCGAACTTTCTGGATTGAAAATACAAGACTATAAAAGCAGCAGCAGTGGCGCCGCTCGTCATAGAAGCAAACTTCAAATAGAAAAGGAGCTCAGAGTGTCTCTCGAATATCAAACCAAACCTGGACAGGCTGTGTACTTTAAAGCAGTCACATATTAGTCATTAGATCTATGCCTTAGAAATGTTTTATTTTAATTTTAGTTATAATGCATTCGTTGTGATTATATGCTTGCAAATTTAAATTTGAAATAAAAATGTAAAAAATGAATTTTGATGTTCATTTTTTCAACCCCCCCATACAGCTTCAGCGCCCCCCAAGGGGGGCATGCCCCACAGTTTGAGAACCACTGGTGTAATCGGTCAATTTCACAATTGTACTAACTATACTGGAATCTTAGTCATTAATATAAATCAGAATAAGTAATGGAGCCAGGACAGACCCCTGAGGGGCTCCACTGATGACCCCATTCTCCCCTTATCTGCACTCTTTGTCTCCTGCCAGGCAATCTGCCTGAGACTCAATTTTGGCTTCTAGTTCCAGAATTGAGTCAAAGGCATTTTGAAAGTCGAACTTTATTATCTCACGTGCTTTGCTATAGTCCACTATTGCAGTTGCCGGTTCAATAAAGGCTAAAAGGTTTGTTTGGCAGGATCTTCCTCTCATAAACCCATTGTAATACCCCGTGTCATACAAGCGAGTCAGAGACATCAAAAAAAGGTTTGGGGCAGCCACCCCTATATTGTGCCCTGGCTGCACATGGGTAAATTGTTGAGTTGTTCACCGAACAGAGTCCAAAGCAGAACTGATTTTAGGATGGGAAGATGGTGGCTTTAAAGGCTGAGACAGGAAGTGACATTATTAGGAAACAGAACTGGAAGTGCTGTCATCAGAACCGAAGTGACGTAATCACAGGCGCTGGAAGTGATGCCATTGGGACCAGACATGACATCATCAATAGCGCCAGTGCCAGAAGTGATGTCATCATAGGCGCCGGAAGCGAGAAACCAGTCAGTGCAGCTCGCCATCCCCTGGTCTGGCGTGGTACTACTATTATTCAGGCCCTTTAGCCGTGTGACACCAGTATATTATTTCCATGTAGGTACTTATCTAATTTTTTTATATTATAGTTTCCATAATTTTGCACGGTTCAGAAGATAGACGTATTGACCTGTAATTACCAGGATCCACTTTCTCTCCCTTCTTGACATTTGGGGTCTCATTTGCGACCTTCCAGCCCTCAGGTCTTCCTCCTGGGTTTATGAATGTGGTGACTTTCATTTCTTTCTATCCAACTGATAAAGTATAGAGGGCTTGAATCACCTCTGACTCTTCTGTTTTAAAATCTAGGAACTCTGGGTCTGCAAGGGCCATTCCATTTGTTTCTCCATCCATCCAACCATTATCCAACCCACTATATCCTAACTACAGGGTCACAGTGTTCTGCTGGAGCCGATCCCACCCAAAACAGGGCACTAGGGAAGGAAACAAAACCCGGGCAGGGCACCAGCCCACCACAGTCCGTTTGTTTCTTCCTTTACAAATTACTTGGGTGAAATATTTGTTCAGTTCGTTTGCTATTTCCTTCTCATCTTCAGTCCATTGTCACCAGAAGAGGGAGGCAAAAGAAAAAATTTGAGGATCCAGAGAAAAACCCCATTTAATGTCCAGGATGAGGTGTGGTAATAGCAGTAATCGAATTTGACAAAGAGCTGCTGCAGTGGTCTCTCTGAGAAGGGTCGTGTCCTCGGTGAGAGTTGATGGCAGACTAGACGATGACTTCCTGTCTGGTTGAAATGTTTACAGAGGCAGACACTGAGTTAGTGCGGGTGGAGCTGGAAGTGGAAGTGACGCCATTAGTCCTCTGGGGGCATCTGCTCCATTAAATGCGAGGTCAGTGGTGTCACACATAAAACCTTCCCCGTATTTTCAAAGCCGCGAGACCCTCCCTAAGCTGGTGTGCGTCATGTAGGCTTTGTTCCAGCCAAGATTTTTACCTTGTTTTTCCATTTTATTGTTATTTATGTTGTTTTTGAAAGATTATTTGTCATTTTATTATTAGTATTTCTGTTTAAATTATTTGAATGTATTCCGCATACAGCAGACATCTTAAAATTTAAAAGAAGATATTTTGAGATATTTGGAAATGAGTGTCAGATACCTTAAATGCATTTGAAGATCTCTAAGCATTACTTCGGCTTGCTATATATTTTTTTGGATGTCTTATGGATTGATATTTCTCAGCTCTTCTCTTTTTATATTTTGAGTGTTTTATTTTAACAGCAGGGGCAGCAGGGTGGTGCAGTGGTAGCGCTGTTGTCTTGCAGTAAGGATGCCAGGGTCTATCTACCCGGGTCCTCCCTGTGTGGAGTTTGCATGTTCTCCTTGTGTCTGTGTGGGTTTCCTCTAAATGCTCCACAGTCCAAAGACACGCAGGTGAGGTGGTTAGGTGTGTGTGGCGATGTACTGGCATCCTGTCCGGGGTTTGTCCCTGCCTTGTGCCCTATGCTATCCAAGATAGTCTCCAGCACCCCCACACCCCTGGTCTGGATTAAGCAGGTTAGGAAATGACGCCACCATCTGATAAAACATGAGAGTGAAAATGGAATCGATTTAGCAGAAGATATTCTGTGACCCCACTTCTGCGTGGCCAGGGAGGCCGTGGGTTTGTAGGCACTGATAATAACAATATTTTGTAAAGAAAGGGATACTAAACCCAAAAGTTTGATTTTTTTTATCATTTTACTTATCCCATATGGTTTGTACTGATGCTTGAGAAAATTTTTTATGTTTTCATGCAAAATATTTCTGCTCCAATATACTGTACAGTAAGTCTAGGGTGACCAACACTGAGCAGAAGCAACAATATTAAAACTTTCACATTACTTGTGTCAAATAATCCACATGTCAAGTGATCCAGTCGCACGCTCAACACGTCCCAAACGTATGTATTTTTGCTAAAATATTGTTACACCAGGAAACAGTTCCTGCTTTCGGTTGGATGTTGAATTGAGGTCACAGATCTTGTTGTTTTTGTGGCATGATGGCGTGGTTGACTTTCAGTTACATTGAAAACTAGCAGCCAGCTGTTAAGATCTGAGCAGACATCTGTTCATGCAGGCGGCTGTCTGTGTTTGTCACTCCTGCAAAGTGTACTCTGCAGTTGATGTACAGCATGTCTGATTGGCCTGTACAATGTGCTTCACTCTCAGGAGATGTCACCTCACTCATTTGTTTTCGTGTCAGCTATGGTGTGTGTCTGCACAGCTGGCCTCTTCATGTTACCTATGGTGGGTTTCTGTGCCACCATTTACTGTGGAAAGGACCTAAGGGTGATTTTGTTGCTGGCGTAGCCCCCACTTCCAGTTTTTGTGCGTCTTGATTTAGACCAACATCAAGGTCCAAGGGCCAGTGGATTATGAGTGTTTGGGTGACAGATGGATAACGATTTGTTTATATCGTTTATATCCAGTATGGATAAATCACTTCTCATGAATGAAAATGAAGCGCTGTCAGCAGCGAATGAGCATTTGAATTGTAGAGCTGCCTCCTATTGTTACATTTATACTCATGTCCACAACTGGAACAGCTCAGGATTATTTAGCAAGATGCTGTGAAACGGCGCAGGTGAATCGCTGTTCCTGATAGCGTGAGTCCCACTGCATAGCTCAGATGTGTTCAAGTCCGTGGCAGATTCTTTCCCTTTCACCCTTTAGTTGGGCTCGTCTCTCATTACATGCACGTGAAGTGCGATGTTAGCCAACAAATGAGCTGTTACTAGGGCTGGACTCCTGACCAATGAGTGAGGCAGGAGGCGGGTCTTCCATTCAGCTGCTCAGATGCGTTTGACTACACGCTCTGTTTTGGTTCACAAGAGCATTTTCCAATGGTGGTTTAGTAACAAATACATGTGTTTGGGATGTTTTAAGCATACAACTGGATGACCTGACATGTGGGTTATGCAACACGAGTAATGCAAGATCTTTTTTTGATATCGTTTGGTGTGATCCAGTGCTAGTCACCTTTTGTGCTAATGGGTGATGTCTGCCAAGTGATTTTTCACAACGAATTTTCTGGGTTGACCAGTGACCCTGTTCACCAAATTTTTTCCCTGAAAATTTGCCATGTGGCCGGCTTTTTTTCCCCCTAGTGCCCCATGATGCTTTGCCAGGCCAGCATGACATCACAGAGCTGTAGCAGCCATGCTGGATGGGGGTGTCGCTACCTGATTTGCGCTATTTGTCTGATTTGTGTCATGTATGTGAAGAATGCTCACACTTTATAGCGTTGCCTTTGCGTGTTCACGAGTAATTTGTGGCATATATGTGACATCACTAACTGATTGGTACTCCAGACACATTTGCACCCAGAGTACCCTCTTCATTTGACGCTACGTTAGCTGACCATAATGAGAATGTTATGGAAAATCTTGCTGTTCTGCATAGATCCGTTGTACGTTTTGTCCTCACTGCTGAATTAAGCATGTTATGCTTGTCGCTATGTAGCACAGTATCAGGTAGTGACAGGAGCAGCCAAAATATATAACACTGATCCCTTAAATCGCAGGCTCTGTGGGTGTCATTTGGTCTGAGCTCAGGCGACGCAGAGATAAAGAGCTTGGAGGATTTGGAACTCTGGGAGGCACAGTGGGACAGAGGTTAGCACTACTGCCTCACAACTCAGGAGACATTTTTGGCCACATAGTTAGCAGATGCTTCCTTAGCCTTGAGGGACACTTAAAAGACCACTGCACCATTATAATCCTCCCAGAATTACTTCAGCTTCTGCTTCTCCATTGATGAAAAGTGTGGTGAAAGTCCCAAACATCTGTGTAGTTTTGTTGAACTCAACTTCAGCGGTGTGGCTCATCACTTGTCAATGTAGGTGCGTATTATACAGGCTGATCGTTCGTCATGCTGCTGGCTGGACTGCAGGCACTACTCTGGCCTGATGTCAGTCAATGTGGGCGTCAGTGCAGTGAGCTGACATTTTAATGACTCCTGCCAATGCCTTGTGACTCCATACTGCAGACTCAAGCATTGGACTGACGGAGCTGTAAATTTAAGAAGTGATGGAGACTCTGTGTCCCTACCACAGGGTGAATGCCACCCAGAAGAGGATGATCAATGCCACTGGTGTACTCCACTCTTTGTTAATATCCCTGTGGATGAACTTTCCATGGCCACTGACCCCGTGTAATGACAGTGCTGGAAATGATCCTCACGTGGGAAGGATCCATCCATTCAACTTCATTTTATAGGCAGACGTCAAATATTTTAGAGATGTGTACCTCATTACTGGTGCCTGAACATTGAATATGAGAGGAAGGACAGTTGGGGGCTTGCGTCATAAGATCAGGTGTGACAGCAGAGAGCAAGGATTGAACATCACTGTCCTCATGTCAGGACCCAGGTAATTCTGAATGTGTTTGTGTTTCTGGAGCATTCAGCATCAGTCTGTCCACTGGGTCTGTGAAAAACGCCACCTCAACGCCTGAAGTTCTCTGTGTGTTCCTGTCAGTCTGCTCAGGTGTTCTCACCCATTTGGCTTATGTTATGTGTGCCCTCTAGGATGGCCAAGGAGAGCAGACACTTTTGCTTCAACTTATTTAAACTTCACTGTAAACCCGTGGAGCCTCTGACAATGTTACAAATTAAACCTACATTAGCGCCTGGAGCTCTGGTGTGCGGGTCACTGCAGGCACAAGCCAGATGAAGCCACTTCCACTGAGACATCCGCTCTAGCATGGTCTCGTTTTTCAATTTGCCCCTTCCTCCTGCTCTGTTCATCACCTGCTTATGAAGAGTTGGAGCCAATCCTGGCAGAGCAGAGGGTCAGAATGCCAGTCCTTTAGATGTCATGCCAGCCCAGTTATGGGTTACCAGATGCCTTAACCAGGGAGAAGATCCCAGGTGCAGACAGAATGGCCTGAGCTGGGGGTGATCTGCGGCCCCTTGGGTTGCCTTACTTTGTAGATGTGGCCTCTCGGGCTCCTCAGTTCAAACAGATGTGACTATTTAGAGGAGATCAGGGTGCCCATGTGGTGTTCTAACTCACCCCATAGATAATTTCACAAGAGGACAAGCAGACCTTGGCCCAGTCTGGGCTCTGACCCTCGTCATTTCACGCAAGGCTAGCAAAGTGGTATGTGCCTGTTCAGTATTGCTGGATTACAGCGACCCGAGGTGTCCTTCTCTTTCATCTGCTCTACTTAAACTTGTTGCTTTTACTCAGTTTGTCCAGCAGGAGGAGTCAAGAAGCCCCAAAGCAGAGCCGTGCGCTTTCATTTTCAGTCCTTTGGTTTGTGCTTCGCACTGTCGGGCAGGATTCATTCACATCATATCTGGGCACTTCCAGGTGCCAAGCAGACCTCAAACAAAAACAAAAATGTGATGGGCCGGAGCAGACGGCCCCTCACAACACAAACTAATTTCCTGTCTGCCCTGCCGAGGCCCCTCTAAGCTTGTGCCTTTCTGTTCTCTCTCTTTCTTAAGGCTGGCTGGTCTCCTTCTCCACTCCAGATCTCCTTTGGCTCTGCTACCAAGTATCTGACAGGTTAAGCGGATGGACTGCTGCCACACTGCCCAGCATGGATCAGGTAGGACAGAGTGCCCCATTCTCCTCTCGGGATGTTCTTCTCAATAACTCCATGCAGGGATCATTGAGACTTCCGGTGGACCACTGCGAGGGACTAGTGCCCACATAACGTAGCAATGGCACGTCTAAACTGCCCAATGTTTGGTTCTGCTGCTGGAGATGTCCTTTAGCTATCTGCCATTGTTCTCTCCATCACTGTCTTTATATGTCTCTCATTATCCACTTTGTCCTGTACATTTCAAGTGACGTGTGGGGGGACAGCCACCTTGTGGTGTGATATAAGGGGCAGTCAAGGTGTTGTGGAAATGCAGGGACCAGTGGCATCACTAGGTGGGAGATGGGGTTGCAGACTGTACCGGGTGACACCACCAGAAGGGGGTGACATCAAAATGACTGCCTATAAAACCTTTGTGCAGTGTTACAGGTTGAGATCTCCATGGGGGACAACCAAAGTTCGATTAAACAGTCGAGGGTCTGCATGCCATTATTAGTAAGAATTACAGCACTGCATTAAATGCCCAGGTGTCTGTGCATGGCATTGTTAAAAGAACAATCAACTCTCTGTTAGGGAGCTCTGTTCATCAAGTCACCCAGTGGTCTGTGGGGGGCCTTAATCCATTCTTGGTTACCGCACTGGGTGACACCAACCCTAGTGACGCCATTGGCGGGGACAGCTCTTTGTTTTAAGTATCGAATGTTGATTACTCACAGACTAGTGGACCTGATTTTCAAATCTTGTCCTGGTCAGTGTCTGTGTGGATTTTGTCACCTTCACCTCCCGAAGGTGTATGGCTGTGGCTTATTATGGTCTGATCTCCTGTATGGTGGTGGTGCATGGTGTGGACTCACTAAGGGAATACATCATGAGTTCAGATAAATGTTGGATGTTTCCAAGCCTTCAATAATAGAACTGGGTCAGACAGGTGGCACCAGAGCTTTGGGACACGCTAGTGGGCTGGGAGTCCCCACCGTAGCTGCCCTCACCATTGCATGGACTATGTGAGCCATGTGAGAGCTAAATTGACCTCTACCCATGACATGGTGCTGCAGGCCATGCACATTAAAAACTGTTAAAGAGCTTGAATGAACTTCAATCTCAAAGGATTCTGCCACTCTGAATTAACCCATTGTGACCGCAGGGCACTCTCACGTTCACAACCTTAAATGAACTCTATTTAGAGCAGGGGTCCCCAACTCCGGTCCTGGAGGGCTGCAGTGGCTACAGGTTTTCATTCTAAGTCTTTTCATAATTAGTGTCCTATTTTTGCTGCTAATTAACTTCTTTTGAATTAATTGTAATTGACTTGATCTTGAAGATTCAGACCCCTTGATTGTTTCTTTTTCCTTAATTAGCAGCCAAACAATAATGAGATACAAAATGAGCTAAACCAGGACCAGCAAACTGTGACCATCATACAATATCTGAAAATAAAGAAAGATGAAGGTCTCAGGAATGCTGATCTGCTCAGGTCCCATAAACATTTTACCAGGGCTCTTAGAAAAGAGAAAATCAACAATTTCAGAAATGTCTGCAATTACACAACGAGGGCAGCAACAAGCCATGGAATTAATGAACGGGTTTAATTAACAACAAGACTCGACACCTAATGAAGCAAATGGCTTGGAGTGAAATTGGTTGGAGTTTCAGGCCCTCACTTTTTTGGTCTTCTGTCACTTCACGTTTCATTTGTGTTTGGGTGTCATTTAAAGAAAGAAATGAAGCAATTCAGAGGAACGATGAAGAAATTCCAGGGAAAAAATCTTAAAAAAAAACCAGTCAATTAAAATGAATGGAAAAGGAGTTAATTAACAACAAAAACGGATCACCAATTAAGAAAAGGGTTAAAATGAAAACCTGCAGCCACTGCGGCCCTCCAGGAATTGGGGACCCCTGATTTCGAGTGAACAATCAACTCACACAGACACACAGATAATATGTAAACACCACACCACTGGGCCAAATATTGAACACTGATCCCTCAAGTTACAAAATGGTGTACCACTATGTCACCACAAACAAGAGTTGCAGCTTTGGTGCAGTAGCTTAAGTGCTTGTCAACAAGGTGCTGATGAAATTAAGCAAAAATCCTGCTGTGATTAAACAAAAGCTTTAAGTTGTCAATTACAGCAGTGACAATGACAAGAATTTGTATCACTGTGTAATTAGCAGAGCAGGTAGAGGCACAGACGGTGTCATTCAGATGCTCCTGTTGCTCTTTTTGAGGCCTCTGTTGCTGCTCGACCCACCATGCTGACCTATGACGGCCCCTTCAGTGAGTCAGCTGAACAATCTCGAGCTTCACTGAGAATATTTCACTTGCATTGGCATCACACTGCTAATCAAATTCCCCAAAATGTCCTCAAATAGCCTGGCATGGTGTAACAAACTGGCTGGGGCCTTCTTTGTGAGAAGAGCAGGGTGGGCAGCACCTCAAAACACTAAGACACTGACACTAATGTTGCACCAGAGACTGGATACAGTGGCCATGTCCACTACTGGCCATTTCTGCCTTCATCGTTTCTTCTCAGATGCTGTGGGTTCAATGCTTCCTTTCTGTGAAGACTTGTGGTGTCCATGAAACTGCATTGTAACCCCTCACCTGGCTGCATTGCACTCACTCCGTGAATATTTCGAGATCATATCCTCACGCACGTTCTACTGAACATACAGTATGACCAGTTTGACAGTCACATGTCCAGCCTCACCAAGGCTTAGTGTAATTAGTGGCTCCCCCTATCTGCAACTCTCACTGGCTGATACATTCATTTCCTAGCCCACTTGTCCTGAGTAGCATTGTGGGAAAGCTGGAGCCTATCCTACAAGCATAGGACCTTGGCAGGAACAATCTCTGGAGTGGCGCACACAGACACACACACACGCACACACACAGACACGCACACTATGGCCAGTTTAGCAATGCCAATTCACTTAACCTGAACGTCTCTGGCTGATCATTTGGTGTAACTGATCTGTAAACTGAAGATCTGCTTTATTTAAAAACCTGACCAGGTTTGACATCACTGTCCATCCATTGATCCATCCATCCATCAGTCTGCTTGATCACCCATTTAATGGGTGTTATGGGGTGGCTGGGGTTTTATCCCTTGTTTTTGGTCTTTGATGTATTCTGTTGTAGAGTATGTTGTTTTCTTGTATATTTTATTGTGCTTCAACTAATATTATTTTGATATACTGTGTTATTCACATATTTATGAGTCTTTTCTTGTATGTTCCTTGTGTTTTATATTTTGAGCCTAAAGGGGTGGGCCCCCTTAATGCTGCTATTGCCAAACCACCCCAGTGCTATACGAGGCCTTGGCAGCCATAAGATGGCCTTTGACCATTACGCATTTCAGGCTAGTATTTCTTTCCTTGGTCCTTGATCCTTTTGCCATTTATTCAGCCATTGTTATTTTCAGCTATGGTAGAATACACGGAGTGCCAGTGTGCACTTGCTAAATGTACCACAAACCCATGCAAACTCAAGAAAGACAGAGACCGGACCCCCTGATTTTCACCCAAGACCACAGACGCAATGAGCCACCCAGGAGCATAAAGCGAAAGTAAAAAGAGTTGGGAAGACAAGCAGCTCCTCTCACCATTTGTTCAGGGTGTGCTTGTGTGAGCTCTGGTTCAGGGCCCAGTCACCAGTCTCATAAATTTGCTGAGCTGTCACGATTGTCATGCATTGAATTGCTTTGGATTTTTTTTTTTCTCAATTGGCATTTTAGTAAAATAAACAGTTTAGGAAAAAACAAAAACTTTCTGAATGCATTTAGAAACTTGTCACAAAACACAATAGAGTATGCATGTCCTGCCAGCAAAAACTTGACAGAATGTCCTGAATGCTTCCAAATTGTGTTCATTTTAACAAAACTTGTAAGAATTAGATGTGTGTAGGCAGAAGGAGGGCGGCACGTCTGGATGTGGTGTGCTGTTGGGCCTCCAGGTGGCACTGAACTGTAAAGTAACACAAACATTTGGAAAGCACACCCCTGCTTACTTGTCGTCAAAGCTGATAAGACCCCCACCTCCCGTCTGGGACCCTCTCCTCACCATTTAGAGAAGAGCTAAAACATGAATGCCTGCTGAACCCGAGACACACAGATATGTAGGATTTATAGTGCCTTTTAAGGTGGGCTTTTCCCATTTGGGTGGCATTATTTGCCCTGGCATCAGCGCTCATCGGTGCTGGGCTGCTCTAATATACCAGTTTGAACGTTTCTAGCCATGACAGCAGCTTTCTCTTTCCTTCAGTTGCTTTCTTTTTATGAGAAGACGGGGAGAGGCCGGTCACGATTTACAATTTATTTACAATGTATTTTTTGTATAGCCCAAAATCACACAAGGAGTTCCACAATGTGCTTTAACAGGCCCTGCATCTTGACAGACCCCCAGCCTTGACTCTCTAATAACAAGAAAAACTCACAAAAAAACCCTAGTAGGGAAGAAACCCTTGGAAAGGCAGTTCAAAGAGAGACCCCTTTCCAGGTAGGCTGGGCATGCAATGGGTGTCAAAAAAAGGGGGTCAATACAACACATGGAACAGAACAGAGCACAAGTAATCCTCAATACAGTATAATATTACAAGTACAGAGCAGAATTCAACAGTGGATGATATCACATAATAGGATTTGGATTTGTTCAGACTCCTGGAGACCTCAGCCATCTAACTGCCTCACACTATTGGCCATTCCACAGCTGAGTCAGCGCTGGGTCAGCCAATCCGATGACAGGACCCCACTACCCGATGATTCCTGCGATCCTCCATCAGAGATGACTTTACTTTAGGCATTGGCACAAAGTGCCACATTTGAGTACTGAGAAGAGAAACAGAATAGGTGAGGGTCAATAACAAAGTGCAACTATCATATTACTTATGTTTTAGTGCTAATGACCAACAACAGAGATGCAGTCTGTACAGTTAATCAGCAGCTTTAGTCAGGTTATGCTAAACAGAAGTAGTGAGTCTTCAGCCAGGATTTGAAAGCTGAGACCGAAGGGGCATCTCTTATAGTAGCAGGCAGACTATTCCACAGTTTAGGGGCCCTGTGACTAAAAGCTCGACCTCCCACTGTTATTTTAATAATCATTGGAATCATAAGTAGACTGGCATCTTGAAATCTTAATGTGTGCTCATGTTTGTACTCATGATAAATTCAAACAAGTAAGCTGGACCATAGCCATTTAAGGTTTTATATGTTAAAAGGAGGATTTTGCAGTCTGCTGTAAACTTAACAAGAAGCCAGTGTAAGCATTCAAAAAATGGAGTTATGTGTGGGTGTACACGATGAGTTACTAAGCAGGAGAAGGCCCATGGTCACTTCATGGCACCAGGAGCCGTTGTCTTCTTTCCTGATTGGGCCCCTTCTATACAAATGTTTTTACAGCACTTTCAGGTGCAGTTTCCTGTAGTATCTATCAAATATAGCACCTTTGATAATGAGTGTTACCAAGTGTAACGGACAGCCAGGATTCTTACCAAGCCAGGATGCCTCCGTGACTGAAGAACCGGCGGAAGGAGCTTAAACGGGGCAATACCTACCTCAGGGTGACACAGGGAAGCCCACCTGGCTTGCAGTGGGACAATGGGTTTGGAGCGTGGAAGCTCAGCCCTGCTGGGTCCCGTAGCCACCACCAGAGTGCAACGATTGCTGAGCCCTTGGTTGCCTTACTTCCTCCACACTCGCCACTCATCACCAAGTACCTGGAGCACTCTCGGGTGCCTCATAAAAGGAGCCAGCTGCCACTCGTCCGAGAGCCAGAGTCGGGAAGTAAAGGACAAAGCTTGTGGGACGAGGACTGGAGGTGGATAAGTGGCAGAAGAGAGAAAGAAAGGAAGAGAGACATTGAAGTTATTGTGCTTGCTGGACTGTGCTGTATAAGGTGGGAAACGAGAGAAAAATGTTGTGCTGGATTTGGCCTCCGAATCTGTTGATTCCCGGGTTTGGGAAGCTGTGTGCCCCCTGGTGTCCACACAATTCATTTGTTTTTTTCTACAGTAATGCCTTGTTTGTTAGCATGCCTTGTATAGTGCCACTCATATTTGTGAGCCTTTTTGCAAATAGTTTAATGTGGGCCTCTCTGTATAGCCCCTTAAAAGTGAAGAAACATTAATTATAAACACAGTCAAAAATGTGACACAACTTGATACACAGGATTTATTTATAAAAAAAGAAAAAAAGTCCACCCACTTAATGTACTGTACATGGCAGGGGTGTCGGGTTTAATGGCCTCTCAGTTCTACAATGGCACTGTTCCCAACTTAACAAAATATCCCTGGGCTTTTTAGTGCAAAAAACTTCCCTGTGTCTTTGAAGAAATCAGTGACAGAGCCCAGTTGATAATGCGGAACGTGTCTTTATTTACTCAGATGATACACAAATGTCTCGGTCCATGGAGTGAGTGATCAATAATACAATTCACTTGCTTTTATGCTTTTCTACCACCCTCACGTTATCTGACTCTTAATATATAAAGCTTTATTATCTCATCCAATCAATGAGTGCCACAAGTACTTTCTGGGTCCTTTCGACTGTCCCATTTACCTGAATGTTGCCTCATAAACAGGGGTGATCTGCGGACTTTTCTGTTGATCTTGGCACCATTTCATAGGAGGGCTCTGTGGGCTTTCCCATTAGTTTATCTTCACTTTCTACAGGGGTGTTTGTTACTCATTTACCACAATCTAACCTTGGAAAATCAAGCTGCTGTTTCTCTAAGGTGAGGCAGATCTTATGTGCCTGAGCTTTAAGCCATGTTTAGTTAACCCTTGAGTTACCTTCAGTCCTATTCCTTATGTTTTAATGATTCATTGTTACAGCTTCATTTAAATATACTGTAATCTATACTAATAAAAGGCAAAGCCCTCACTGATTTACTCACTCACTCACTCACTCACTCACTCACTCACTCACTCACTCACTCACT
>JANRMT010027041.1:39168906-39179531 GCA_026402145.1 Polypterus bichir lapradei | reverse complement strand
GACAGATGAATTAAAGGGAGAGTTGTTTGGCCACAGTAACAGTAGACGTGTTTGGCACAAATTGAAGACAGCATTTCAGGAGAAGCACCCCATATCAACGGTGAAGCATAGTGGTGGAAATGTTCTGGTTTTGAGGTTTCTTTGGTGCCTCAGGGCCTGGACAGGTTGCAGTCATCGAGTCAACTCTGAATTCTGCATCCTATCAAGGTGTGCTTGAGGAGAATGTGAGGCCATATGTCCTAAAGTTGAAATAGAACTAGAAATGGACTTTTCAAAAATTATGATCCGAATCACTGTAGCAAATCTACCAAGGAATGGCTTAAAAACTGGAAATGGAGGCTTATGGACTGGTCCAGTCACAGCCCTGATTTGAATCCCCACAAACATCTAGCAACTGAAGGAATTTTGCATGGAGGAGTGGACAAACATTTGACTGAGTCGATGTCAGAGACTGGTGGGCAGTCCTGCAAAACGCCTACAAGATGCTATTTCTGCTAAAGGGTGCAACACTAGCTTCTGAGGCCAAGACTGGACTTACTTTTTCCCCAGCAGATCATTAGATCTATTGATATTTTTATTTAGTAAATGATTGAGAAGGCACATTTTCCTTGTGTTTTTACTCCAGTATATCACCTTTATCTTCACGAAGATCTACTGTTTGGCTGTTCAAACCTATATAAAAAGTCATAGATTTCTGTAGGTTGTCCTTACTTTTTCACTTGACTATAAAGAAGTTTTACAAAGCATCAATCCCACACACAGAGGTCAGGTCACACTGGTCGGTTATCTTTGTGTAGAGGTTATCTCATTGTTATTGGTGCCTTTGAGATTCCTTTCATCTCTCAGCCCTGGCTTTCCAATACCAAACTCCATCTTCATGCTAATCTGGTGCAATGAGTGGTCCTCCTTCAGCCCAGTATGGGTTCGCTGTTTAGCTGGAAAAAGCCTCCAGCAGACTACTCCAGATGAACCTCAGCTCGTCTTTCAGATGGACATCTGTCTCCAAGAGCAGAGCCCATTACTGCTATGAAATCCTCCTGTGTGAAGCACAAAAAGGGCAACAGGCCTCCAACAACTCAAACAAAAGGCCCCTATTTCAGGTCTGAGCCCACTGGATTGGCTTCACCCCAGGCAGCCTGACCCCAAACTCAAAAAGGCAGTCTCTCTGGCCTACACGGGCCCAAAATGGGGCTAAGACTCTGAAATAATAAAAGGTTCAGAATGGAGAAGAGGAGAATCAACATAAGGGTCTTGTTCTTATGTTTAAGGATTTCTTTAAAAAAAGATTTCAAAATATAAACCCAAGCAAAAAGGGGCAAACAAAAAAACAAAACACCAGCCAGAAGCTGAACCTTCTAGTGAAAGCACAGGATCAAAAACCAGAGAATCCAATGAACAAAAGGCAACTCAAAAACAAACCTCAGTCACCACCGGTGTACGCTGACGCTCTTGGAGCCTCCCAAATGTTCGGCTGAGGCTGGGGAAATATGTAACGCTACGTGACGCGTGATCTTGAGGATGCTGCTGCTACACAGACCGTGTGCCAACTATAATTGGGCACATGCTTTCAGTATATCTGGAGGATTCCGCCAGGTGGGTGCGAGAAATTATCACAGTGAGAATATGACGTCTGGTTTCACTGTGTTAATAAAAAAAATTCTTTGCATTCTGATGCTGTTTTGAATGTGCAAAAAAAAAGGACGGCAACAGCGACACAGTATGTGAGACCTTTAAGTGTATCGCGTCCTACGACGCTTGTATTGCCTATGCAAGAAATGGATGAAGAAAAGCTCCACAAATACATTCTCATGTCAGCAGTTAAGTTTGATAATTTGCTTCAACTCATCGAGCCATTCATCAAACATCGAAGTGCGCAGGTTGATCCCGTTGGAGCTGCTTTATGGTTTTCTGTCACATTCTGATAATAAACAATAGAGTTGCTCTCACGCCACCCGTATTTTTGCTGTCGTTGCAACTCGTGCATGAGTCACATTAATTTCTGACAATGTGCTCAGAGGACGCATCAAGTGTGGTACGAACGTGTATGTGTTCTGAGCGTGAAGTATAAACTGACCTGCCTTAAGCACTCCTGGGTAAAATGGTGGCCCTGCCTTCTTAGGCTCTACATACATGAGGAAGGGCAAAGCACAAATAGCACTGCATAGAAATAAAATAACAAAGAAAATCATTTAGTTACAAAAATACAAAGGCAAAGCAAAATCCAAAATAGGACTAATGACATAAAAGACAAAATTATTTATAAGCAACAACAGAAAAAACTCATTAAACAGAAACTGAACTTGAGTCAGACCAACAACCCTGGTGTGAACATAACGGTTACATTGCTGGCATGGAGAGTTTTACAGCTGGCGTCTAGGCAGTGGTCAGAGGTGGAGCCAATCGAGACGGCTTATGGTTTGATGTCCGGTGCCCGATCGTCTACGTCACGCTGAACATCAGGAGCTCCACCATCTCCTTGAGGCCTCTAAGATGGGAGCCTTTGAACACTTCAGGGGGGCACCTAGTGCATCTTGAATGCAAACACCTGCTCTGTAAAAAGTGAACCATTTCAACCCTATGGCGGGGGCTTGGGAATGTTGGAGGTGGGCCAGCTCCTGCTGGTAAACATCTGCCTGGCTTCTGGCAAAATGTCTGCAAAAGCCTGAAAGAGTAATTGCCTCTGAAAAGACCAAGTAGATGGAATCATTAAAGATTTGGGAAAAAATGTAGCCACTCCTCACAATGGGGCTTTGGCAGAGGGTAGTTTTCCAAATCTTGTGGACCCCGCTCTCTGACATGTCCCCTTTTAGTGGACCCCAAGGTAGACTGTCAGAAACAGTGTGAGGTTTTAACTTTCATTTTAATCACTCTGGGCTTTTAACGACTCAATTTCAGCAGGATTTCTCAATGTTTCTGATCCTGGTCACCTCCATCCCATGTTTTGTACCTGGCCTTGTATTTGCCATAACACAGATGGCTCGGTGAGCCAGTGCTACCAACTTAGTGCCCTAGCACCAACCACATAGCCAGCGGTTCAAAGTCCGTGAAAGCAGCTGCTTGTGCATAGCTGGGAATTCTGGGATCATGCAACAAGTCACATCCCAGCATGCTCAGGGACCCATATGAGAATACTCGGCATACCAGTTATTCTGGGTGCCATGGACTGAAATTGAGATCTAAATGACATTCAAAGTGAATAGACTGTTAAGATTTGTCTTCATTATTAACATTTTTTGCACTTTTTCCTGAACCTTTTTTAATGCAAATCTTTATATCCTATTGCACAAACGCCAACCACATCAGCTACAGCTTCCAGTTCTCCCTGTGGAATTCTTAGGTGTTCCGAAGACCAGCTGAGATGTATAATGTGGGTCTTCCATGCGGTCTTCAATCAGTGGGATTTGCCTGGAGCAGCTCTAGGGGATGCCGCCTGGGGTCATCTCTATGCCATCCCCAAACCACCTCAACTGGCTCTCTCGCTCTGAAGAAGCAGCCGCTGTACCCTGAGGCTCTCCTGAATCACTGAGCTTCACCCCCTGTCATGAAGTGTCAGCCCAGCCACATTTCTGCCGCATGTCCTCGTAATCCCCGTTCTTTGGTCATTACCCACTGCTCATGGCCATTGACCAAGGAGGACAGGGATGAAGGTCGACCTGTAAACTGAGAGCTTTATCTTCAGACTCGGCTTCCACTTCAACACCACCACCACTGTGAGAATACATTTTGGTCATCATTTTTCAGCTAGGGTTCTGTTTTAGATTGATTGCAGATGTTTTCTAGAAGCCATCTTGTTTTACATACATGCCGCCATTTGGAGAAGCGATTGCCACAATGCTGCCATGCACTGTCACCCGGAGCCACGTGGCACTGACATCATAGTTGTAATGGATGAAAGGTCAGCACTGTGCATTTCATGGTCGACCGAGTGTGCAGAAACATCGAGAAATATCCTGTGAGTGATCTCAGTTATTGTTTAACACCATGATTATTGGATTTTATTTCATTTTTTGTGCCTTCTCTGGGGGGTATTTTGGATTAAATGGGGATTTCTGAACTCAATGAATTTGAGTTTGGTATTTCTTTTTCTTTAACTTAATTCCTATAAGGTGTTATTGTCTTCCCGCGATGCCATTTTGGATTCTTCTGGGTGCCACCATTTTGTGACATTCTAGGCTTTTTTCTGAGGATTCCCCAGGAATGTGTCACATATCACGTTACTCAGTGTGGCCAGATAAAAGCTCATCTTGCTTAATCCAAGTTTGCATTGTTTTAACGTTTGGTGTGGGATTTTCTACGTAAATTCTGGTTTATATTAACGTTTCTGGCTTGCCAAAAGATTGGTTTGTCTCTCAGGTTCCGACCTTACATATATTTTTGACCTCTTCATTTTCATTTCCTGACCCTGTTAATAAAAATATTTTCACTGTCTTCTACTGAGACAGAGCATTTGGATCATCCTATTGGTTTAAAGACTTCTCATTTGTGGCCGGAGCCGAGTCTAAAGACAAAACTCTCACATTACTGGTTGATGTGCATCCCCGTCCTCACCTATGGACCCGAGATGTGGGTAATAACTGAAGGAATGAGATCAAGAGTACAGGCAGTAGAAATGAGGTTTCTTCACGGGATGGCTGGGCTGACATTTTTACATAAGACAAGAAGGTCTGTGATTCAGGAGAGCCTCAGAGTAGAGTCGCTGCGTCTCCAGATCAAGAGGAGCCAGTTGAGGTGGTTTGGGCATGTTGTAAAGAGGACCACCAGTGGCACTTACTAGGGGTGCTCTTGGTACATCTCACTGGGTGGAGACCCTGCTGCAGACACAGGACATTCTTGAGGGTTTATATATCTCGGGTGGCTTGGGAGTGCCTGGGAATTCATGAGGAAGAACTAGAATCTGTAGCAGGGGACAAGGCAATCTGGGCTGACCTGCTTGGCTTGCTGCCTTGACTTTCACCAAGAAAAGTGGTTGAGAAGATTAGATGAGATGAAAAGAGATTGTTTCAGTCAATGGACTTTGACCTTTGGGTAACATTTTGGGTTTAATGAAATATTGGATGACCCTTCTGCTAACGACCCATTTGTAGCAAGATTTCTCAATGTTTCTGATCCTGGTCACCTTCATCCCATGTTTCATACCTGGCCTTGTGTTTGGCATAATAACACAGATTTCTTGGCGAGTCGACGATACCAGCAAGGGATCACTAAGTCACTCAGTCACATTCATTCTCATGTTATCCCCCTGAGGCAGTAGAGTTGAGCCGTGAACATGGGTCGCTAGAATCAGAGCCACCAGGTCTTGTTCTTAACTAAAGAAAATCTCCAACAGACAACTGCAGATCTGGCTCTCGTAGATGTGACATGGCCTTTCTTGTGCCCAGCAGCTCACTCATTAGCCCACCTACTAACTGATGATTCACAGGGAACAGAGTCTAAGGTGACGTTAGCGTGGAGATCAGAGGAATGGACACAAAATGGCTCGGCAGACTCCTGCATCATGACGTCCATGCATTGATCTGAGGCGCCTTTCCAAATAGGTGAGCATCACTGCATCAAAATGTGAGTAAGCGTCATGGTTCTTCGAGAGCTCGTCAGAGCTGTTCAAGGTCCAGCCCAGTAGAGTGGTGCAGAGAGCACAGTGGATGGACAAAGGTGCTGTGGTCAGCCATTCCTTCAGAAGTGATGTGATTCTCTTCTTTGTGTTTCTCACCCCCAACTCTCATCATGGCATTGTTTGCCAGCCCTGCAGGAGACGTGCTTTCCACGTCGAAGATCTCCCAATATGCACAGCAGATGACAATGACAATAAATTATTCATGTGCCATGGCCCTCTCTACCACCTGATCTGAAGTCAGCTAAGTGTTTATTGTTGTCATGATAGGCATGTAAAAATAAAAAATAAAAAAAATATTTAAGTGGAGCAATGAGACCTGTTTGGTCTCATGGAAAACACAGGAAACGACAAATGACTCACAAATGATTCAGCAAGCGGCCCCCGCACTGAACTGCAGGAGGAAACGAAGACAGCAGCCCTCAGACAAGGCCACAAGTGACAGGACAGCCCAGGGAACAAATGGTGTAGCGAGCCGCTGAGATTTCTGAAGCTTTTCCTTGAGGAGACGACTGAAGATTAGCTGTGGACCTTTAGCAGAGCCAGTGCACAGAAATTGTCACTGATTATGAGAGGAAAACTAGAATTAAATCCTTCAGTCAAAATGGCTAATTCTTTCCCTAACTTTTGTATGCATGTCGTCTTCTATAGTTCATCACACCCACATCATGTGCTGTACACCGACAAACAAGGGACATGTTGTAATGCAATCGAGAGAATGTTCAAAATATCAGACCCTCAAGAAGTAAAAAATTATAACATATCACAACAAGATGAAAAGGACAGCTCAGGTTAGGTCAGGTTAATTCAGGTTGGGGAGTATGTACTGGTACAGAGCGCTGCTGCACCCACCACATAACAAAACAGCTCAGGATCCCGGTTGGCAGACCCCCCAAGGCAGATACGCAGTCCAGTCCCACCCATGACCCTCTATCTTCTGCAGCCAGGTGTTACGTGGGCGACCCCTTGGCCTGGTTCAGCCACTCAGGTCCTCAGCAATAAGGATCTTACAAGCTGGATCACCCTCGGGGGTCATGCCACATGGCTGTAGTGCTGTAACTGACACTCCATCACAATGCAGGTAATGTGCCTCATTTGGGACTCCATGAGCAACACAAACTCAAACCAACGGTACCCAAGGATTTTCCGGAGAGACACAGTACCAAAGGAGTCCAATCTTCATCTCAGGTCACTGGATAGCATCCAAGTCTCACAACCATATAGCAAAACAGGGAGCACCAGGACTCTAAAGACTTGGACCTTTGTCCTGTTGCATAGACATCGGGAGTGCCACACACCCCTTTTCAGTGACCTCATGACTCTCTGTGCTCTCCCAGTTCGTCTGCTGACTTCATATGAAGAATCACCAGAGACATGAATGTCATTGCTGAGGCAAGTAAACCTCTCAGCAAGGTCGACGCTCTCTCCACAGATGGACACACTGCTGATGGCTGTGCCCAAGAGGTCATTAAAGGCCTGGATCTTGGTTTTTATCCAGGACACTTGCAAGTCCAGACATTCAGATTCCTTGCTCAGTCTCTTGAGGGCCGCAATCAGAGCCTTCGTTGACTTTGTGAAGATCACAGCATCGTCAGCAAAGTCAAGATCCTTGAATCTTTCTTCACCAACAGATGCCCCACAGCCATTGGACCCCATGACATTGCCCAACACCCACTCCATGCAAGCATTGACCAGGGTAGGACCATGAACACACTTCTGACGAAGCTCAAAATCGCACTCTGCACAGCACTCATGGTACCAGTGTACAGGCCAGCCATGATATCCAGCAACATTAAGGGGATCCCGTGAAGTCTCAGGATGTCAGATAGGGCAGTTTGAAAAAATAAATAATAAAAATAAGTTCATTCTTGATAGCAAAGATGTTCTTCACCCACCTAAGCTTGGGCTGATTTACTGTATCCTAATCCTGATTCTCTATAAAATTCTTTACCACTGTGCTCAAACAAAACAAATATAAAGCACAAAATACATACATCTGCGCGGATGTCAATGATGGTTGCAAAAGCACATCCAAATGAGCCAGACGAGGTACGCATGGCATCACGTCCAGGGGCGCTCAGTGACTCAGTTAACCGATTGTTTGTTTGTTAAACAGTTTAAACTCTCAGGTTGTGAGTTCAAACCCCCCCTACTGGCACTGTGTGACCCCTGAGCAAGTCACTCCACCAGCCTGTGCTTCAGATGGAAAAAACAAAGGAAACATAACCAGTTGTATAAGAGCTGTAGAGCTGTAATGGCCTGCGATCAGTTTTGTCCAGTAAAGTAATTGTGCAGAGTTCCTTTACCATAGTGAACACCATCCCAGCACGGTTTGTTGCCTCTCTGTTTCTAAAGCCTGCTCACCTGTGCAGTGAGCTGAACCCGTGACCTGCTCTCCCCCAGTCCACCGCCCCAGCCGCCGGGCCGCACTGCCTTGTAGCTGTAACTGAGCCAGCCATTCGAAATGTCAAAACCCCGAGCAGGCCACAGCAGGCGCAGAAAGAGCAACGTCACGTCCAGGTGTGCTCAGCGTCTCAGTTAACCGATACAAAAGTCAGAGGATTGCAGGAGAGTCATTTATTACATTATTGTTTGTCAAGCAGTTTTGTAACAACAAGTCCCATTCATAAATGACAGCGATATTAGAGTGCAATTACATGTGCTAGCAGACTCCATCAAACGTGAGTTGTTTATGTGTGTGCGCCCTTACATTGGCGTTATGTTGGGGTCCTGGTGCCTGGTGGATGCGTAAAAGAGGAACATCTACAAAATGTACAAGTTGGTGTCAAGAAAAAACTGACACAGTAAACACGTGTATTTGTTTCTCTGTTTTAAGATAGACGTGTTTACAGATTCGCCACCTTTTCAGTGGGAGACGTTAAAACTTTGCACAGCGTGATCTGTTTGAAATATCCCAATGAAAATTCCATCTGGACAAATTTCTTTGAAGATTAAGTGTTCTCGGTTGATGTCCTACTGTTTGGGTTTTGTTTTTGTCTCTAAGCTCTTACTGGGGAGAGTGGGTTGTGGGGGGGCTGCTTAACTGGCTTACCTTTAGGTTTTTATTTTGTTTTTATATATTTTGTTTAAAAAAATCACTAAAAAGGATGAAGTGTGCCAAATTTCAACAAACTCGGTCCACAGGTTGTTTCAGACAGACAGACATGGCACCAGCTCCCTGCAGCCCCAAACTTGAGAAAGTGGATGGATAGAATAGTGAATCCCACCATGGCAACAGGTGAAAGGGTCTTCAACACAGAAAAAACAAGAGGAACACAACAGGTAAGCCGTCTTCTTATATAATACGCTACTCTGGCTGTCCATTTGTCTGTCCAGGATTTTAAATCATCTGTACAAACCATTTGACCTTCTTCTTTCAGCTGCTCCTGTTAGGGTTCGCCACAGTGGATCATCTTCTTCCATATCTTTCTGTCCTCTGCATCTTGTTCTGTTACACCCATCACCTGCATGTCCTCTCTCACCACATCCATAAACCTTCGCTTAGGCCTTCCTCTTTTTCTCTTCCCTGGCAGCTCTATCCTTAGCATCCTTCTCCCAATATACCCAGCATCTCTCCTCTGCACATGTCCAAACCAACGCAATCTCGCCTCTCTGACTTTGTCTCCCAACCGTCCAACTTGAGCTGACCCTCTAATGTCCTCATTTCTAATCCTATCCATCCTTGTCAAACCTAATGCATATCTTAGCATCTTTAACTCTGCTACCTCCAGCTCTGTCTCCTGCTTTCTGGCCAGTGCCACCAACTCCAACCCAACTCTTGCTGATACCCGTCTGTCACAAATCACTCCTGACACTCTTCTCCACCCATTCTACCCTGCCTGCACTCTCTTCTTCACCTCTCTTCCACAATCCCCATTACTCTGTACTGTTGATCCCAAGTATTTAACACCTTCGCCAACTCTACTCCTTGCATCCTCACCATTCCACTGACCTCCCTCTCATTTACACACATGTATTCTGTCTTGGTGGTCCTACTGACCTTCATTCCTCTCCTCTCTAGAGCATATCTCCACCTCTCCAGGGTTTCCTCAACCTGCTCCCTACTCTCCCTACAGATCACAATGTTATCAGCAAACATCATAGTCCATGAGGACTCCTGTCTAATCTTGTCTGTCAACCTGTCCAGCACAATTGCAAACCGTTTGACCTATTGACCTGAAATTTGGTACACGTATACTACAAGACCTCTACTGTTCGCTTTTTGTGGTGTGGTTTGCACAGTGTAGTTAATGTGTGCCTTACTGGACTGTGTATGACGGTAGAGGAATAAGAGCAGCTTGATAGTAAATGACAACATTTGCTAGTGAAACCATAAAGACACGTCACAGGCAAACAGAGCCTACCAGTAAAGGTGAAGAACCTGAACAAAGGCACAAGGAAAATGTGCCCTTTTAGTCATTTATTTAACAAAATTATCAATAGATGTAAAGATCTACTGGGAAAAAAGTAAGTCTCTTCTTGCCCTCAAAAGCTGGTGTTGCCCCCTTTAGCAGAAATGGCGTCTCATATGCATTTCACATAACTGCCCACCAGTCTCTGACATCGACTCAGTGAAAGTTTTGACAAGTTCCATCAGTTGCTAGATGTCTGAGGGTTTCTTGCATGTCCTGCCTGTTTCAGATCCCCCACAACATTGAGGTCAGGGCTTTGACCAGGCCAGTCCAAAGGATTCTATTTCTTCTTTTTGAGCCATTTCTTGATGGATTTACTTATATGCTTTGTCATCGTGCTGAAAGATCCATTTGTGGTTCAGCTGCAACTTTAGGACAGTTGTCCTTACATTCTCCTCAAGCACACTTTGATAGGATACAGAATTCATAGTTGATTCAATGACTGCAAGCTGTCCAGGCCCTGAGGCACCAAAGCAACCCCAAACAAGAACATTTCCACCATCATATTTAATATGAGATTCTTCTCATGAAATGCTGTCTTCAGTTTGTGTCAATTATGTCTACTGTTACTGTGGCCAAACAACTCTCCCTTTAATTCATCTGTC
>JANRMT010027041.1:39156050-39168506 GCA_026402145.1 Polypterus bichir lapradei | reverse complement strand
GTCTACTGTTACTGTGGCCAAACAACTCTCCCTTTAATTCATCTGTCCAGAAGGTCTGGTCTACCTAAATGTTCAATGGCACACCATAGTCTTAATCTAATGTTGGTTTGGGACAGGAAGGGCTTCTTTCAGGTACACTTCCCACACTTGTGCAGTCTCCTTCTGATGGTAGATGCATGAGCTTTGACACCAACTTGACATCAACATCAGTGCTGAAGCTTCATATTTCTCACTCTTTTCCGTTTTGGTTCTGAACTTATACTACTGTAGTTTCTAGTCTCATTTAAAATTAGATCTGATCTGGCTTCTGGCTTGCCACTTATAGTGGCCGCTAGAAATCAGATAAAGGAATTTTTACTCAACACAATCCTAGGCGCTGGCCTGTCTCGACCGCCCTTTAAACAGGCTGCAACCTTGGAAGGAGTGGTGAAGAGGACCTGAAGGCATCCTTATGTCTACAACACCTGGAAACACAAGAGACATTGTGAAAATAAACAATCGGATGTATTAAATACTCCCATAATCAACTACTTGTGTTGCAATCGCAAGCACCTAAGCAGCTCTGCTTCACTTTACCACAAGATTTGTTTGTCCACAGACGTAGAGGGTGATGTGCCAACATAAGACTGAAAACAAGGTGAAAATGTTTTAGAAGTGGTCTGCACTCACCACATGTTGCCGCACCCACCACATGACAAAAAAGCTCAGGATCCCGGTTGGCAGACCCCCAGGCAGTCCCACCCTCTGGAAATGACCCTCTATCTGCTACTGAAAGTGGCCTGGTCCAGCCACTCAGGCGCTCAACAATAAGGATCCTGTCAGCCAGATCACGCCACATGCCTGTAACCGTGCCATAACTAATGCTCCCTCACAATGCGGGTAATGTGCCTCATTCGGGACTCTGTGAGCGACTGCTCATACGACACAAAGTCAAGCCAATGGTACCCAAGGATTTTCTGGAGAGACACAGTAGCAAAGGAGTCCAGTCTTCGTCTGGATAGCATTCATGTCTTGCAACCATATAGCAAGACATGAAGCACCAGGACTCTAAAGACTTGGACCTTCGTCCTTTTGCACCACACACCCCTTTTCAGCATCCTCATGACCCCCCATGCTCTCCCAATCCATCTACTGACTTCATAGGGAGAGTCACCAGAGATATAAATGTCACTGCTGAGGTAAGTAAACCTCTTGACAAGGTTGACACTTTCTCCGCAGACAGACACACTACTGATGGCTGTGCCTAAGAGGTCATTGAAGGCCTGGATCTTGGTTTTTATCCAGGATACTTGCACTCCCAGACACTCAGACTCCTCTCTCAGTCTCTCAAAAGCCCCGATCAGAGCCTCCTATGACTCCACGAAGAAGATCTGTCATTCATTGTAATGTTCAACGTTCACTCTCTCTCTAATAAGATGGATGAACTATCTACGCTTGTAGCGGGTCATGGAGCACACAAGTACAGTGGCATTTTGTGCTTTATGGCGTATGGAGAGCTGGCTTAACCCTGATATACTTGACGCTGTTTTAATGCTGGAGAGATTTCATCGTATTCAAGCATACAGAGACTCAGTGTGGTGTGGAAAAAAGACAGGAGTGGGGCTAGTCATATATGTGAATGAGGAATGGTGTAAAAGGAAGCATATTACAGTAAAAACTACATTCAAACATTAAAATTCTGGCTGTCTGAATTTGTCCACATTATTTGCCCATTGAGATACATTTCACCATCTTTATTAATGTTTAAATTTCTCCCTCAGCAAATGGGTACTTAGCAACAGAAATGATCCATTATGTCACCAACACTTTAATGTCGACTCACTCTTGACCCTGCAGTTGTAATATGTGGTGACTTCGATCATGTGACTTTGGAAGAAATGATGACAAATTTCTATCAGTTTGTGTCTCGTTCCACTCGAGGAAATATCAAGCTGGACCTGCTGTATTCAAATGTTAAAGATAAAGATAAATCAACTTTGTCATGATATTCTAATTTTATGACCGGCACCTGTACTTGAGTAACTTTTTAAAAAAATTGTACTTCTAAGAGTAGTTTTACTGCACCATACTTTTTACTTTTACTTGTGTACATCTGAGAAAAAGAAATGCTACTCTTACTCCGCTATATTGGGCAACACTCGAATCGGTACTTTTTTTACATTAGATAAAGTCTGACAATCTGCTCTGTGTAGCGGATGCTGTCAAGTTGCGCACATCCCTTCCATTGCGTCTCCAGCTCTGGATGTTCCCCAAATCAAGGAGCTGCAGCTTTGAGGACAGATGTTGCATTTTTCGTTTGAAAGCATTAACTAAGCTAATCATATTGACCATGGTTTTCTCTTTTCCTTGCAGCTATAAATTAAGCTCATTCAACATGTTGATCAGATCGGAAAAAAATGCCAAGTCTAGCGGCCATTGATCGTTTATTAAGTTGCTTGTATTCTGCATGTTTAATAACAAGGAGAAACTCCTTTTTCTCTGGCCAGGGGTCTTGAAATCTCAGCAGGAATTTCTTCCTAGCCATCTGCCTCAACGAAGGCCTCTTTTATCATCTCTCCATCTTGGAAGGACTTCTTATGCTTAATGATTGAGTGACTCTCCCGGAACGATGCTTTGGTGTGTCTGCCTTTGCTTCTGAATTCAGCTGACTGAAAAATGACGACTGTCTGATTAACTGCAATTTTAGTTCCCTCTCCTTTCTCTTTCTCAGATCGCTTTTCGGAAGGAAGTCAGTTTCATAGTTTTTATGAACAGTTCGAAAGTGCCTTTCCACATTTTCCTTCTTTGGAATAACAAAGATAGATTGACAGATCAGACAAACACACTTTGATTGTGACATTGTGAGAGAAAAAAAATCCTGTTCCAATTCCATATCCAGCCCATAAACAACATTTTTTTTTAAATCCCTTCTTTAGTTGATATAAATTGGAAGACTAACTAGATCACTTAGATAGCGTTTTGCAGTAGCTCACGCATTTGATTGTGCGTGCGGGATGACCAGTGTGTTAGAAGAAAAGAGATCTCAGACTGTCCGCCTGTTATGTCAATCAAGTGGCAAATGCCATAGGGAGGATATATGATAGACTAACATTTAAAAAAAAAATTTTTTGAATGCAACGTGATCTACCTGCACTCCCTTTCTGATCTACTGGTCGATCGCGATCGACACATTGGGCACCCCTGGTCAAGGCAGACGTTTTCTTTCTTTTTAGTCATTCAGGTTTGTGTTCAGACCGTGGTGTATTAAAAATGCCAAATGTCCCCCTGGGGACAAACAACGTTCTCCCTGTCTAAGTGTTGCAAGAGTTACTTGTAGATCATGCAATGAAATTTTGGGGCTGGAGTCCTGGACAAATTACCAGTTGTTTGAAATCAATGCCACTTGCAGATGATTTTCCATACAGTGGAACGATTGATTTCAAATAATATTTGAATCTTTTTAAACCTCAAACACAAAATCATCTACAACCGTCTTCCCAAGGACCTTACAGAGCCCCCTCTTATCTTGGCATGATGACACAACAAATGTCAATAGCAAAGAGAAGATCTTTGAGAGCCCTTCAGTATCTACAGTTTAAATAAGACACGTCCACCTGCATACCACCTAAGGTGGTCCTAATCATTGGCACCTCATCTGGACACCTGATTCTGATTGTATGGATCTGAAGTGGTAATAATTTTAAGGTTGGACTTTTTTGACATGTTAATTTGTTAATTTTGATTGTAAGCATATACACAGCATGTCAGTTTTAAGTGTCCTTCATTCAGGTAGAGCACCTTTGTCTGCAGACACTGCTTAAATGAAGATCTACTGTTGGACTGTTCAGATATGCTAAAAAAAAGACCACAATTGCCATGGTGTAGGTACTTTTCCATATGACTGTATGCCATACATTGAAGGAAACCCAAAGAGCTTTACTAAACAAAATGTATCTTATATATAGAAAGATAGCTAGTAATAATAATGTGAGACTAATGTCATGCTTCTCTAGTGATTTTTAGTTTTGTGCACAGTGGGTGGGCTGCTGTGCTCAAACGCAGGCTACACAGAGAGGGTCGTTCTGCTTTTTCTTTTTTCCTGAAGTGTTAAAGACCCCGTAAGCCGCCTGCCCGCCAGTACTGCGTGCTCGTCACTTAATTTTGCGTGATTGATGCTGGCACTTGCTGTAAAGTGCGGCACTCGCTTCACTTCTTGTTTGTAATCCATCATAAATAAGTAAGTGCGAGATCTTGTAATGGGCCGACGACCCCCCCCACCCCCCCCGCTCCGGCTCCGCTCGGAGGCATGAGGCACGCTGATCGCTGTAATAATCCCAATCCCTGCGCCCTGCACTCCTCATCCTACCTGAGATCGATCAGCCTGTTTAGACAAAGCACGTCAGCCCCTTTCAAAACAGAGGGAAGCACAAGCAGCCGACTCCATGCGCACCACCGGGATTTGATTAAATTTGGTGTGCCAGATAAGGTGATGTGTGTCTAAATATTTCGCTCCGCCATGCACGCTGGCAGGTGCAGATTTTAATGATTTTAATCAGGGTTAGCGGCAGCTGCCGCGCGCGGGCCTTTAGATGTCTGCTCTTTTTCTAACGGAGTAATTAAGTTTTAAACTTGAGAGTCGCACAATTAAGTAATCAGATGAGGCAGCGAACTTTCTTAACTCTTACAAAGCGGGGCATCGGTGGTTAGTCTTTCAGGAACCACTTTTTAGATTAGACTGGATTGGATATGCTATGCTTTATTAATCCTCAATGGTAAATTCAAATATGGTACCGCAGCAAAAACAGAATACACAGATACCGACTCAAAGTACAAGACAATTCAATAAAAACATTGTGGCGCCCCTGGTCCGGACTTGAGAGGGCCACGCTCCGCGTCCGAAGTGTGCACTGTCTGCACACCCCACCTAAAGACGGCTTTTGTGCCAGGTTCTCTGGGCAGTGCTGCCCCCTCAGACACGCCTCAGGAGCTCACCCTCTCGGCTCCAAGTATCTTTCCGGAGAAGGTCCTCGTTGCAGCGTGCAGAAAGGGGCGTGTCAAAGAATGGGCGGAGTTAAACGCTTAGCTCCACCTGTAATTCACAGACATTGTGTGTTTGGGTCCTGCTTCGCTCCACACTACACACCAAAGAGGATGAAAATTGTATGTTTAGGTAACTTGGTTTACTCGGCAGCTGTCATTATTTGAGTCAGCTGACCATCCCACAACCCATGGTCTTAACCATAGTGTACCTGGGTTTAGTGCCCTTACGTACAATGTAGCCTGACAAATGTCCTTACCTACCAGGGCTGAAGCTACAGGCCCACCAAACCCTTCAGTTGATTTATGTTAATCGTCATTTGTCAATCATTTTAGCCACTCACCTCCAATGGGAACACCAACCCACCAAGTAACCTTACATCAATTGTTATAGAATCAAGTCATGCAAAACTTCAACAGGGACCAATCTTAAACCAATTGTCAAGAATCAAGTTGCTTTGGACTTTAAGGCAAACCTCCCCCACCAGAACAGCTTATGGCTCATTCACCCAGTTGTTTCCAAGTCCATCCACATTGCAATTTCTGGCTTTGCTGATGCTGTCAACATGTGTAATGGGGTGTCACATCTATGGATTATATGGGCAGAGTTAAATATTTAATACCCGTTTAGCCAAGCCCCATTCTGCAAGCTTCAGCGTTGTGTATCTCTGCAGCCTGGAGCCTCCAACCTGGAGCTTGAAGTAGCTGGAGTTGACTTCAATGGTAGCCTATAGAGTCTACCTGCAGACCTGCAGAGTTCTGTCCAGTTACACTATGGTTAAAATTAGGGTTGTGGGTTGGTTGGTTGGTGGTGGGGGTTACCTGACTCAAATAATGATGACCGTTCACTCCAAGTACTTGGGGATCCAGGGTGGTGATTCCAGGCTGCAGAGATCCCAGACCCAGGGCCTCACCCTCAATGGTAACACAAACTCCATCTACAGGGACATTCAAGTGGGACAAGGGGTCTACCAGCCATAGTGCTAAACCAGTCCTCCATCTCAGGGTCATTACTCGGCTCGTATCCCACAGCCACCACCAGTGTAACAACCCAGGCAGTGCTTGAGACTGAGGAATGGAATTAGCCATCTTAGGTGGGCTACAGGTGAGTGGAACGAGGTGGAGACGGGCAACATGTAAGAGTGGACAGAGCAGCTGGGAAAAGTGTGTTGAAGATCTGAGCAGCTTGGTGAAAGAAGCCACTGAAGATGCCAATTGTCGTTTTGAGGGCAACTCACCTGCAGTCAGCATAAGGTGGCTAATTCCATCCCTCCATCTCATTCAGGTGGTCACTATGATACAAACAATATTATGCTATAATTAACTGAGTAGTTTGAGTCCTATGGCTTCTGGATGGAGTGAAGGAAGGGACATCAGGAGGAAGAGCTGAAGCACCAAATGACAGCAGACAGAAAGGATCACCAGAGACGCTTCTTATTGCACCATGGAGGAGAATCAGACTGTGACTAAAAGTACTCCAAGAAAGCACCCCCTGGAGGGGATGGGCTGAATTGTTCCCAATGACATCCAATTTTGCTGCCATCGTCTTTTCCACATGAACCTCCTGTGCAGGGCCAGTCCTGGGAAGGAGATGGCTTTACTTGTACGTTTGTTCAGGTGTATTACATCACCTCACCTCAGACTGCTTCCCACCACTGCATAGAACAACGCACTGGCAACAATGGACTGGTAAAACATTCTCAGTAGCTTGCTACACATCTCAAAAGACTGGGGTCTCCTCAGCAGGTACAGTCTGCTCTGGCCCTTCTTTATACAGCCCAGTTTTCTGTTCATATGGACCCCCCAAGTGCATGTAGCTCTGTCCCTTCCACTTCCTCCCCCTGGATGGTGACTGGTCTCCAGGTCTCCTTTACACCTTGGATGTCCTCCACCAACTCCTTCATCTTACTGATGTTGAGCTGCATCAAAAGACAAAGTCTTCCAGTAGCCTCCTGTACTCTGACTCATCTCCATTATCTTTGCAACTTATGATGGAAGATCTGAGAAGAGCTGGTGTTATACAGTACTGTGTGTCCACTGTGTACAATGAAAACAAGAAGGAAGACAGGATGATACCCTGCAGTAACCCAATATCACACACCACCACCTCTGACATGCAACGCTTGAGTCCCACCAGATGGAAACTCTTATCAGGTTATACTACATCTTAGAACTGAAGGCAACCTCCATAGGTCAGGCACAAGACAATTTCCCCTTTGGGATTAATAAAGAATATCAAATCAATGAGGAACCTCTATTTAGGATAACTGAAAAGAAGTTCTCAAGCAGAAGTCCAGACTTGTCCGTTGTCCCCCTCGTCTGTCTTTGTCCATAATCATTTTTGGGGTCTCACGTGTACAGCCACCCATTAACTAAAGCTGCTGAGCCCACTTTATTGCAGGCTGTCCTGGTAGCATCAAGAACAAGGCAGGAACAAACCCTGGACTGGATGTCAGTCAATTCCATGGAAGATTCCCCTCAGAATCTTTTAAAGGCCTAGCTCCACATAAACCGAGGACACTCATATCTCAGAGTGTCCCACTCTTGTCCCACCTTACAGCTACTCTGGACCACGACCTGGTCCCTGAATTGCACCAAACGACCAACACTGATTTGTTTGTAAAAAACGTTAGTTGAAGGACTATTTTTAATGAAAAGTGATTTGTCCGTGTAGGACAAAGACACGCTTGAGATTCCTCGTGAAGATCGGTGCCACTCAGGCCATGAGCACGTGCTGTAGGAGGACAGGCGAAACTGAAGGAACTTTGTGACTCGACAGAAAGCGCGCAGAAGCCGCAGAGTTGGTGCCCGCTGCCAGGACGGAGAATTCCTCAGACTTGTGTCTCAGTTCGCTCGCAACTTAATTACAGATTAGTTAAAAGACAAAGTTGTGGCCCGAAGGAAACGCGGCAATCGGCATCGAGTGTAATTTCCTGTCGTGGCGACTTGGAGCTAAATGTGTAAAGAGAAGAGCAGCGAAGCAGGAGTGAGCAAGGAGTGAGCGAAAAAAAAAAAAGTGATCGAAGACGTGAGCGGAATAGACGAGGACGGGAGGCTGAGAAGGGGGCCGAGGAGTGCAGTCCGAGGGGGCAGAAAGAAAAAAAAAAACAACACCATAACAACAAACTTCTGTACAACTCCGCGGGAAGTTATCATATCCACGGGGAAATAACAGCAACACAAAGGCACGATTGAAAAGAAGAAAAGGAGACGAGTCCGCTCAGGAGGGCAGGAGGAAGCGCACACGGCAGGGAGACTGGGGGGCGGCGGCTGCGCGATTTCGTTCGAGTTTGACACCGGAGCTGAACTTTCTCAAGTCACGGCAGCCCGACCGCAGATCCCCGGCGGATCTCCGGACAATGAGAACACCTCGCTATTGCTGAGGGCTCGCGCTTCAACCGGTGAGATCCCTTCATTTATTTCTCTTTTTTTAATTAACACATAAATACCGATCTGTTTATTTCTATTTTAGGATTCACGCGTCCGGCAAGTTGCTGCAAGTTTGTAGAGAAGCAGGTCGAGGCTCGCTTAGCGCTTTGCTGCGCTGTCTTTCCTCTTTTCTCAGTACGTGAATGTAAATCTTGTAGGTTTACACAGAGACGAGAAACTGCCTCGGCTTTTTCTTTCTGCTTTCTTAACTTTTCTGGACCGACGCGGTCCTGTGCAGATTACCGACCCCAGCCTTCCGTTGCACTCCTTGAGGGTTCACTGTGTGGTGGCAGCAATGACCCCTTTGTCCGGTGAATAAGAGGGCTTTTTACTGGACACAGACAGCAGGCGCGTGCCTCTCCAAGTTTACGCAGGGGCGCCTGTCCAGAATCCCCGAGCGACCACCAGTCCACTCGGCTCCTCTAGGTGCCGTTAAAAGAAGAAGAAGAAAAGAAAAAAAAAAAGACACAACGGGGGTCGAGTTGTCTAACACAAAGCGGGCACTTCGGTGCCACTTTAGATACTACCAGGCGCTTTGGTCTCTCCACTCGCCGTCCCACTTGGACTGATGCACTTTTGTTGCCCCCCTTATCTACTGAAGGCTGATGCTCGACGGTCACCTGGACATTTTGGGATTGTCGCCAGGTGTCATGTGTGCTGCCCAGTGTGGCCTAGAGCTGTGGCACTCTTAAATGTACTGGTGCCAGAATGGCACTTTACTGGTTTGAGTTGTTCCAGGTAGAACCATTACTTGACAAAGAACTGTTTCATTCTGTGAAGGGTTCTGTGCACATGAAGTTGGCACTTTGGGCTGAAAAAGGTTTCAAAAATACAAACAAAACAGAAATCCTTAATGTGCAGTAGGCTACCTGGCAGGATACTAACAGATCAAGACAACGGGAACTTAGCCCACGTTTGAGTACGCAGTGAGGGTCCTTTTAAAAATCAGCAACCCATTGGTAGTTCTGACGCATTTATCTTAAATCATCGGAGACACAATTAGTTACATGTCCTTAATTTTCCCAATTGGAGCTCCGGCAGGTGAAGTGACCTGCTCGTGGTTACACAGTGGCATTAGCAGGATTTGAACCTGTGACCTCAAGGTCTCAATCCAAAGCATTAATCACAGGGACACACTGCCTGACCAAAATCCAGTTTAGCGTTAGCTGTTCCTGGTTGCCAGCTGAATGTTATGGATCTCAATAAATAAAAGGGCCTTTCTGGAACCTTCCAAAGGAGGGGACTTTTTGGAGCCAAAACTGGTTCCCCTATGGCATTGCTGTGAAGAGCTGCTGTGGCACCTTTAATTTTAAGTGTGTTATACAGCCAATGGTGTCCAGATTGGTGGAACTTTAAAGGCTTATACCCCAGATATATTGTGTCAAGCCCCTCTTAAGATTGTTATTTATTTATCCACCCCCTTCCCCTGCTTGCCACAATAACATATATGTATATATATGAAACAGTGAAGTCGAAACTTCAAGGGGGAGAACCCCCCTGCTTTTCACTCCATTATAGGTATACATCAGGAAATACATCAGGTATACATCTTTTATAAATGGACTTCAACAGAAACTCAGCGAGGGTCCTATGCTTGCCTAAGAAGTTATGTAATATTTAAAACACCCTTAAAGGTGGGCTAGGACCCCAATACCGTCAGTTCCTATAAACGCCCACAGCACTCTGTGCCTTTGGACATGCTGCCCAGTCTGTTGGCAGGGGTGACGCCCGCTGCTTCATGGCTGCCCCCCACTCCGCGCTGTCTGCAGGTTCAGTCACCCACTCACCCCTGGTCGATGGCTCCGGTCTTTCTAGAGTTTTCAGAATTACTTTACACTCTTAAACAATAAATGTGCTGTAGTGGTTCTTCAGAGCGATGCCAGAGGGGAAACCATTTTGAGTTCACTAAAGAACTCTCATCATGAAGGTTCCACAGAGTCTTTAGGTTTGGTGGTCTTTCTTATCCCAGAGGGAACGTTGCTGATTATTTATTTAGGTCCATAACAGGTTTCCTAAATGGCCACGGGCAGATGACAACATTTGTGAAACACCAGTGGGTTCCTGATTTTAAAAGACCTCCTGCTGCACACCGGAGCTCCGGCTCAGTTCGCGTTTTCTTGGTCTGCTAGTATCCCTCTAGGCAGCCCACTCAGCATTAAAGATTTCTGTGCTGTCCACACATCAGGAACTTTTATCGAAGCCCAAGCGACTAAATTCACATCCAGAGAACCCTGCGCTGAATGAGATGGTCCTACCAGCCGAGCTCATAAAGTAGCATTGTTATCAAGTGTGTGTGTGTCCTCATGCACTGCTCCCCCCCGTCCAGCGCTGTGGGGGTACGTCCAGCTCCCAGAAGCCCTGACCTGCGGTAGAGGCAGTGGATGGGTGGCACACCGGGTGAGAGCCAGTTTCCTGAACTCGGCTCAGTCCTGTCTGCAGTCTCCCTCACGTGTGCCCACCAAGGCCGTTGAGCTCACTCTGCTGCCCACCGCGTTCATTTGTAGTCCTGCTGCTCCGAAGTGGCTGCCGTTTTGGATTCGCCGCACAGTGCTGGCTGGCTGCAGTTTCAATCACACAACTCAGCGTTCATTAACTTTAATTAAAATGACTTTATAAGTAGGCTTAACATTTATTACAACATCCCCTAATTATAGGGTTACAGTTAATGATCACATATGTATTTTTACAGATTATTCACAGAGCATTTAATGACCAATTAGAAGCTCGCCATATTTCTGTTTATATATTTAGACGTGAATGAACTTTGCCTGTAATTGCTCGGCTGATGTACGATTCCCTGTGAGCAAACGCTGATAGGTTTGTGATCAGGACTTGTGTGACCCAAGACGGCATGTAAATCGACTTCTTTCTATTCAACTTGTGGGTTTCGTCTTGATTTGAGTTTCACTATTTGCCCGTCACGAGGGGCGGTGCGGTGGTTAGCGCTGCTGCCTCCTGGACTGGGCGTTCTCTGTTCAAACCCCACATCACTTTGCATGTGTCTGTGTGGGCTTCTCCTAAACGTGTGTGTGTGTGTGTTAGATGTGGGTGACTCAAAACTCGAGGCCACCTGAGTGCAGATGTGGGTGTCTGCGATGAACTGGCATTCTGCCCGCATCGGGCTTCTGCCAGGACACGCACTGGGACTGGATTAAGGGGGCTTGAGGACGTTATGTTGTGCGACTTGTCTGTCATGCAACGCGACTTTTGGAGCTCCCGTTTACTGACTGCCATCCTTCTGCCTGTCCTCACACAGCTTGCTAACAGATGTCTGAAGAGAGGAGAGATTTGGAAAGCGTACCCGGTGAAGATGATGTCCTCATGGTCCAGACGCCAGAGACCAGCCACTTCTCAGGTAAGGGGGCCAGCGCCGGGGCAGGCAGAGCGGCTCCTCATCAGCGGGCACCACATGTGCCCCCTGAACCGGAGCCAGGCTCTGTCTTACTTTTAAGTGAGCACGTGATTCTGGGATGCATAATTATTGCTTTTGTGTGCATTTTAGTTTAATAGCAGTCATTTTGGCTAAATTGCTCTGTTTGTTAGATATCCTTTATTTTTCTGGCAGTGGCAATTTCAGTTTTTTTTTTTTTTGAAATGTGTGTTACTTCTTTTAACATCAGTCTGGCGCTTGAAGTTGACAAGATGTAATTAAGCCGTGTATCCCCCAAGACAGGATATGGGGGGGGTACCAAAGCTATGGTTATTTCTCATAACATCCTTTCACTTAGAGGCACAAGAATCTCATTGACAGTGAAATGCCCGTGTTAATGAATTATTACTTTAACGTGTCAAGTCCCTAAAACGACTGAAATAAGAAAAACCAAACGAGCGCAATTGACTGGCGGGGCTTAACAGGGTGGGCCTACAAGTACCGAGGGGCCGCGTAGATCATGGTGGGCATCTCGCTCTCATTATTTAGCTATCTGACTGTCTGTCTCCGTCTATTATATAGTGCCAATCATCCATCTATCTATCTATCTATCTATCTATCTATCTATCTATCTATCTATC
>JANRMT010027041.1:39092864-39156040 GCA_026402145.1 Polypterus bichir lapradei | reverse complement strand
ATCTATCTATCTATCTATCTATCTATCTATCTATCTATCTATCTATCTATCTATCTCCCTACAGATAGATTGATCCTTCTTTCTTGACTGAAAGTTTAGCCTCATTGGTTAAACTAACATTTCCATCTTCAGATGTGGATCAAGACCCGAGTTCCTGAAGAAAGCCTAGAGAGACTCGGGATGAACTTGCAGGCGGCTCATTGACGATGAGCTCCGATCCTGGCAGTGCTAGGTGTTGCACTAACCACGTGCCACCTGTCCTCGAGACCTCACATTTTTACAGTGACTTTTGCAGTGCACATCATCGTGAGGCCTGTCCACAGTGAGTTAACTAAGCTCCATTACAGTCCCTCTGTTTCAGTGGCAGTCAGTCTTTCAGTCTTAATTATTTTAGTTTGAGGCCCGTCTTTATGTTTCCAGCCCTCCACCCCACTCAGTCAATCATCGATTCCTTGATTTCCTAACCTGCTTACCCAATTCAGTCGTTTCAGCAGCACTGGGCTCAGGGCGCCTGCCCATCAGGGGGCACACATTCCCAACCAAATGCAGAATACACAGCTATCAAGTCAACATGCAGAATAAGACAATCGAATAAAGAACATGTAATACAATAAAGAGGATGCAGAGCGAGTCTGTAATGTCTTCTGTTAGCTTATGACCGGAGTGGAGGTCGGGGCGTTTGGAAGACATGTTGAACTGCCTAATGATCCCGGAGGTGCTACTTATCGCACTGTGGAGGACAGCGCCTGTGCCTTAAAGATCCCCTGGAGGGGATCAGTGGAGTTGCTCATGATGGCATCCAATTTTTTAAACCGCCGTCTTTTTCATCACAGCCTCCGAAGAGTCCAGGGTCAGTCCTGTGATAGTTTTTATCACCTGAATTCAAGCTGACCACCACATTAAACAACAAACTGGTTACAACAAACCAGTAGAACATTTCCAATAAGTTGCTGCACACATCAGTTGACATGAGTCTCTGTAGAAAGCGCAGTCTGCGTGAGCACCACTGTGTTGTCAGAAATGTTCAGTCTGATGATCATATGGACCCCCTGGTGCTTGTAGCTCTGTACCACCTCCACTTCCTCCCCCTGGATTGTGACTGTTTCAGGGGGCTCCTAAATACACCACCATCTCTTTTATCATGTTGACATTGAGCTGCTCCACGAGACAAAGACCGCCGTCACCCCCCAGTACTCTGAGTCGTCTCCATTATCAGTGCAGCCTGTGATGGAGGAGTCGTCTGAGAACTTCTGTAGATGACAAGAGCTGCCATTACACTGGGGGTCTGCAGTGCAGAATGTAATCAAGAAGGGAGACGGGGCAGCTCTCACCACCATCTCTGACACACGGCTCTTGAGCCTCGTATGACGGACACTCTTAAGGCACAATAAAAACAACTCAAAATGAAAGTGCAAGAGGAATCTTTACAGGGTAACTGGCAGGAAATGATGGAGTTCAGACCTGCCTGCTGTCCCAGTTCTTATAAATGACACGTCAACCCGTCTGTCTGTCTGTCTATGTGTCTGTAAATCCACACACGATTTAAGAAACTTGGCTCAAATACATTCAAGTCTCGCCAATACTGCATTTTCTTTCCTTCTTTCTTTCTTTCTTTCATTCCTACATTAACAGATTGTTCAGGTACTTTTACTGTCTGTATATTTTCTGAATTTGAAAAACGCTTTAGAAAAATCTTTCTTTCTTTCTTTGCCAGTATTTTATATAGTGCCTTTCTGGGCTCTCTTCTTTACTTTTATGTAAAGTAACAGTAAATAAACTTGAAGCCTTTTAAGCCGATGCCTTTCAGTATTCCTGGCTCTATTAATTCAATTCCCTAAGCAGCACAGATGTCTCCCAGAAAGGGCCACAGAACGCGAGTGATCTCTGACCGAACTTGAAGAAATCCGTCGCTTTATTCTTCGGTCGTTGGGCTGGGTGACCTCGGGATGAAGCTCTTTGGCGCACTGGCTGAGATGCCCCTCCAGGTCTCTCGGTGTCTTTTTTCATTTTAATTCTAAGTCCTACATGTGGGCCCTGAAGCGACACGCCAGCCCATCTTATAGGTGCAGGGAGTCGTTTAACATCAAGTTAAAAAGGCCTTTCATGTCTGATTTTACCAAAAGGGTTCAAATGGAGGCTTAGGCGGGTCAGCTGCCCTTTTAAGAGCCGGGCTTTCTTAATTTTTCCGTTAACTTTTTTTTTTTTTTTTTTATGAGTGCTGCCTCTTATGTTAATCAGAGTAATGAGTACGAAGGAGGATTATGTAAATCTGGTACTGCAAAAGACGAGCGGCAGGTCTGAGACGAGACGGCGACAGGTGAAGGTGAGCCAAAGGTTGTTGAGTTAATTAAGGGAGTTTAACTTGATACGCCGCTCTGCCCTGCACAATGCCAGCTGTGCGGCTCCTGCCTGCCAGGCTCTGAATGTTCCAGAAGGTGACTCTGTCTAAGGCTTCAGTCTGAGGTGTGCTTTAGAAGCACTTGGGTGTGCTAATGGGCATAAGCCTCCATTAATGAGGAAGAACAGGCACCCAAAACTGAGCTGGTGATGTGAGGGTCAGTCACCAGTTGGTGCTTTTCCATTTTTTGCTGGCTTATCCTCGGCTCTGACTTATTCACTAATTACTATTGTAACATTTGGAGGGCAGGCCGGTTATGTTATTGGGAATGAAGACGGTACTTGAACTGGTAGCCTTATGGTCCAACACCTTAGCCACTAAGCCTAACTGGGAAACAAGTGAACAAACAGAGGTGTGGGATGCAGGTGGCATATACAGCATGTGGATCTCGTCACTAACAGACTAAATCCCAAGTGACTTCTGTCAAGCCCGGCATGTGGCCCTCTGCGGAAGACAGCTGACTTCTAAACTGAGAGAGCCAAAGAGCGGAGTCTGCTCTTCACCTGCCCGCTAGAGGGGAGAACTGTCACAAAGGCAAACACATAACTTAATGAAATCAAAAGGACAAAGCAAGATCTGTAGAGCACAAAAGGCAAAATGGTGTTACATAAAACTAACAGGTAAGCAGGGTCCCAATATGGAAACCCAGAGTAAACGGGTCAAAAATCCAGTAACTCACAAAAACACAGAAAAAGGCACAAGGAAACTACCAGAGATGCTTGAAATGAACCACCAGGAACTGTGGGAGACCGTCTAGATTTATAGGGCATAGGGCAGATCCTGGCGGTGATTGGTCTCTTGGGAGACCACCCGCAATACGCATGTGGCATGACACAGTCAGCTTTTTAATTCATTTAAACAACATACAGTAAATCAAAGAGTCCAAATGAACAAAAGAGACCTGAAACATGACAGAGGGGCTATGCTGGCAGGACTGGGCACAAGGCAGGAAGGCAGTACCGGACAGGGTGTCAGTCCATCACAGGTCCCTCTCACACCCACACGTCATCTAACCTGCAAATCTTGGGGTATGAGGTAGAAGAACTAACAAACACCCCGGGAGAATGTGCGGAGTCCACAGAGACTACGACCAGGCTTGGGATTTAACTTGAGAACACTGAGCGAGTGTGTGAGGCAGCTGTGCTGACCACCACTAAACTGTGCCACCCTAATACACTACAATGTAACATAATGTAACAACCCAGGGGGTCCGAGATACGGAGGAACTGAATTGGCCACTTTGTGCCGACTGCTGGCGTGTATCCGTAAAAAGGACCTCTGGCTTGTTTAGCGGCCTCCTCATCAACACCACTCAGGTACCCATAGGCCATAATGTCCCACATGTCTGTGAGCCAACCCAAGGCCAGGGTCCGCATCTGAGAGTCGCTAGCAGTTACTCATCAGGAGACAAGTCCAAAGTGATGTGTTTGCTCTCCCACCGTGCTGCTTTTATGTCAGCTTTCCCCGGACTTTCCGGACAGGTCTCAGCCACCTGAGGAGCGTGTGACAGGGTTCCTCTCAGGTCCAAACCCTGGGGTGCTACAGTAATAGAATAGAATGTGGGCAGCCCTGGTTTTCACCAAATGGTGTTGTCATCTTGTAGAGGGTGCTTTGCCTGGGGACATTTGTTTTGAACTTTCTTGTTCTCTCTGTGTTATTGGCCATTTCCTCTGGCTGCTTGGCTTCCTCCCACAGTTCAAAGATTTGCAGACTGGCAAATCCAAATTATGAGTTACCATGGGTATATGTCTTTTGGTGGACTGAAGTTAACCACATTCTGGCACCCATTGCTCCTGCCTTCCCATGATCCTGGCTACCTAGTCAAACTGATGAGACGCACAGAGAGATGAACAATTCACTTTTTAAACCGTTCTTTCCAGGAACAGAATTATAGAGATCCCCACGTGAACTGTGAGACTGCAGCCCCACTGTAACCCTGTAGTGAGTTGACAGAATACGATGCTCACTATGGTGTGATCTGCACTCCCACCATGCCACCTGGTCTGTCTGACTGGAACTCCTAGTGACGATAGTGCCCACCGTTAGGGCTGTACCCACAGTTCCCCTTAGTTAATATCTGCATCTTGGGTTCCACCTCTCTGATAAACCCCTGACTCTCCAGATGTCTAGAGCCGCCCGCCGTGTCAGAATCAGCCTTGTGTGACGGCAGCCCGGCCTGTGGGACTCCTGTAGGGTTAGGTTTCCATTTTAATGAAGTCGGCCAATTGTCTTTTTCATTTTTTTTCCTCATTCATTGGGTTCAGCTGCCGGCATGTTTGTAGTGAATTGAGCTGTGAAGATCTAATCAGCGGCCTGTTTTTAGGCAGGTCCCACTGGATTCAATCTGCTGCCTCCTCAGGCAACAGGTCATCATCTTAGTACATTGTCCGCCTGTCACAGGACAGATTTATCTTGGCCATCTAGCATGGCCAAGCGAGACTATACAAGGATGTCCACTTTTTCTGTTCTCCTCACCTTGACTTTCCCTTAGCCGTCTAAGGTTTTCACACAAGCTGAGCATTACTGTCACATAAAGGCAGAAATGGCCCCGGGGCAACATGTGCTAAAGTATAAAGTGCACAGGCTTACAACACACAGACTTTTAGTTAAAACTCCGAACATAAACTGCTGTCCCACGCTTCCTGTCTTGTGCCCAATTCTGAGCTTCAGGAGCTTATTCAGTGCGCCTAAGAACATGCAGGTGGACAGTTTCTGTGTGCTACAACATGCTGGCGGTGATCAACGCACATGTACGCGCAGGAAAGTAAACTGAGTCAGTGCCACCCCACCCCGCCCCTCCTGATCTGACTCCAAGTAACAGCGGCAGCATAAATTCACACCCGCTCTGACGCTGTTCGTTTTCTAATAATATTGCATTAGTGCGATGATGTTTTTACATATATTGTCTCTTTCTTTCAGGTGTGTAATAGAAACCACACCAATGCATCCGACGCTTTGCATTGCACTTGGTGATGTCAGACTTGGCTGCAGCTGCTTATCTATGGAAACCCATTCCATGAAGCTCTCTCTCTATGCTGTACTGTTCTTGAGCTTTTGGAGGTCTATAGCTATTGACTCTGCAGAAAGTTGGCAACTTCTGCACACCTCAGCATGTGCTGTCCCGACTCTGTGATTTTACATGGCCTACCTCTTCGTGGCTGAGTACTGTTGTTCCCAATTGCTTCCACTTTGTTATAATACCACTAACCGTTGACCATGGAATATTTAGTAGCGAGGAAATTTCACTAATGGACTTATTGCACAGGTGGCATCCTATCACTGTACCAGGCTTGAATTCACTGAGCTCCTGAGAGCGACCCATTCTTATACAAATGTTTGTAGAAGCCAGCAGTCTGTAGGCTGAGGTGCTTGATGTTATACATCTGTGGCCATGGAAGTGATTGGAACACCTGACGTCAATGATTTGAAGGGGGGGTCCCGATACTTTTGGTGATATAGTGTATATTTAAGGCCCAGTTCACAGACGGGTCCCACCTTGACTTTGGGTGCTTTGACTTCACACATGTTGCATTTCAGTGGCTATAGAGAGCAATTTTTGTAGATACTGACAACGGAGCCAGCATCCTGCCCAAACGTCCTTGGTGGTATTCTGAAATAAGCTGCTTGAGTCATTTCCATCCTTTCTGGGTTCTGACCTGGCTGAGTCCGATGGCAGAGAGAGTGCAGAAGTCCACATATAGAAAATGGACACAAGTGACATTATGAGCAGATGTGTTTACTGCAGTGGAGGGGGCCATTGTGATGATGAAGTTTAAGTGAGCAAGGAGCTGACGGGGTCACTAACTGAATGGGCATTCATGCAGTGACCTGTGAGACCCCAGGAGTCAGTACTGGAACATCTTGAGCTGGGGTCTTATTGCCATTGAGCTGACATGTGACCCTGCCTAATATGGAGAAGGTGCCAGAAAGACAGACGTTGACTTTGTTTGACTTCAGTTTTGGATGGCGCTGCCGCTGTTTTTCTAAGCCCGGCCTTACCTACGTGTCTGCTCTTGCCCTTTCTTCCAGTTCATGTTTCTCTTGAGGTGCACAATACCGCACACCATATTGCATATATTTACAGTATTTTGCAGTCGGGATTACGCTTGGGCTTTAAATACGGTCAGCAGGACTCGAGGACCTGATTTATAGGAGGACAGAATAAAAGGGATCAGCCTCACAGAAAGCTGATGGGAAGCTTTAGACTCCTTAAGAGGATTGAGAGAGTAGATTCAGAAAAATAAAGAGTAAGGGGGTCATTAGCATCGACTTAAGGATGGATGATTTAGGGGAATTTTTCTTCCTGAAAGCTGTTTAAAGTAGCTGCAGCAGCTAAGGCTGAAAGGACCTCCTAAAAGCAGCAGGAGGCGGTATTACAGAGTGAGGAGGTCTGGATATTGTTCTGTAGTGGTCCCACCTAGCCTTTCTTTCTTTCTTTCTTTCTTTCTTTCTTTCTTTCTTAAGGTGCAATTACTATAAAGACAATCCTGTCACATTGTCCACCTGTCTGTTACTTTTTGGGAACTTGTATGTCCACACACACACAGTGTCTCACTCAGGCTAGAGCTCAGGACAGTGAGAAGAAGCACAGGGAGAACAAGCAAAGTCCAAACAGACGGGAAATGGACTGGACTTTCAACTGGTGGGAGACACTGTCAGCATCCACTGCACCACCACCATCATGTTAGATGTTACAAGGCAGATCAGATTAAATGGGGGGGTGCAGGTTGTCACTGCTGCCGCACCACGCCAGGAGACTGGGTTTAAATCTCTGGGCAGTCGCCTTCTGTGTCTTCTTGATCAGTGTCAATAAAAAAGCCAAATTAAATCCTCTGTGATTCAACGTTGTTTAACAATAAAATGTGAAAACCTGCAAGGGTCAAACACTGTAAATTTAAAAGCCCTGTGGTGGTCTTGTGCCCCGTCCATGCTGTAACCTCCATAAACCCGGCGTTACATAAGCAAGTCCAGAAAGTTCCTATAAGTAATACTGAAGGTGCTCTCTGTTATTTTCAGGGTCACTCTGCTATCTTTACCACCGTGACACCTATAATATAATATAATATAATATAATATAATATAATATAGGTGGCACGGACACACAGTCGTAGTGCTGCTGCCTCTCAGCAAGGAGACTGAGGTTCAGGTCCTGGGGGCTGGCTGCGTGGAGTTGTATGCCCCCCCCATGTCTGTTTGGGTTTCCTCCCACAGTCCAAAGATACACAGGTTACATTGATTGGTATGTTTGCATGTTCAACCTGTGATGGGCTGGCATCTTTGTGCCCGATAGGCACCAGCTACCCTGAGACGCTGCTCTGGAATAGGTGGGTTTAGAACACAATGTCAGGGCTGAATGCTGTGCCAGTCATCGTCTCTGTGAATGTCCCCCTTTTGTCTGTGATGTTTCTCTCCAGGTACTCTGGATTTCCTTGAATAACCACAAAGGCATGCAGGTTTGGTTACATGGTGACTCAAGTGTGTGTGGGCCTGTGTGTGTGTGTCCAGTGATGGACTGGCGCTTTGTCCAGAGCCCTAAATTTGGGTAAAGCAGGACTGAGAAGTTTGTACTTTATATTACAAACTGCCAACATGTGGGCCCAGCATTGCTTTTGTGTCTCCAGCTTTAGTCTTCTGCCCCCTGTGACTCCACAGAATGAAATTTGGGAACACAAAACTGGTGGAGAGACCTTCTTATAAAACTCCTTTACGCTTCTGATTATCATAAGAGGATTAACAAAGGATGGGTGAATAATGTGAGAAATGTAACATAATAGAGCCCTGATGTTATTTGCATACTTGTGATCATGATGGATGTGGACTGTCATTTTATATCTTGCCATTTTCATTTCAGTTTGTTTTTTTGTTAATAGTGAGTGGGCTGTGAGTTATTGTTATGAGAGTCTGTTGCTCCTACAGTAAGTGTGTTTAGATCATCGTGAAGTGTCTGTTCTTCTTCACATTGCTGTGTGCCTTCTGTGAGTCTGTGCCAGGGTCTCGAGCTTAGTGTTTAGGTCGCATGTTTTTTGAATGGAGCCCTCTGCGTTCATGTCAGCTGCTCCCATTGCTGCTCTCAGGACTCTGTTCATGTTTGATCGTAGCTGTATCTTTAATGCCTTATTTGAAAGTCTATGCATCGTCGCCCTGCTGCTCTCTGCTGTCTTTATCCTTTGCCCTCTTCCTGCTTCTTGTTTCCTGCTGGCTTTTCCTTCTTTGGGTTCAGTGGTGCTCACTGGTGTAACTACATAGGCAAAAACACTTGGCGTAAAGAGCAGTCACTCATCACCTAGGACGGGGTGGGCAAAGTCGGTCGTGGAGGGCCACAGTGGCTGCAGGTTTAGTAATAAAGAGCACTTATTGTTCAAGTAACACTCCTGCTTCACTTTAGTTGTCTCACTCTTTAAGATTTTGAATTCTTACTGCTTACTAAAATAATTCAATTATTTATTTAAATGTATTATTACTTATTAAAATAATTACATTAAAATGTCTTAAACAGCTATATTCTCAGTTTTTAATTGCTCCTTATCTATACTAATAAAAGGCAGAGCCTTCACTGACTGACTGACTGACTCACTGACTGACTGACTAACTCATCATTAATTCTCCAACTTCCCGTGTAGGTAGAAGGCTGAAATTTGGGAGGCTCATTCCTTACAGCTTACTTACAAAAGTTGGGCAGGTTTCATTTTGAAATTCTACGCGTAACGGTCATAACTGGAACCTACTTATGTACATATATACGGCCATAGCCTGCAGCTCGGTTGCCGTGTGAGGCGGAGTTGCGTCCCTCATCGTCACGCCTCACACGTAATTGAGTGCCTGCCCATATAAGGCCGTCCGTCAGCAGCAATCCAATAGACACGTTGCCGCTAAATATTCGTGGGTGAAGGACTGTGCTTATGCAAACGAAGATGAGATAGTCAGGGATAGAATAGTGTTTGGCACAAACTCAGCAAAAGTGCGAGAGAAACTTTTAAGTGCCGGGTCTTAGCTAACATTAAATAAAGCCGTGGACATCGCAAGATCGCACGAGATAGCACAAGCACAGCTGAGAACCTTCGATGCATGTACTCCTAGCGGCTCACGTGAACTGACTGTGAACGCAGTACGCAGAGAACAAGGAAGAGCTCCAAAGAGCGCTGAACAAAAAACGCATTACACAATTGAGAAGGCAGCAAAAGAATATGAAGCGAGTGACGCATACAAGCATATTCATAAGTGCAGCTACTGCGGAAACAAAGCACGGTGTAAACCTTAAGATTACATTAAGTTCATAGACAGGCTGTCGCTGGCGTTTGTCATGCCTAAGACGAATACGATATTCGCGAGATACAAGTTTAATGAGAAGACGCAGGGTATAAACGAGACTTTTGATCACTTTGTAACGGAGTTAAAATTGCTGGTGAAGGACTGTGCTTATGCAAACGCATAGGAAAGCAGGGTGTAAAGCTTAACTTTAAATTAGGTTCATAGACACGCTGCTGCTGGCGTTTGTCATGCCTAAGATGAATACGATATTCGCAAGATACAAGTTTAATGAGAGCACGCAGGGTATAAACGAGACTTTTCATCACTTTCAGTTAAAATGGCTGGCGAAGGACTGCGCTTATGCAAACGAGGATGAGATGGTCAGGGATAGAATAGTGTTTGGAACAAACTCAGCAATAGTGCGAGAGAAACTCCCAACTTGAGTCAAATGCATACCAAAAGAACCAGGGAAGAATGAGAGGTAATTAGCTGAGACACAGCAATCACCCTGAATGATTTCTGTGAACGCCAATGCCAGAGAGTGCCTGTCTACAGTTAGGTAGCATGCCTTTGTCCGTATCACTTGAACGTGTTGAATGTTTGCTGTGAACACAATAATTGGTAAATGTATGTATAGTGTAAGTGTTGAACATGGTGATCTCAAAGACTAACCAAAGTGGAACACTTTTTTTGGGTTGGTGGCAAAGGTGTCGGTAATCAGACATTGCCATCCGTGGTATCTGTGAGTGCTTGCCATTGATTGCAATTGTTTAAATTTATAACAACTCACTTAATTTTGTCAAGTCCCGCTGAGTTCCTCAGGCCGCAGGTGGGTGAAAAAGCATGAAGTTAAAGTTGCTTGGTCAGCTGAGGAAGGGGGCTGAGACCCAATGGGCACACCCAGGACACACTGGAGGGGCTATACCTCAAGACAGAACTGGAAAAACCCGGAGAAAACTCAGGAGGACTTGGATTACTAAAGATGTCTGGCCAACTCTGCTTAACCTGTTCCTTCAGCGAAGGTGTGTAGAACATCAATGGAAAAAGTGGAAGGGCTAAAAATCAAAATATCCTTACACACACACACTTTCCTGGGGGATACACATTAATTCTTAGAAGAAGCATCTATATATATAATTCACTAAGGGCACGCAAGACACTGAGCGCAAGCAAGACACTGAAGGTACGCAAGACAGTGAGCACAAGCAAGACAGAGCCCCGCCTGCCAACTCTAACCCTCCTACTGTGTCATGGGATACGCACGACAGAGTCACGCATGCCAACTCTAAGACCATGGGATACACTCAACAGAGTCCCACCCGCCAACTCTAACCCTCCCACTGTGTCATGGGATACGCATGACAGAGCCACGCACTCCAACTGTAACCATCTTCCCGAATCCAGCATCGCTCTCGAGGCACACAGCAACTCACCAAACATAGCCTCAGTCGCTTTTGCCTGTGCAAAAGTCCACATGCACCTCTGAGCCACGTTGACTTTACACCGCATGCAAGACAGAGAGCCACGATCGCCAACTCACAGAGCCCCGGCCGCCAACTCTAACTAAGGGCAAGCAAGACAGAGAGCGCACGCAAGACAGATGGCCCCGCCCACCAACTCTAAGACCATGGGATACGCATGCATTTAGTGTATAAATGGATATAAATAATTGCATGTAAATGATTCGCTAAAATCTGTTGTATGTAAACGATACTGTTTAAAACGTTATTGTTTTTTCATCAGAAAACCCTGTTTCCACGTCTACCTGTATTAGTTTAAATGGCACTTTTACCACTCGCAATAGGGCGGACGAGCTTACTTATCATGTCGACTGGGCAACACAGTGAATGCGGCATCTATCTATATATGTCTGTGTTTTCCGTAGCCTGCTACAGGAAGGTACTCTGTCGACCATTGGCATTGGTTTCGCTCCTTGCTATTTTCGTTATACTGCGACGGTGGTTTCCTAAGCCTTTGTTATACTGAATTCCTTTCTCACCGTTTTCCGTTCCTATTCTTACACCGCTGTATGCTACGGCGGGCTTTGGCTAGTAGTAAATAAATAAATAAAATGTACAATGTACTTTTATTAGTGCTTAATCTAGGGCTTATTCTGAACTTGCGCAGGTCAGGTTCTGACGCACCAAAGGTGGGGTTATATACACTGTATAAGAGGACGTGGGGGATGTTTGCTGACTGGCCGACCAACCACAAACGTTACCTGGTAGGTAACCACCTAAATAATCAAATTGCGATTCAGACCAAAGAATGTAATACCGTACTCCGATCTTCACCCTGTCAAATAAGTAAACCAGTCACCGTGAGTTAACATCAGAAGCTTTGCCTCAGGCACTGATATCTGAGGTTCGACCCCCATAAGGGGATGCAAAAGTGTGAAAGTGTGTACGCCTGACGAGCCCCAATAAGGGCGAAACACACCATGTACTCTTTATATATATATATATATATATAATTTATTTAAAAATGAATTGGCTAATGTTATCTTCCATGATGCTCCTCACCCTGCAGTCACATACAAGTCTAGTCACTGCCGGTGTGGGATTTGTCTGTCTTCAAGGGTTTTTCTCCAGATACTTCAATTTTCTCTCCAAATCCCAAAAAATGCATGTTAGGGTAACTGGTGGTACTATTTTGACCCTGTGTGAATGACAGTGGGTGAAAGCACACAACCTTTCAGGAATGGTTCCTGTCTTGCACCCAGTGCTTCTGGGATAGGCTGCAGCCCATTGTCACCTTGAACTGGATTTAGGAGGATAGAACATGGACAGGGGGATGAAATGGACAATATGGCATTATAAGACGCTAAAGTCCATCCCATTGGTACCAGGTCTAAGACAGAGCCCATTCTGGATGGGATGCCATTCTGGATTTTAGAACTTGTGAGTGGAGGTGTGTGCAAGCGTGGCCTTTGACAGGCTGACACTCAGCCTTAGTTGGTTTCTGCCTTGCACCCAGTGCTTTTGTTATATGCCGCGGCCTGTCATGACTGTTAACGTGGAGGAAGTGGATTTAGGAAATGTACGACGTATGCGTAGTTCATTATGGATTGTGTTCTTCGGACTGGGCCCCTGATGGTGATTTTACTAGTCAGAAATGAAGCTGAGCTCTACAGAACTGCTCATTCCATCACTTTCTGTGATCTTGGATGTATTTATGAAACTCTGGATATCTGAGGAGCAGGAAAGGCAATTTGGGCCAAACAACATCTGTCTTGTCTTTCAAACAAAATTCTTCTCAGCTGCATCACAGGTGACATCAGCATGCAGAAACCCATGGGAGATGTTGTGAGGGTCCTGTTTTGGATTTTGATGACAACCGTGTCTGTCTAGTTCTTAGTATTCTCCATGCTCCCTTTCTGGCTGTAATGTGCTGTGGCTCTCTGGATGATAGCAGACATGGCCTTCTAGGTCATGCCTAACTTTTGATTCTTTTAGATGCGTTCTCATGAAATGCATTTATTGTCATGTCTGCCTTGATTGTTAGGCAGTCTGTTTTCAAGAAGCCACTTGACTTTCAGTGGTCTGCAAATCAAGTCTTTGAAATGTGGTGCATTTGTTCTTCAAGAAAGTTTGTCAGAATGTTCAACTTTCATCTTGAAGGGGGTGTCCTGCACTACTTCTTCTTTCGGCTGCTCCTGTTAGGGGTTATCACACTTTTTCCACATCTTCCTCTCCTCTGCATCTTGCACCATTACATCCATCACCTGCATGTCCTCTCTCACCACATCCTTAAACCTTCGCTTAGGCCTTCCTCTTTTCCTCTTCCCTGGCAGCTCTATCCTTATCATCCTTCTCCCAATATACCCAGCATCTCTACTCTGCACATGTCCAAACCAACACAATCTCGCCTCTCTGACTTTGTCTCCCAACCAACTTGTCTATCCAACTGAGCGGACCCTCTAATGTATTCGTTCCTAATCCTATCCATCCTCATCACAACCAATGCAAATCAGCCTTAAAACAGGGCAGCATTCTGTGCGACCTGAATTACTGATTAATTAGCCCTTTCAAATTTACCGTGTGAGAGATTCTTTCAACTTGTATATTTTCCTATTTTACTTATCTGATGGCTGCTCCTGAGAGAGAAGTGAATCCTCAGCAGAACTTGCTGTGCGTGCGTCTGGGAGCTCGCTGTCACGTCATCTGGCTGTTTAGAATGACTTCACTGTTCATTTTTCTTTCAAAAAATGTGATCTTTAAGAAATCTGAAATGTAGTTAGCTGCAGACCCTCTATAACCAATAACTAACAACAGCAGGTCATTGTTCTATTTGAATGTCGACATGACTTCTTCAGGATGTTTGGATTTTGTGGTTTTTATTGTCCCACAGTCCTCTGTCATCAGATTGTGCAAATTTAGAGTTAAAACCTCTTAATGTAAAACACACATCAGCAAAGTTATGGATGAAATGGGCCTGCTGTGTCTGGTAAAGAATTTGTTGAAGTCACGGCCCTGGTACCACATGGCCTTCCAACTTCTCTTTTAGATGTGTGGTCAACATCAGAATGGCCACAAGTAGACCAGATTCCAGCCTAATTGCAGCGAGTCTTCCAAGAAAAATAATTTTAAACATTTTTCACATACCGTGACATTCACTAGTGTTCAAACGTTCGGCATGTTTTTAAGGAAGAAGCCAACTGAGGGTTGATTCTCACACTACAGACACTGAAGTCCTTGTCCTTATCCTCTTATGCAGGTGTGCCTCTGGACCTTCTTCTTATTTATCCTCATCACATCCAGTTTGCCCTCTTCTCTCAAGGCAGTAATAGACACCTTTGTATGAACCTCTCACATGGAATAACCTTCATTCTGCAAAAAAACACAATAGCAAAAAAAACACAATAGACTGTCACGTTTCTTGAGAAGGCTCTTTCATTTCGGCCATTTTTAACCCAGAATTGAACTTTAGGAATTGCAGTATGTCATCACCCAGTTCACAACAGAATAACTGATTTGAGCTGCGCTATCACAATTCCAAAGGTTTTTGTAGGAACTGATTAGCATCTAAACAGGGATGAGCTGGGAGAGCTGACCATTAGGACACTGAAGGAATGGCTCTGCAGTCACATATGTCAATAATACTTTAAACATCTGTCATTTCAAGCATCAGTTGATATTAGAAACACTAGTAATGTCCTGACTGTATTTTTAAATCAATTAAGTGTTACCCTGATAAACAGTATCAATCTATCAAAAACATTATAATTTCTGGATGAGTCCAATCTTTTGAATGCAAGTGTACCATTTCAACTTTCAAAAAATGCAATTTATTAGCAGGCATCCACTGTCCTGTCCAGTTTAAATATTTTTTGTAAAACTTGCTAGAACAGAACAAAAAAAAAATATAAAAATAATGAGGACATAAAGTTTAATATGCCTTGCAGGTGAAAACAAGAGCAACAGCAGTAGAAAAAAAAAAGATGTAGAGAGGAGCAGGTGAAAAAGTACAAAGAGCGGGCTGAAGAGAAAGATTCAAAGTACAGAAAACAAACACCAAAAGGTCTTAAGTATCAAAAGTTTACTGAACATGACAGCCAAAGATGAGACTCCAGAATCGTGTCCTGAATCGGCGTAATGAACAGTGAGAGGGGAGAGGAGCTACGGCACCCGGATACGAAGGGCACTCCATCAACGATAGATTTGTTAAATCAATATGAAAGACACTCTGTAAATAAAATAGAAAGCCACTATATAAAATATGTGGATGGATAGACAGACAGACAAAGGGTATGGCACACAGATAGGAGTGGCACTTTATAACTGATAGACTGGTAGATAAAGGGGGACGGGGGGGACTGAGATGGGTAAATAGATATGAAATGTACTCAGTAATGTGTATATATAAAATAGAAAGCCACCCCCCATGGCTCCTCCCACATTGTAGTGAAACAGGACAGTGAGGAGGGACCTGCCCGGCTCCCCACTCCTGGCGTCACGCTTCCCCCTCCCTTCGGCCTGCAGCCTCTGTCTCAGATTAGCACAAATATATCGCTCCTGCAAGTGAACTATGATTCTTGTCGCAATTAGAGAAGTCGCAGAATCGTGAATGTTCAAGCAAATTATAGAAAAAAACCTGATCTAAATCTGTTAAGTAGTTCTCTCGCTCGCTAGCTTAGCGGATGTAAGATACGCCCCAAGGCTGGCGTGTGAGTGAGGAGGGCCTCGGCCTGCTGCGTCTCTCTCAGATTCACGAAAATAAATCGGTACCGCAAGCAAACTATGATTCTTAACGCAATGAGGGAACTTGCAAAATCAACTGGAATGTTCAAGCAAATTATACACAAAAACCCGATCTAAATCCGTTAAGTAGTTCTCGCATGAAATGAGGACAGACATACAGACAGACGTAGGATTTTATATATATATATATATACAGTATAGTATATATATATATAGAGAGAGAGATGTAGATGGATATGGCATACAGATATGAGCGACAATTTATAACCAATAAATTGGTTGATGGGAAGGGGAACCAAGTTGGGTAAATAAATATGAAAAGCACTCTATAATCCATCCATCCATTATCCAACCCACTATATCCTAACTACAGGGTCACAGGGGTCTGTTGGAGCCAATCCCAGCCAACACAGGGCGCAAGGCAGGAAACAAACCCTGGGCAGGGTGCCAGCCCACCGTAGGGCATATACACACACACATACACACACACTCACACACCAAGCACACACTAGGGACAATTTAGGATCGCCATTGCACCTAACCTGCATGTCTTTGGACTGTGGGAGGAAACCAGAGCACCTGGAGGAAACCCACACAGACACGGGGAGAACATGCAAACTCCACGCAGGGAGGACCCGGGAAGCAAACCCGGGTCTCCTAACTGTGAGGCAGCAGCGCTACCCACTGCGCCACCGTGCCGCCCATGCACTCTATAATGTATTTATGAAATAGAAAGCCACTATAAAAATATATTCATGGACAGACAGACAGTAAATACAGTAGGTATGATACACAGATATGAAAGGCATCTTATAATACATAGCTAGATAAATAAAAAAACACTATATGAAATACAGTAGGCAGACTGATAGATGCAGTATAGACAGAAGAGTTATAATATATAGAGAAATGAAAGGCACTTAATGATAGGTAGGTCGATAAATCGAAAGACAGGCAGAGAAGCGGGTGGGATGTACATTTATTAAAGGTACTTTATAATAGATGTAAAGATAGAAAGTCACTGTATAAAGAGATAGATAAGGTATGGGGCAACAGATGGATAGACAGACAGACATGGAGAAAGGGTACAACATTCAGGTGACAGATAAATAAGTAAACCAACAATCACTTTATAAACCGGTGGAGAGAGAATGAGCGAGAAGTGGGTTGGATAAACAGATATGAAAGGCACTATAATAGATATAAAACTAGAAAGCCATTATATGAAATGTGTAGATTGATAGACAGATACAGAAGGGGTATGATACACACTTAAAATAATTAGAAAGACAGTATATAAAAAGGCAGAATGACAGACCAACAGATAGATAGAAATATGGAGAAGGGCTATGATACCTAGGAATGAAAGGCACTTTAAAAAACATAGATCGTTAGATAGGGAGAGAGCCAGCAGTGGGTAAGTTCTATAAATATGAAAGGCATTTTCTAGTGATACAAAGATAGAAAGCCATCGTATAAAATAGACAGATAAGGCACTATATGATAGATGGGTAGATAGACAGATAAATGGAAAAGGGGTGTGACACATAAGTACAAAAGGCACCTGGTAGGAAGTAGATAGGGTGACAGTGACTGTATAAAATAGGTAGAGGGACAGACACACATAAGAGAGAAGTGGGATATGAAAAGCACCCGGTAGATGTATAGCTTATAAATGAGGTAGATATTCAGTAATTTTATGTCCATCTAAGACAAATGGGCAGGTCAAAGTGTAGCAGGGACAGCTTGTGACGGGTGCCACCAATGTCAAGTGAACCCAGTCACAGATAAGCAGATATGAGAGGCGCTCTCTAATAACATACAGCTAGACAGATCCTCATTTGGATCGTCGGGGTCAGTTGGTGCAGAGGTGCATTTCCGTCTCCTGTGTCTCTGTCTGTGGCACCGTCACGACACAATGCCAGGCTGGACTTGTCTGTCTGTGTGCCCGTCACTGCTGTGTATATCACGATAAACCTTCAACATGTTTACATTTAATATATTGCTTATTGTCACCTCCACTTGTGGAACAGACCGTCTGGACAGATTTGCCAGTTCAAAGTGAAGGCCTAGGTTTGAGTTTGGTTTATTGGAGCCTGTCAGACTTTTCAGATTTGCAGCCCCCCCAGCCCCTCAGTCTGGAGTCAGCAGTAGCACCCGCTGTGTCTGCACTTTTTCCTGACTGTTGCAGCTGGCCCTTGACCCTGAGGGCAGCAGAGAGGGACGCGTGCATTGTCCGAGATTGGACGGCTTACTTTACATAGCGATATGAAAATTGCAGTCGCCTCTGTGTCTTAATTAGCAGGCGCGCTTTTGTATGCTTTCTGGGTAATAAGCTGAGGATTTGGAGCTGTTCCAGCACTCCTCCCAAGTGCTTAAGCGTATCTCTTTTCACTTAGGCCTCTGTTACAAGGAAGATTAAGGCTCCATTGTTTTAGTTCAGCATGAACTTATTGAAATGCGGCCTGGAGGGTGGCCTGTTTGCTTCCATGCAGTCGCGTGTCACCTCAGAAAGTCGGTTGTGCCTCTTAGGCGATGCTAAGCTGCTGTCTTCACCACAATGACATTAATTAGAGAAATTAGAGCAGTTTCTCATTTGCTAATTGAGCTTTGACTAGTGCCCCATTTCAGTTTCCACAGGTGAGTCCCTTCTAGTGGAGACATGTCACACCAACAAAGAATGGGAACTCCGCTCCTGAGATGAACAATGTGCTGAGATTCATTTCTGAAGGAAACTTGAAAACGCTATCTAGCTGTGAGCTCTTACGTAACCAAGCAGCTCCTTAGGACCTGTAGGACCGTCAAGCTGCTAAGCCTTAATTAAAGCCTGGTCTTTAGCCTCCTAGTAGTCGGTCTGCTTCCTCACCAGCTTGTCTAACTCTCATTATTATCTCCCTGCATTGTCATGCCTTTTCTCAGCCTTTGTCCACACTGCTATGTTTTTGTTTAAAAATGCAGACACTGGTCTCCGTTTTCACCTTTCGTTCACATTGTTCTGACATTTTTAACCACCTAAAATGGAGACTTTTAAAAACACACTCCAGGGCTGTGACTTGCTGTTTCAATGTGGATGGGGGAAAATGGACAACTTTGGAAGTGCAGACTGTAATTGCACTGTGATTGGTCAATGCTTATCACACAGTCCTTCCCTGAGATAAACATTGTGCCAGACAGTGCACAGACTACCTGGCCTGGAGATGTGTGCCACTTCGGCTCACAGTGATCCTGCTCTTTGCAACGCCTTATTTCCTGATTGGTCGCTCTTAATGATAGAAAACTATTTACAGTTCCAACATGGTGGGTAGAGAAGAGTGCACTTTACATTCTGTTTGTCGTGTTGCTTACCTGTGTGCATCTAAATTGTCGTTTGTACATTTTGAATGCTGCATATTTTTACATAAGGCACATAGATTACTGGTGGCTGACAGCTGTGATGAAATATATGACTCCAACACAACCAAAAAGAGTTGGGGACCGTCCCCATATAATGTCCAAAGGACAATAAAGAAAAAAGACTAGAAATTGAGATCAAAATACTGTATAGCAATTGACAAAGTACACGAAAAAAAATGGCGTTTTTATACAGGAAAAAAATGGCGTACGGAAATGACGTCATGACGAGGGCTCCAGAAGTGACGTTGTCTTTGGGAGTCACAGGAGGACGTGACGATCGGTCGCCATCTTGGGAACCCAGAAGTACTGGAGGTATTTTATGTGAGAGAGAGGCGTTATTCCCGTGGATCAATCCCTTGTCTCGCGATATTTCACTCACCTCCAGGCTTGTTGACTGCTTCCAAAGCGCTCGTGTGTGACAAAGCGTATCTACCCCGTTCAAGAGGGCACTTCCACATCCTGTTTCCATCGTCGTTCATTCTACTTCTACGTCATATGAGTTTTTAGTTATTGATAGCATTGTAAAAACAATGTGAAAATGGTAGTGTGAGGTCTTTTTTATTTAGGAACATTGTAGTGTGGACGTAGCCTCAGTATCGTGAATTAGGAGGCTAATGGAGTGGCGTTGTTTGTCTCGGACAGTCACCAGCCCATCTGTTTGTGTTCTGCAGACTTCTGTAATGGTCCTGTTAAATATCTTTAGCCTTCATTGTTAACCCTCTACAGCCAGATCACGTCATGTTGGAGTTCCCTACGAGAGCCTGATCTAGTTAGTCATGTCTGACTAATCTCTGCCTGACTCTTTACTTCAGAATGTTCTGCCAAGATGGGATAAAGTTGGCACTCCCAAAGCCACATAAAATGTAAAAAAAATTAAAGTATGAAACAGACCAGGGTCAAACCAGAATGATTAGTCAAAGCAAAATTACCTAATCATGATCAAAGTCAAAAAAACGTGTAAAATCCTGACTTGTTAGAATAATTTGAAGCAGCCACTGCACACAGTTTTAATATTATAACCACAAATGTGGATGCTGACAATAATGTGCCACCATCTTACATGCGTTGCCATTTCAGGCCACCTCATGGTTTTAGAGTGGTTCCATAGCATATATCAAAAGACATGGAATGGCAACAACTGTGATTGAAAATAAAAACTATAAATGAATGAAAAAAGTATGATGAAATTAGTCATAGTCTCAAGGCCAAACTAAACATGAAAAACATACAGGCGTAATCCAAATTAGCCCACCCCAGAACCTCAGAACCACAGACAGGCTGACGTGACCGATCCTGTTAAGTGTGTTCATCCTTAACTGTTATCCATATATCAGCCAATCAGGCCATTTCTTGGTATTCTGAGGTCCTGCATTCACTACTAGCACCTGATCCTGTTGGCTCTTCCTCAAAGTTCATCTGTCAACTCTTTGTGTCATACAGGTTTGCTTTTTGTGACCAATCCCGTTCTTTTTCATTAACCTGTGTACACCATGATAATTTTATCTTTCATTATCCTTAAATGCTAACCTACGTGCAGGGAAGCCATATGTGACAGACTACATGAGTAACCATTTGTACCCTGATCTTGACAGTTCTTTGTATCAAATTGTTATTTATCATATTAAAGCCTCCTCCTGTTGCCTAACTCTTCCGACTCTTCGCGTTTCACCTTTCGTGACCTGTGAAATATCTTCATCCCACTTTACCTCAAAGATGTTATCTCTCATTACCCTGAAATATTATCCCACTGTGGCCTGGTCCTGTTGGGCACCCCCTTAGAAATCCCCCACCGATTGTCTTCATCCTGCATGAATCCCAGTTGTGATTCTGTTACCTTTCTTCATCAGTGACCCGTCTGCTGTCTTTTCATGCCATTTCTCTGTATCCTGAAGTCTTACACCACTGAGGCCTGTTGTTCACCTCTAAGGATACATCCACACTACTACATTTTTGTTTAAAAAGACAGACATTCATTTTCACCTTTTGTCCACACTACCCTGGTGCTTTTAAACCCTGAAAACTGAGACTTTTGAAAATGCTTTCCAGAGGCATATACTTATAAAAATGCAGACTAAGCTTTGCAATGTGGATGGGCAAAAATGTAGACTTTTAAAAACTTAAGACTCTTAATAGTGCTCTGATTGTTGGTAGCCCTTGCCTGATTGGATCCTGCTCATTACAATATCTTATTTCCTGATTGGTCACCCTTTGTAGAACAAAAACATCATTTCAACATAACAAACACAGACGAGTTGGTTTCAGATGCTTTTTGTTTGCTTGTCTGTGTCTAAACTGGGTTGTGTACAGTCTGGAGGCTGCATACATGCACAAAAGGCAAATAATTTACGGTCGCTACAGTTCAGCAGTTCAGGTAGTATTACTTTCCGTTCAAATATTTTTCAGCTGATGTGCATATGGCCACTGGAGGCAAATGGCTTTGTCTTATACACTTTCAGTTGTTTCAGTTAGTGTAGATGGAGATCATTTCATAAATGATATGAAGACGTCAGTTTGTTTAAAAATGCTGTTTTGGAATTAAAATGTAGAAGTGTGGACATAGCGTGTTGGTCCTTTAGGTTAGACTTTGTGAATGACCCTGCCAAATGTCTGCATCCTGCACCGTTAACCCTTTTGTGGTCAGATTATGTAGTTTCTTGGCGTTCTGAATTGTTAGTGCTGTAGTACTCCTCTGTTTCTCCCACCAGTCAATTCTGATGGATCTCGCAGAAGTTCTCCTTTTTGTGGCTCCTTCCTCATTTTTTCCAACTATATTAACCCCTTATATCCTGCTCATGCTACTTTTGAGTATTCCGTGTGGCTCCTCTGATGTTGTTCGACTACAGTATGGTTACTTTCGTTCCCCTTGCCTTATGTTAATAAACTTTCAGGTTTGGGTGTATTTACATTTGCGTTTATTTGCTTAGCAGACACTTTTATCCAAAATGACTTACAAAAGAGGTCAACATAATCGAGTAAGTGTTAGTCTGGCTAAATTTTGGAAACAAGTGATACAGGACAAGGGTACAAAATCATTTGTCTCAAGCGTAGAGCTCCGAACAAAATACAAGTGAGTTACAATTCCTAGGTTATAAAGCCTACCAGCTAATATCAGTTAGGCAGAAATTCGCCCAAAAAGAAGGTCTTCAAATGCTTCTTGAACGCTTCTTGTGGGACTCAGAATGGAGATGGGTAGCTCAATCTGCTAGCCAGGTGGAGAGTCTGGACTGAGATTTGATACCAGGCAGAGGTAGTAGCACCAGACGCTGTTCATCCGCAGATCTGGGTGGTTGAGAAGGAGCTTTAAGGACCTCACAGGTGTCTCCATATATAAAGGTGCTGACCCACTGACCACTTTGTAGGCATTTAATGGCTCTACTGCTTGATCTTGAGTCAGCTCAGTCGAGTCGAGTTTCCATCTGTCCTTATTCAACATTCCGGCCGGCTGTCACTCTTCTGCTGTCCACATCCAGCATTAAATTATTTCAAGGTTAAATTCAAAACTAAATATAACAGATCTTCACTGCTTTAACTCCTCTGCCATGTTAGCATGAAGCCTTGCACCGCCAAGGCCCGGTTCTGTGTCTTTACCTTGCTGTCGGCTGATTGGTACGTTTCTGTGGACTGCATTATTGAACTCTTGTAGTCTGAGCCTGTCTGATCATGAAGTCTGGCCTAGGTGGTCCTCAGTACCCCACATTGTGATAGTGCTGGTCCACTCGGCCCGTAGTTGGCCATTTTGCTTAATCTAACGTCATGGCAGTGCACAGCAATAAGCAGGTTCCCACACAAAAAACAGAAAGTGTCTTCTACAGCTGTGGTTCTGTACTTTTTTGCCATGGCACCAATTTTTATGTTTCTGTTCACTGATTACCCTTTATTGGCAGTAATTTTATTGTAAACTATCATCATTTTTCCCCTGAATGAGTGACATTAATAAATAACAATAAATACATATTCTGTATTTAAATACAGCGTACACAACAGATTAAATACTCTCAGTAGTCCACCCAGAAATAACTCGACACAGGAGTGTGAAGACAGTGCAGTTCTGAAGGCCGGATTTTGTTCTTAGAGCGTAAGTTGGGTAATTTTGAAGCCAAAGTTATTTCTTCACAGTCATGTTATATATTAGTTCACCACTGCATTCTGAAATGAAGCAAATTTAAATTAATTGGCCTGCTTTTGTGTTTTATAAAGGAGCTTATGGCATTCCAATTTATAAAGAAAAGTCTTAAAACTTACAGAATACGTCCATTTTTCAAGGCAAAAATGTCACCAGGTATTGAACTGCATCTTGAGATTGCGGGCGTTTGGTAAGCCAGCGTATCCATGTCATTTTAAGAGGTTTCATATGCAAACCACTGTTGTGAGATTTTAAAAAGAGGCGGGCTGTGCACTTTGCTTCCTCATCTTCCTCCGCAGCACCCCCTCAGCCCCAAGGGTGGGAATTGACCTTGGAAAGTCATCACCAAGCGCCATTACTGACATTAAATGTTGATACCCAATGTGAATTGCCACATCTGTTCTGTGCACAACTAGACAAAAGTAACTGACACAGCCACACCATCGCTTTCACTCTTTTAATGTACGGAAGCAAAGGCAGGTATTGCCAGCTGTTGGTGGACTGACAAACCACGTGTCTGCCTCAGTTGGAGACCATTTTGGGCAGGCCTGTAGCTGGGGTTGACGTAACTCCACCAGTGAGGGCCACTGCAAGCAGACAAATGAGAGAAAACAGGACCAAGAATCTCTGATATAATGCTTCGTTTTTAGTTTACTTTTGGTTTCACAATCATGCCTCAGAAACGCAGAACTCAGATTTTTATAACTCGAAACCTTTGCTATTTCAAAGCGGGCGTATTCAGTGCATTTTAAGGCTTTTCTTTACAAAGGGATTCAAATAGCCATTGGCTCCTTTATAAAATGCGAGAGCAGGCTAAGATTATAAAATCTGCTTCACTTTAGAATGCAGTTTCATGTGACAAACTAGAACACCCCATGATTATTAAGAAATAACTTCGACCTGAAAAATGCCAAACTTGTCCTGTGAGCTGTAAATCTTATCTCACAAAGCCAAGTGGTACTAAAGGGCAGGAGTGTTGTGACTGCATGGCTGGCAAGTGCAAGAGATTGATTTGGAACGTAGCACCAGAGACGGGGGAGACTTGATACCAAGAATTCCTTCTGAAGTCTGTGATCACATGAAAGCTCAACTAATTGTGCTTCCTCTTCAGATGGTAAGGTTGCTGTTTCCACACTGACTTTGTGTGACTCTTCTACCCGCTCTGCATCTTCCATCCTCTCTCCTCTGGGGTAAAGATCACATCGCCTTGTAAGCAATTTATTTAAAATGCAGACAAATGCATTATTTTATCAGCAGATAAAAAAAAAAAAACAGAGTTTGACAGGTTTTGAAGTTCATAGCATATCACTTGTGAAATAAATGACTGGACACACAACAAAAGTTTGGGGCAGCCACCCGGATAGTTTCTCTGGCTGCAAAAGGCTTTCAGTTGAGTACAATGTTAACAGATTCGAGTCCAAAGTAGAACTGATTAAGTATGAAGGGTGAGGAGGTTTTATAGTCGGTTCCCAGTAAGTGATGTTCTCGGGGACGGGACAGGCAGGATTTCACGTATGTGGAGAGAAAAGAGAGAGGTTTAGCGCAACCTCTGGCGTGGGATTGGCGTTTTCTGGACCCTTTGGTTGACTCCCTAGCTCACATGTGTGACACACGTCTGCCACTGGACGCAGGCTTAATCCACAGTGCGAGCTTTTTCTGGAAGCCCCTGACTGTTCACATTCTGTAACCATCCTCTTTGATCTGCTCGCTTAGGCAAGCTTTAATGTTATCAGCTTTTATTGATAAAGTTATTTAGAGTCCTTCTCAAGGCATACCCTGTAAGCTTGTAAACAAACTCGCCTTTTGCAGATGCCGGGTGTGTTTTGTTATTAAAGTGGTCAAAGTTTAATCCTGCGTTTTAACCTGAAGAGTCTGCATACAGGATCTTTTAATGAACCAGCATTGGTTGAACTGTTAAGAGCACCAGTAACATTCACTCATTCTCAATGTCTGAATATCTCCAAGGGGTTTTTTACATAAGTAAAAGGTTCAGTCTACACCAAGAGTGACGCTCATCTCATCAGGTGCAAGACAAGAACCACCTCTGGAAGGGATGGTGGTCTATTGCACCCATGCTGACTTACCCAATACACGTATCTTTTGTGATTTTTAAACTCTGCACAGCAACTGAGCCTGGAATGAAACCTAAACACTACACCAGCAAGGTACAATTTCTAAATTATGTTACTTATTACAAAGGTAAATCAAAAAGTAAAGGTAACTTGAAAATTAAGCATTAACTGCAATGGATAGAAGCTTGTGTAATACAACACGTACGTGGTGGCTTATGGGTAGTTCAAATACGCACAGTGCAGCGCTCTGCCGTTAGTCTAGTTGAAGTCAAGGCCAAATGAACATGAACGCTCCGCTGCGGGATTGCTCCATTGTTGAATTACATGACGTGGTGAGATTTCTTTGGCCAGAGGGAGTGAAACTTTCTGAAATTCACTGAAGGATGTTGGCTTGTGCGGATCAGTAAGATGTTTGGGTATTCATCTTGAAGAAACTTTATGGTAGACCATGTCATCAAGGACTATGGCATGGGCAGACCCATAGCTGTGCAGCAACAGTGGATAACCTAATCCGTCAGTCTTCTCTGAGGAAGGCGATCACCATGTGGGCTTGTGTGTGCCATGTCAGTGGTCGACCAGATCGAGCTTCATTGGTTGCTGTTGTTCTCCCCACCTTAAACCTTTCTATCCATTCACAAGCTTTTCGTTGACTCATGATATTTTCACTTTATTGCGTTTCAGCAGGTTCCACTCCCTCTGCCTAAAGATATCTCACTATGACACATTGTTCATCAGTGGTACAATCCCGCAGCACAACGTCTGTGTTCCTTTGACCTAGGCTTCAGCTAGACTAGTGAATTGGATCTGCACTGTGCGTGTCTAAACGTCCCATACGCCATCGCAAACATGTTGTATTGCATCAGAGTCTGTTCATTGTGGTTACAGTGTCATTTTAAAATTGCCTTTTCTTTTTTATTCTCCCTCATATTTTTTGTAAGACTTTTTTTATCTTTTAAAGACAAACTTCAATATAATGTAGCAGATTATAATGGAAATGGCTGTTTCTTTGAAAATTAATCAAGTATCCTTTGCACCATGGGCAGAACTCACCTTACTTTATGTATATTTGCTGAGACTGTGTTTGGAGGTGACAGTCGTGCCATCTGCTCTGAAAGGGAGGTCTAGCAAGATGAGATCGAGTGCTGGCTCTGCAGTGATTCAGCCATGGAGTATTCGGTGGGGTGTGTCTGATGCCACACCTCGCGTGCTGCCAGTGCTCACTGATGATTAAAGAATACCATAAGGGCAGCCCTGCAGCTTCATGATGGCTTCCAGTCCCTTCTTATCCTCAAGCCTTTCAGCCAGGTGTTCAGTATTTGTGGTCTAAATGCCTAGGGAGTTCAGAATAGTCCAGCATGGGGGGACCTTGCACTGTAAGTGGATTTAAAGTATCAAAGCCCAGTAAAAGAGCATGTAAACAATAAGGCTGATTGCAAATGTTGTGCCTCTTGCCTCTTGTCTGAAATCCAAAGGTGTGGCTTTCACGCCCTGATGTGATTCTTCACAAAGGCCATTGCCTCACTGAACCATAATGATGTGCTGCGTTCCAAAAAGTTCCAGCCTCAGCCGCCATATCCCATGTGTCACCATGAGTCTACTCGCTCACTGATACTGCAAAGGGGGCCGGCCAGGCTCTGCTGCTTACACCCTGTGTCTAAGTCTCACGTGCTCCTGGCATCATTCAGAGAAGCCCGCAGATTGCCTGATTCACTGTGGGACATGAGCGCCTACTTAGGGCTCCAGTTGCGGGGTCACTTTTCACCTCACACATTGATTATCAATCAAGTTTGCTGTCTCCTATTGTGGAGTTTATAAAGATCTCGAGACATGAGAATCAACCATGTTCATGTTGTTCCTCATGTTACTTGAAATGTGGATGACATCAGAAAATTCCACTCCTTGCTTCGAAACTCCTAGTGTAACTCTAAAGATGTCTTTAATTTTTTTTCTCAGTGGCTCAAATACAGCGCTGCACATTATGTTGCTGTTTTGAAGTTTCAAAACAAAAAAAAAAAAAAGACGGCACAAAACATGGTATGTGAGACTTTTAAAATGCATCGTGTCATTACGATCGGGAATATGTGACGCTTGAATATAAAAGCACCACGAATGCATCTGTATGTTGGCATTTTGCTTCACCACATCGAACCATTCATCAAACATCGAAGCATGCACACCGATCTCGTAGGATCCGCAAAGCGGCTTTCTGTCACATGTAGATAGTAAACAGAGACTCTGACGTCACATTCTAACTTTTAGCACACTGCGCCTCGCGACTTTTTGCTGGTACTGCAACTCGCGCAAGCGTCCTGTTAATTTCTGAGGACCTGCTCAGAGGACGCATCAAATGAACGCTGAGAACGCATGGCAGCCATGATGCGGGCGCGTACGCACTCTGAGCGTGAAGTATAAACGAGCCCTAACACCTCTTTAATTGATTCGCAAGTCATATCGTTCCCTGGAGTTCAGATTAGTCGAGGCGACACCTACTTGTTTCACCTCTGATCCAGTATGTGTCTTGAGTGGGATGCCTTCCTTAAGCCATTTGTAACAATCTGATAACAACTTTTTTTTATCTGCCATTTTTTGTTTGCGCTGTGTAACACTTCCACGGTGGCTTATTTTTTTTCCCCCATCGCCACGTTAAGAAAATCAGATTCTGAGAATCACAGATTGTCCGGCGCACTCTGCTTCTGAGCCACACAAACACAACTTTTAATGAGGAAAAGCTGCCCCAAACATTTACAAGCAAGATGTTATCTTAGCAGGAAGCTGAGCCCTCCCTTTTGCTATAAAATCTGAGTTAGCCCGCTGCCAAGAGCTGAATATAAAATCTGAAATTATATCAACAGTGCTGAAAATTCTGCGGGGATGCTGGAAGGCTGCCAGCTGGCCAGTTTTTCATGTCTTTTGTTAAATGAAGAGCGTCGCTGAAGTGTTACAGAGCTGAGATTTTCTTCTCGTTTTACTCATCTGGTCCTGCAGTCTTTCACGGCCAAGGGGTGCCAGCTGTTGCTTGGCCCTTTATCTCCACATCCATTGCTGGGCTCCTTGCGTCTCGTGATTTTCTTTTTTTTTGTTTTTACCAGAACTCTTCTCCACTCATCTTATGATGATCACTCGTGATCCTAAAGCCAGCGTCCTGCCAAGTTTAGTAAGTTTGCTTTCTCCGTTTTGCACAGAGCTGGGCGGCCATTTCTGAATGTTCTGATCCTGCCACTTGCAAAGCTAAAAAAAAACAAGCGCAGGCCTCACCACCTGGCCCCAGACTTAAATGGGAGGCTTATAACCTGCACAGGCCCGAAAATGGGGCAGAGACTTTTAAAAGTAAAATGTTTACAAAACGGAGGAGAGCAAACTATGAAGAATTCTCTGGTCCAAAAAGTAAACTAAGTGCCTTTTAGTAAAATATCTATTGATGAAAATTGAGAAAGAATTGCACAAAAGGCATAAGGCATGTGCAGAATAGAAACCAAGGAGGTCTGCTTTAAAACCTGAAGCAAACAAATCTAATAATCAGAAATGGAGCAGTGGGGGTCAAAATGAGGGTAATCCAAACACGAAAAATCACATAACCAAAAGTCCAGAATTTGGTGCAATGCTGAAGCAGCCGTGTTATCCACAGCTTCTCCTTAAGTCCTGGGCAGTCCCCCAGCAGCAACATTGGATGGCTTTGCCCCCTGAGGCTCCAGATAAAGGAAACAGGGTGAAGAAGAAATCTATACAGAATAAAGTATGAACGATAGTAAACATCACAAATATAGAAAGAGCAAAAGCAAAATATAATCGTCTAGAAAAAACGCATACTTCTGGTCCTCCCAAGATCAAGAGTAGTTCGCAAGTATCTGGCTGTTGCCACAGCTCACATGCTTGACACTCATTGGATATCAGAGCCATCATTCTTCTTCTTCCTATTAAGTAATTGGCTTTATACATGGCTACTCTCCTTTTTCTGCCATGTCATTTTCTCAATCAGTCTGTCTCTGCAGTTTGCCGCTAGACAGATGCAAACCTCGCTAACCTTGCGGAGTTGCTACTATCCACATTTTTTGCTTCACCAGCACATATCTCAACAAGCTTTCAATTAAGACCCAGATTAAGGTTCACAAATAATCACATGACGGATGGTTACATAATATACAAAGCAATATCTAAAATCAAAAAAAATAAAAAAAATAAAATGAAAACACTAAACAAAAAAACCCGCAGACTTGAGCCAGAGATAAAACCGTGGCTGAACCATGACAGTGAATTTGTGGTTGAGCTGAGTTTCACATCTCCTTATGCTGCACTCTCATCTGTGAACACTAGGAGGCAGCATCACTCGAGGCAATGCACACAACACTGCACTGCTATGGGACCTGAACATCTTCTTAATGCCGTATCTACCCTCTGCACATGCGTTTGTGTCATGAGTCACGATGACCTGGCAACACAAAATTCCACACACACTGTATGATTTTAGCACTGATTTTCCAGTCACAGTCAAATTTTTGACATTGTTGACAAAAAACCCACCGATCAGAGCCAGGTTGGCGCACATGTCCATCACCATGCACATGAAGTATTAACAGTCTCTAATGCATCTGAACCAGTTTTTGAGATGTCAGGTGCCCCAGCTTTTTCACCAGTTTGAAATTATCAACACAATCTATAGCTGAGCAAATCTACGACTAGAGTTGAGAACAGCAATGAGCAAAAGGCACAGAGAATGTGAGAGGAAACAAAATGAACATGGCAGAAAACGAAAAGCACTTGAGAATTATGTAGGTGCTTGTGTGGTTTCAGGGAATGGAAGATAAGTTGGAAGAACTCTGACAAGATTCTGCCCATGTCCCTCTAACCACTCTCTCCTCAATAGTTTGCTCTTCATTTCTCTTTTGTCTTTCTGAACAAATAAGAGCACAGACAATTTGTTCTGCTAGCTGCTCGAATGATTCCATTTTGGCAAAGTCATGTAAAAACAGACAGTGCTGTCTGATATGTTTTCATGAGACAATGAGGTTTTAGAATTGGATGCTCTCTGTTAGGAGAAAGATCTGGTAATTTTTGGACTGCTTGTATTTACATCACTACTATGATAAGACAATTCATTACAAGAAAACATGTCATGTAGTGAGAGTGATTTTGCAGTTTTGAAATGGCGAAATTTGAGTAGTCTGAGTCTGGCATAGTCGTCTCTTCTAAGAATACCAGGTGAGAACATGAGCCAGGCTGACACACAAGATGTCAGTGGCTAAAATATCTTCTGATCTGGCCAGTGTCTGAAAAACCAGAGGGTGTTGGAGTTGAGGGAGGCAACTGTGATTATCACAGCAAGTTGGTGAGTCAGCTAAATCCTGAATGGAGTATTTGAGCTGAGATCTTAACCAGCTGGGGGGTCCTGAGTGAGACACTGGATGTGAGGTTGGACCTGAACCATCCAGCATCACTGTATCTATAATAATAAAAGGCAAAGCCCTCACTGACTGACTGACTGACTAACTCATCACTAATTCTCCAACTTCCCATGTAGGTAGAAAGCTGAAATTTGGCAGGCTCATTCCTTACAGCTTACTTACAAAAGTTAAGCAGGTTTCATTTCGAAATTCTACGCGTAACGGTTATAACGATCAACAACGTCCTCCATATTGAACTTTCTTATTCATGGCCCCATCTTCACGAAATTTGGTAGGCAGCTTCCCTGTGCTAACCGAAACCAATGTACGTACTTATTTCGGTGGTATGACGCCACTGTCAGCCGCCATATTGAATTTTCCAACATCACTAATTCTCCAACTTCCCGTATAGGTAGAAGGCTGCAATTTGGCAGGCTCATTCCTTACAGCTTACTTACAAAAGTTAAGCATGTTTCATTTCGAAATTCTACACTTAACGGTCATAACAGTCGATAACGGTCGACAACGTCCGCCATGTTGAACTTCCTTATTTATGGCCCCATCTTCACGAAATTTGGTAGGCGGCTTCCCTGTGCTAACCGAAACCGATGTATGTACTTATTTCGATGGTATGACGCCACTGTCGGCCGCCATATTGAACTTTCCAACGTCACCAATTTTCAAACTTCCCGTGTAGGTAGCAGGCTGACCCCATCTTCACGAAATTTGGTAGGTGATTTCCCTGAGCTAACTGAAACCGATGTACGTACTTATTTCGATGGTATGACGCCACTGTCGGCCGCCATATTGAATTTTCCAAAAGTCACTAATTCTCCAATTTCCCGTGTAGGTAGAAGGCTGAAATTTGGTAGGCCCATTCCTTACAGCTTACTTACAAAAGTTAAGTAGGTTTCATTTCGAAATTCTACGCGTAACGGTCATAACGATCAACAACGTCCGCCATATTGAACTTTCTTATTCATGGCCCCATCTTCACGAAATTTGGTAGGCAGCTTCCCTGCACTAACCGAAACCAATGTACGTACTTATTTCGGAGGTATGATGCCACTGTCGGCCGCTATATTGAAATTTTCAACAGTCTTTGTTACTTATGGGCCCATCTTCAAGAAATTTGGTACACGGGTTCCCAACGCTAACTGAATCCTACTTACGTACATATATACGTCCATAGCCTGCAGCTTGGTCACCATGTGAGGCGGCGTTGGGTCCCCCATCCCAACGCCTCCCACGTTGTTGGCTGCCTGCCTATATAAGGCCGTCCGTCGCTCCAGTCTCTACATTCCCTTCCTTGCTTCGCCACGGGATTCACGTCTCCCTACTGATAACTACAGCCTTTTTGTTTAATCCACGGCTTCTCTGCTGTTTTATTGTTGTTTTATTACAATTATAGTAATTGTATAGGTATTTTACACTTACTTTACATTACTCAGGTACCCATTTCCTTCATCATTCCAACCCCCATTACAATGTCTTTCGAGGTAATCACCATCAATCAAAGAACTGTCACTTACCGAGTGGTTTCCATGCCCGGAGATGGCACCTACCTTTTCCATTCTCTGTGTTACATATTGCACGGCCATATCAGGCTCACTCTTGATATCCGGAGGAACATTGTGTCTTATGTATTGAATGACTGGGACAGGTTCAAGGTGTGGACTGATGACGGTACAGGAGATAATTATACTACACAGGAGCACTAGAAGAGTGAAATGCTTAACCCCTTCACCTATGGTTCTGCATGTGAGTTGATGGCTGCCGCTGAATTGTTCGGTTGTCGCTTTCAAGTGTACCGAAATGGCCAAATATTTTACACCTTTCGACAACCGCCAATGCCTCTTAAACATCTTACATTCACAGGTGACGATTTCAGTAGTGGACACTTTGATGTTTATGAATGTTTAAACTCTCAAAAGCTGGATGTGAAGTTATCGATGAAACCGGTTGTAAGCTTACAACGCTTGACAGATGGCGAATGTCACTTCAACACAAGTCCTGCAAATACTGTCGTAATTGAAACAAACCATGAACCTCAAACTGATTATGACAGCAGCAATCCAAGCTGTGAGATCTGAGACAAGATTACTGTTCACATGGCCAACTGTAAGTTGCATGCTCAAGAGTAAGCTCAGCGCACAGCTTGGTCATGTTACAACCGGAGGGCCGAACTGACAACGTGGTATACAAAGAGATCCTTAACAAATAATTATTGGCATATTTTCCCTCAGTTTAAAAAGGTTAAATTTTCTTCTTAATAAAAATTTTAATGCAGTACTTCGCCGCTGCGAAGTGCGGGTATTTTGCTAGTCTTCTATAAAAGGCAAAAGAATTCAGGGTGAGTCGGAGTCTCAGAAGAATTCAGAAGTAGTCGTAGTAGTAATAGCTTAAGTATTGTCATGTGTACAAAGTGTAGTGAATTTGCATGTCTGACCAACATGTAACACATAACCACTCTCTGGTGCCATAATGATGAAAATGCGAACAATAAAATGGTAAATGACCTAACTGGCAGAGCTGTGACTTAATCCACCTGGTATTTCACAGACTACACAGGTGGGCAAAGTGACATACTGTAGGGCAGGGTTTCCCAGCATTTTTTGTGTCGCAACCCACTTTTTCCCCATGGAAGTGTCTTCGCTCTTCCCTTTTGGTGATTCCAGCAGGATCGTTGAAGCAATTTTTGTCTTGTAATTCTCTCGTAATTCCCCACGATTGACTTTGCGACTCATTACCATTATAAACAACAGCAACTCATGATCCACCAGTGGCAGCCTGCAAACCGACTCAGCGGGGGGACCACAGGGAGTGCCAACAAGACTTGAACCAATTAATGCCACCTATGGAGGGTAACGTGACTGAACACGACGCACATATTGAACCCCTCAGCAAACTCCTCTGAAGACAAGAGGTGATGTGACTCACCGTAAAGCTCTCATTAGGCTGGACCTGAATGGCCCATTGTCATTCGTGTAACACAATGGGGGAAGTAAGGTGAGTTAGGATGACCAGAGAGGTCAGAAGGTGAATTTCTGTTCTTGTGTGTCCTTGCTTGAGCACATCAAACCCATCCTGCTCCATCTTCACTAGCTCCCAGTGTCTCACAGAATTAAATATAAAATCCTACTAATAACTTATAAAGCCTTAAATAACCTCGCGCCAAACTACATCAGTGACCTTCTCCATCACTATGTGCCTGTTCGCCCACTAAGGTCCCCTGATTCTGGCAATCTTGTTGTGCCCCACACTAATCTACACTCCATGGGTGACAGCAGGGCCTTCAGCTGTATAGCGCCCAGACTCTGGAATGACCTACCGAAATTAATCAGGTCAGCTGACTCCATGAATTCTTTTAAAAAACAACTCAAAACTCATCTGTTCAGGAAGGCTTTTAGCTCTACTTGACTTCATTCCCCTTCTCTCAGTTTACCTCTCTGTCAAGATGCTCATGTAACCTGTGTGTGGTGTGCAGACCATCAATTATGTGGTCTGTTAGGCTTTTCTCTGAATTTACTGTCTTACTCTTCTTTGTTTATTGGTTTAGTACAATGCTATATATCCTGATGTTCTTTCTTAAACTCTGTGAAGTGCCTTGAACATGGAAAAGGTGCTATATAAATAAAATGTATTATTATTATTATTACTACTGTTTTTTTGTTTAAAAAACGCAGACATTAATCTCCATTTTTGACTTTCGTCCATGCTACCCTGGAGACTTTTGAAAGTGCTCTTAAAAGCTGTACAGTTCTGAAAAGGCCAGCTGAGCATTGCAACGTGGATGGGAGAAAACAAACACTTTTGAAAACGCAGACACTAATTGTGCTCTGATTAGCTGCTGCTGATTTCTTATTTCATTTTTATTTAGCAGTTCCCTATTTGTGTCCTGCTCCGATTTGTTGGTGTTTATTATGTAGCCCTTTCCTGATTGGGTCCTGCTCATTACAATGTCTTGTTCTCTGATTGGTCACCCTTCATATCCCATCATAGTGGACACAGAGGAGTTGAGTACCATGGTGCTTGCTGGTGACTTTATGCCCACAGACACGCACATGTGTTGACTACAAAAGCCTCAACTCCAACCTGGTTAAGTGTTTACAATGCCACATAACTTGTGGAGAAATCGATGTGTGCTAACCCGGCTCCTGAGAGATCGATCACTCTAGCTGGAGTAAGGGTGTGCATTAGGAGATTAGAACAATCTAGACAAGAGCAGGCCATTCAGCCCAATGAGGCTCGTGATAACTATCCACTTAACTCTAAATAAAGCATCAATTCTAGTTTTAAAAGTCCCTAAAGTCCTACATGGCATTTTTGAACCCAGGTTTCTGTGACTATCCGGGTTATTAAAGTTCTTGTAAACACACTCATTGAATGATTATATTAAGGACTCAAATTCACCACCAAGTTCAGGGACTGGCTATTGCTTCTTTTCTTGTAATTTTGGCCCTAAAACAAGCAATATCATGCAAACTGAGTGTAGCACAACTGTAGAAATATTATTTTAATTTTATAAGACGACATAAAATACTGCATTGGCTTTGCTAAAGAATCCCAGAGAACAGCAACCTGCCAAAGTCTGATATTCTCAGAAGAGACTAATCAGAAAAAGGCCAGCTTGGCTAGAAAAGCACATAGCTGGCAACACTGTGGTGGGTGTGCCTTTCACACCATGGAAGCGTTAGCTTTTAAGATTATCTATCTATCCATTTTTGAACCTGTTTAATTTGATTCAGCCTGCCAAGGACCTATCCTGGCAGCATCAGGTGCATGGCAGCCACTAACCTGAGATGGGGCAAGCTCCAGTTTTATTGTTCGTTAATTCCAGTGCTTGGAGTGGGCCTTTACTCACTTCTTCCAGTTTCAACATGGAGTACTGGCACCTCTTTGGCAATTTTCACAAGGGACAGCCCCCACTAACCCCTGCCATTGTATCCAGGTGATCCAGGCAGGGTTGATAAGGCCAGCATTAATAGCCTTCGATTTGGACCTCCTGAAGCCAAAGCCACGTGGAGACCTTCTCTACAGCCTCTAAGGTGGACTTTATGACTCTCCTTTTCACTGCTCCTCTGATGCCAAGCAGGGTGCAGACATTCTATGATGAGCGGCCAGCAAAGCCTGTACCCGCCATCTCAGTGGGCTCGGGGTGAGCACTCCAGCTGCTTTTCCGGCACTGCTGCACCAGCTCATGGTACTTGGGATGCTTTCGTTCATTAGACTCTTCAATGCAGTCTTCCCATGAGACTGTCAGCTCCACTAGGGGCACCTGCTTTGAAGAGGCAGATGTTAAAGTCACGTCTGGTGTCAGAGAAGTTGATGTAATGTGGTCCGAGAACTTGAGCTGCCAGCCAAGTCTACTTGCAGCCCCCAGTCCAGTTTCACCTTACTGACACCTTGTCTCAGCGTACCAGTGGGTATCAGCTCTTTATCAGTTATCTTCATGGGGGACCCTGAACTTCGATCGATTTGTATTGTATTGTGATGATACATGTTTTAGCAGTACTGTCTTCATGGGGGACCCTGAAGTTCGATGATTTTTATTGCATTGTGACATGGTATGTTTTATCGTTTCAGCACCTTTTCTTAGTGTAGATCCAGCACCTCTTCAGAAATTTTCATGGGGACCCCTCCAACTATGTGATCAAATGTCACTGTAGTGCCATAAACAGATAAAGATCTGTTTTGCAGGAATAAAATTAAATGGTCAGATCAATACCTGTTTGGTAAAGGGAGGCCAGCACTGGAGGCAGGATGCACAATTAATTGTAAGACAATGATGGACATTTAAGTGTGACTCTAAAGTGTAGGGCACTCAATGTCAGGACAGAAGATGGACAACAATTAATTACCCAGAATTCCATAAAGGGTCTCCAAGAGGAAAGTGAGAGAGCCAATCACTGCCTCTAGGCCCCAAGTGCTCTAGCCAATTACTGACCCCGCTGTCCTGTGAATGAAGTTGTGATTTTCTTTTGTTCGGTTTCTTGCCGTGAAATTTTGCTCTTTGTAAACGTTCAGATTTGCTGGACAGTAGTTCAGCTTGTTTTTTTTTTTTTTTTACGGGTGAATAGTTTTAACAGAGACATATTCTGAATGGCACTGAATGCCCCAAGGCTGATTGAACCTTCGGAGACTTTTGGCCAGCTTAGACCAGCGTGTCCCACTACAAAGGGAAGAGCTTCTTGACAGAAATCACTGGGATCAAGAAAAGAATTTATGAGCACAGAGAGAGAAGGCAGACCTCATTCATTCAGCCCCTTAGTGAAGATGGTATTGTATCAGATCTTCATCTTGGGAAGTGAGAGGCTGTAAAAGCACTCGAGGAAGAGGAAGCTGAGCTCTGAGAATGAAGAGGGAAGCTTGGCAGTGCAGGGTCCACTGTTATGCTAGTAAGGCTCGTAGAAGATGCCTGGTATGGTCATTTATTGTCAGTTTCTAAAGGAGGGTCCTGCTGTTCAGACATGCATTGTCAAAGAGGTCCCCATGCTTGCTTAGGGGTGTGTCCTGTGTATGTGTGTAAGTGTGAGTGAGGTGGGTGGCTTTGGTGGGTTTCATTCTGAAAGCCCACCTCTTTCTTCTTTTTCCAAGTGTGGCTGCTTGGATCGGTTCCAGTGTGATGTTTTACATTATGCCACGGTTGTGTTTACCGGCAAGTAAATAATGGCCAGCTGCATTTCATTTCGGGGAAATGAGAGCTGAGCTCTGCACCCTGCTCTGAGGTTTAGAACCTGCCGCTTTGATCTTTTGATTGAGGCACAGAAGCCTTTGTGGTTGTTGTTGCACGAAGGGCCCGGGTGGTAACTGCAGGGTCCTGAGGGTGCGGCCCTCTCCATTTGAAAATAGGAGCACCGCTTTTTTCCAAAATTAGCACATTTCATGTTTGGTGTTTATGTCATTTTGCATTATAAAACTAAATAGCATTCATGCTGTCTTGATTTGCAATGCTAAGTAAAGTCTTGCCTGAATAAGGCTCATTCATTACAGAGGTGCCGCTCTCCTTACCATGCCTCATCCATTTGAACACTTGAGGCCCTCTTACATCATCATGATTGAAAAAAGCCGCATGCACTTCATGTGAATGTTGTACCTGCAGCTGTGCATCCAATTTTCAAACCCCTCTATTGCATGGAGTCAGAGGTGTGACAAGTAAGGTCTTCATATATCAGATAAAGTTGCTGGCAGTCTGCTTATTTTGGACCCAAACTGGAACTGTGGCCACAGGACAAGGAGGGTTTGATTGATCAGGTGAACCTTTGTATTCAGGCAATAACAGAAATTGTTGGAGAGCTGACTCAGCAGTTCTCAACAAAGGCCCTGCACACAGTAACCATTTCTTTCTTGAAAGAGCTACATTTTTAGTGTCTTAAGTAAATTTTTGGCAAGACGTTATGCATTCCATTAAGCAACATGGCACGCATCAATAGATGCACACCCAGTGGTGTTGCAGTGACAGGAAAGTGTCAGTAGATTCAAAGCACAATGCAACTTAATAATGACAGTAACAAATCAAAAATAAAGTAGAACTCCATAATCCAAGAAACTAATCCAAAATGATCAGAAATCATAACATTAGGGAGGGAGAGTCTAACCTCGCAGCATCAGGTACAAGGCAGGAGCCAATTCTGGAGCGGCAGCCTTCATAGGGTAGGCATCACCCCAGGCAGCCTGATTCCCAAACTCCATAGGCAGACTTCGGCCTAAAAGGGGAAACTGACGGTTAATGCATTTTTCACTTTATGTGTTTTAAAATACGCTAGAAAAACTACCCAAAAAACCCTTGTCGGGAAAAAATGGAAGGAACCTCGGGAAAGGCAGTTCAAAGAGAGACCCCTTTCAATGTAGATTGGATGTGCAGTGGATGTCAAACAAAAGGGGTTAAACACAATACAATATACAGAACAGAACATGAGTAATCCTCAATGCAGTATAATAGTACAATAGAAATATTACAAGTACAGCACAGAATTCAGTAGTAGATAATATCACATCATACGATTTGGATTTGTTCAGAATCCTGGAGACTTCGGCCATCTAGCTTGCCTCCCTCTATTGGTCATTCCACATCTGATACAGAGCTGGGCCAGCCAGTCCGATGAAAGAACCCGATCCTCCATCAGAGATGACTTTACCATTGGCAGGTAAAACAACCTGGCAGTTGGGGAGTGGCACCAAATGAAAGAAACAGAATAGGTGAGGTTTAGTATCATATTACTTATGTTTTAGTGCTAATGACTAACAATAGTGATACTGTCTGTACAGTTAAATCAGCAGCTCTAGTCAGGGTATGCTAAACTGAAGTAGTGAGTCTTCAGCCGGGATTTGAAAGCTGAGACCCAAGGGGCATCTCTTATAGTAGCAGGCAGACCATTCCGCAGTTTAGGGGCCCTGTAACTAAAAGCTCGACCTCCCACTGTTATTTTATTAAACCTTGGAATCATAAACAGACTGGCATCCTGAGATCTTAATGTATATTCTGTTTCGTAAGTGATAAGTTCAGACAAGTAAGCTGGACTTTCGCCATTTAAAGCTTTATATGTTAAAAGAAGGATTTTGAAATCTGCCGTAAACTTAACCAGAAGCCAGTGTAAGGATTAAAAAGTGGAGTTATGTGTTTGTATTTTCTTGTTCTTGTAATAAATCTTGCAGCAGCACTTTGGATTAACTGGAAGCTGTATAAAGAACAGTTTGAACATCCAGTGAACACCGAACTGCAGTAGTCAAACAAATCCTGCTTATTTAAAAAGTAATTTCCCAACATTTTTAAGATCGAAGAAACATGATTTAGACAACTTTGTAATGTGCACTTCAAGTGACATGCTAGAGTCAAAGATAACTTCCAAATTATGGGCTGATTCAGTATAATTAATGGTGATTCCAACTGAGTTAAATGATGACAAAATATTGTTGTTATCAGCATCATTCCCTCCAATAATTAACATCTCTGATTTTCTGTGCTTAAAGGCAAGTTGTTCTCATCCATCCACTGCTTTAATTCACTAACACAACTAATTAAAGACAACATCGTAGAAACTTCATTTGATCTAAAAGAAAGGTGTAAATGGGTGTCATCTGTGTATGAGTGAAAATTAACATGATGTTTTCTAATGATAGATCCCAGTGAAAGCATGTAAAGTGAAAACAGTAAAGGTCCAAGTACTGAGCCTTGTGGGGCACCATATCTCAGTTCTATATAAGTGTTCAGAACCTTTTCTGTGGAACTCCAAACTGTGCTCAAGTGCATCCTGTTTGCTTTAATTATCCTTGAGATGTGTATAGAACTGGATTGGAGTCCTCCTGTGGCAGACTGAATTAATTGGACATCATTTAGACAGTCACAAAACTGTGTATATAAGGACCCACAATTTACTCTACATGGCAGGACAAAACCAAGCCAGGAAAAACAAGGAACTCTATGTAGACCCCCATGATCCAACTGTGGTGAGGCATAGATCAAGGCAAGGGGATAAAACCATTTGTAGAGTTTTGAATATTCCCAGGAGCACAGTGTCCTCAATAATTGTAAAATGGAAGAAGCTTGGAACCACCAGGACTCTCATTAGAGTTGGCCATACTGAGTAAGCAGGCAAGATGGCCCTTAGTCAATGAAGTGACTGAGAACCCAATGGTCATTCTAACAGAGCTTTAGAATTCCTTGGCTGATATGGGAGAATCTGTCAGAAGGACACCTGTCTCAGCAGCACTCTGTCAATCAGACAATTATGGTTACACAGAAGCCACCCTTGAATAAAAGGCATACGACAGCATTTAAAGGAAAAAGATTCTCTGGTCTGATGAGACAAAATATGAATTCTTAGTGCTTAGTGCTCCAGGAACTTGAATACTATCTCTATGGTGAAGCATTATGGTGGCAGGGTCTTCTTAGTGGTAGGGACAATGAGCTGGTCATAATTATGAGAAGGATAAATGTAGCCAAATGCTGAGAGGTCCTTGAAGAAAACCTGCTCCAGTGTGCACACCACCGCATACTGGGCCGATAGTTCATCTGTCAATACAACAATGATCCAGCCAACACAACACCAGAGTGGCTTCAGGAGAAGCTCAGCCAAAGCTCAGCCTTGCATATCGGCAGAGAGACCTGAAGATGGCAGTTCACAGATGTTTAACGGAGCCTGAAAAGATCTTCCAGCAAGAATAGAATAAACTACCTAAATTCAGTTGTACAAAGCTTGTGGAGACTTAGCCAAGAAGATTGGTTTTCCTGTATAATTGATACCACAGGGGCTTCTACAAAGTACTGAATTAAGGGTCTGAATACTTAAATGAATGAGATATTTCAGTTTTTGACAAACCTTTCTGAAAACACAATTTCACTTTGACATTATGGATTATTGAGTGTTGATTAATAAGCAAACATGGGAAATTTATTCACTTATCTGAGTTGCCTCAAAAGCTTGCATATTGTAATCTTTTTAGTTAGCCAATAAAAGGTGTCATTTTGCTCGACTTCTCACTACGTCCACAAAGCAAATAAAGTGTATAGAAAGTGAAGGGGTCTAGAAATACTTAAAATAGCCATATGCCTTTTGTTTTTGGCGTGTGCACTTTTGCACCAAAAAATTGTTGTAAATGTTCACTCCTTACAAATGTCATCACTAAGTGGGTTCCGTAAAGCAGGGAAACATGTAAGGCCGCTGTATGTGCAAATGGCGTACCGTCTTTGCGTTCTTATATTAATTAAAATCCACAAACTCTTCATTAGAACCTGAATTCAGCCTGGGTGCAAACGTTTGGGTCCCACACGTCCTGTTTAAAATGGACGTCAGCACTATGTATTTAAACTTTTTTAAACTTATTAACACCTCTTAATTAAAAACTGGTAACTTTTTACCAATTGGAGATTTGAATTTGGGAGCCCATAGGCAAACACATTCAAATTTACATCAGGCATATACACCCAGTGTGAATTTGTTTTAATAGTGACTAATTTCGGGTGTGTCAATTCTTTTTTTTCCTGCCCATAAGGCATGGAAATGTTTAGACTTGAAAGCACAAAATACTGTATTTAAAAATAAGCCTTTTCACTTTGAATTTATTTGTTTGCGCGCACATTGCTAACAGTGCAGATAAAACTCAGAATGATTACAATTTAGAACCCTAAGGTGTACTAACATTTAGGATCCTTCTGTACAATAGGAGGTCAGCAAGTTCTTCTTGTTGAGCATTTCAAACTAAAATAATATGCTAAAGTCCAAAATATCAAAAGTAAAAAAAAAAATAAATAAATAAACCCAATAAACAAGGAAGGGTTGATAATAAGGAATTGAAATAAACAGGAAGAAGACTGAGCCAGTTTGCCACACTGGGCCTGGCACACAACACCAGCAGCCGGGTAGGGTGGCTAACCCTCCTTCACGGCATTAAATCTCCTCCTCCTTCTCCTGTCCAGTTTTCTCTGTCTTTCGGAAAGCAACTCGTTCTTTGTCCCTGTTTTTTCCCCACTCTGGTTAGCTATTGGCAGGAGTTTCCTGGTTACCTGTTTTTGGGTTGCCTTTCTTTTGCTGGACTAAAAAGGAATTCATCAGTCCTTTGCTGGTCTTCCCTGGAGCGCAGCCTAACAGGTGACTCATGTCTGTCCACACTGGCCCTTCAACTTTGAGTTTGTCTGTTTTCGTGGCCCCTGTGGTTTGCTGTGCATGCACAAGCCATTACGTCCATGGCAGTGCAGTATGTGGTATTTCCACACCATACAGCTCCATATGTCCTGGCCCAAAGACTCTGCCACGGCCTGGCACTCTCAGTATGAGCCGACACCCAGCATTTTATCAACCTAAACTAGTATTTCTTACCTGGACATGTTTGTGATGGGTCACCACATGATTGTGTTATTAAATGAATTGAATTCATCCAAGCACCAATTCTGTGGCAAGTAACATACTACTACCCACTATTTAGTGTACTATTTATTGGGGGTAGTATGTGATCTGACACATAGCCTATAATGCTGCTGAGGGCTTTCTTTTCTACGGCCATGCACTGATATAGCGTGATGCCGCACCCACCACTCAACGAACCACCTCAGGATCCCAAATTAGGACCCAAGCGCAGCTGTGCAATGGATGACACCTCAGCTCCACACTCCTTCAAAATGGAATAGAACAGTGTGAGGTTTTTAACAGTGGCTGGACTGCCAATCCTGCCACCAACCCCCTGAGTTTTCCCTGCAAGTTGGAGGACCCGCTTGCAAGGCTGGTTGCAGGTTAATGTCATACCTGGTACAGAGCAGTTACAGGTTAAGGGCCTTGCTCCGAGTGAAATCGGAGTGGAATCTGACATTTACAGGATTTGAACCAGCAAACCTCTGATTGCCAGCAGAGATTCCCTAGCCTCAGAGCCATCACTCCACCCAATAAAGTATAATACAGTAAATATTTCCAGTGACACCACCACCTCCTCATAGCCTGTGAAACAATCCAACTGGGATGACTGACAGCAAAGACACTCATTAAAAATGGAGAGAGGGGTGGGAATAAAACTGAGAAGCGAGCAAGATAAAGGGCGCTAGTTTGAAATGGCCAAAACACTGATTTTCAGAATGTGTTACTGAAGGTGAATCAATAGGATTAGAGTATATATAGTGCCATGAGAGTCTGTATGTTAAATGCAGTTTCATTGGTTGTGGGCAACTAGTCTGTGCCTCATTGCATGCTTGCCGTTACCGTAAAATCTGAATCCAAATCTGTAAGAGGTGCATATTAATATTTCATATTAAGTTGAGCCTTATTTGGCAAGGAAGAATTCCTCCCTGTAACACTAAAGTGGCTTAAAAGATTTCAGGCTACTGCTAATATGAAAAACATATTTGTTTGACCATTGAGGAGAAAATGATGTAACATCCTTTGTCCCAACCTGAGAGGGACACATTTCTAAGGTGGCCAAGGACTATCAGAAAGAGCAGGACCTCCCCCCAGAAGTCAGTCGTAAAAGCAGCTCCTGAGAATATAGAGGAAGAGGAGTGCAAGTAGAGCACTTAAGAGAAGCACTTACAGAAGACCTCTCCTCTGCTGCTAAAGCCCATTGGCCTGGGTGCATGGCCGGCCAGCAAGCCTAGGGTAGTGTGAGAGAATTATTTTAGCATTCATCTTAAAGAAACAGCATAAAGGGTTAATAAATGTCAGAAACCTGTTCAGGAACATCAGGAAATCAGATAAAGGCCAAGTGAACAACAAAGACTAATACACAAAATGTAATAAAAGATGACTCAAAGATCATCAGATGTCCTGTAAGCAAAAATGGACAGTTGTCACATACCCAGAAATTACAATGAAGAATAAGAATATAATAAAATAGATTTTTATTTTATATAAGTCATTTGGATGTAAACCAACAAACCAACCAGAGTAGATGTGTGCATTGTGTGACCCTGTATGTAAATTCAATAGTTCATCAAATGAACCTCTACCCTCTGTTTCTTTGCTCATTCTAACCATGTTGTATCAGGCTGCTGTGATGAGTGCTCCCTCTTCAGTGTGGTACTGCCAGAGTAATAAATGACGCAGATGGACAAGCCCTTCTCCTGCCTGATCACTGACTTGTCCTGGTAGAGGATAAGTTCCTTTCTTTATTTAAGATGTTGATTTCGGCCACAGTAGGATTCTGGCTCGTGGAGCTGGTGAAAGTGCGGCAGATGGCGTGGCCACTGGCCCCAGGTGAGCAGTGTCAGGCTGAGCCAGTGGTGTGTCGTGTTATGTCAGTTTATTGTCACATCACGTAACACAAATGTACAGGTGAATGAAAAACGTGTGCAGGATCCTTAGCAAAAATAAAGCTTACATATAATAAAATACATTTACAGTAAATTTCAATTTGCCAATCATAGTCTCTTCAAAAATTAACACATTACTTAAGTAAACTCAGACATACGTGAACAGAAAATAGTCAAGTGTAGATATGTACATGCAGACACTGGGCAAAGCATCCAGGAACATAAGCATTTGCCACAAAAAACTGTGTTGTAAAATTTAGGCATTTTCTATAAAATTCAAAAAAAAATCTTGCATGACTTCGCATTTTATAATGTGGGCATTGGGGCTCGGAGAACCACCAAAAAATAAAAACTTAAAAACTTACTGAATACACCCATTTTTCAAGTCAACAAATTTATCGAGCATTGATCCGCATCTTGAGATTGCACACACGTTTAAAATAGCCTATACATGACATTTTCAAACAAAATTATATGAGACTAGCGACTGGGAGCCCGATCGAATCGGGCTATAAATTCTACGTTTGTGAAATCCATACTTTCTCTGCAAAGAATTATTTGTTTTATTAAGTCCTTGAAATGATTTTGTTATCATGTCACTGATTTGTGCTTAAAATAGACCTTTTCGGCTGATGTAATGAAGAGCTTCCTGTTTAAACGGGGCTGTGAGACGTGAACTCAGCTCTTCGGCGCACCTTATTTGATTTTTTCCAGCAAACAAATTTTCAAAACAAACCATATTATACAACTCTAATCAGAGTTGGAGTAATAATTATGTTGGCGTGGTCATTTAGATCTGAGATTGGCTAAAATTTAAACAATGACTGTTGTTAATACCCAGCCGTCATTACTCAGTTTGCCAATAGATATCAGAAGGACGGATGCCAAAACCGGACTGTCCAAAGATAGATTTCGACGTACCAAGCAAATGGCGATACGTTCTAAATTACTTACAGTTCCAGAGCTGTCTAAGGGTTTAAGTCAGTCGACGATGGTAGTCCTGGAAAGTACGCCCCACCAAAGCAACGTTCCAAAAACCAACTGAACTTACTGTTATCTGCTCGAACCAACACCGACTTACTATACTCAGCCGTCCAGCGGCGTCACTGAAGCATTCGAACATCCTTAGCCAATCATGCAATACTGCGTCCGCGTTTGCCACGTTATGTTCTAACTACAGTGGCAGAGTCCCATTGCATGGTTCTGACTTGTATTGAGTCGAGGTATTGACGCGAACACTATACATACAGATAGTATCAAATTATATGTAAGGATTCACTCATATTAGATAAAGACCAGCTTGTCACACTCCCTCAGAACCATTCACCCTGAGGGGCATGGTTTCCTCTTGAAAGACAGAATCACAGTAAACATTTCATTTCTTTATTTATGTGAGAACTCCACCTGTAGAGTCACAACTGTCACATGAGCAAAGAGAAAACGCATCCTTACCTTAGAAAAAATAGTATCAGGAATAAAGGCGATAAAATTTTAATTTACAGATCACTTTTGTTGAAAATCCTGTGGCAGTTTTGTTTTTTGAATGGGTAAGGCTTTATTGCAAAATGTCAATGGGTTAAACTGCCCATTGGGGCCATATGCATGTACAGGTGCATCTCAGTAAATTAGAATATACAGTGCATCCGGAAAGTATTCACTGCGCATCACTTTTTCCACATTTTATGTTACAGCCTTATTCCAAAATGGATTAAATTCATTTTTTTTTTTAGAATTCTACACACAACACCCCATAATGACAACGTGAAAAAAGTTTACTTGAGGTTTTTGCAAATTTATTAAAAATAAAAAAAACTGAGAAATCACATATGCATAAGTATTCACAGCCTTTACCATGAAGCTCAAAATTGAGCTCAGGTGCATCCTGTTTCCCCTGATCATCCTTGAGATGTTTCTGCAGCTTAACTGGAATCCACCTGTGGTAAATTCAGTTGATTGGACGTGACTTGGCAAGGCACACACCTGTCTATATAAGGTCCCACAGTTGACAGTTCATGTAAGAGCACAAACCAAGCAAGAAGTCAAAGGAATTGTCTGTAGACCTCCGAGACAGGATTGTCTTGAGGCACAAATCTGGGGAAGGTTACAGAAAACTTTCTGCTGCTTTGAAGGTCCCAATGAGCACAGTGGCCTCCATCATCCGTAAGTGGAAGAAGTTCGAAACCACCAGGACTCTTCCTAGAGCTGGCCGGCCATTTAAACTAGCAATCAGGGGAGAAGGGCCTTAGTCAGGAAGGTGACCAAGAACCCGATGGTCACTCTGTCAGAGCTCCAGAGGTCCTCTGTGGAGAGAGGAGAACCTTCCAGAAGGACAACCATCTCTGCAGCAATCCACCAATCAGGCCTGTATGGTAGAGTGGCCAGACGGAAGCCACTCCTTAGTAAAAGGAACATGGCAGCCCGCCTGGAGTTTGCCAAAAGGCACCTGAAGGACTCTCAGACCATGAGAAACAAAATTCTCTGGTCTGATGAGACAAAGATTGAACTCTTTGGTGTGAATGCCAGGCTTCACGTTTGGAGGAAACCAGGCACCGCTCATCACCAGGCCAATACCATCCCTACAGTGAAGCATGGTGGTGGCAGCATCATGCTGTGGGGATGTTTATCAGCGGCAAGAACTGGGAGACTAGTCAGGATAAAGAGAAAGATGACTGCAGCAATGTACAGATACATCCTGGATGAAAACCTGCTCTAGAGCACTCTTGACCTCAGACTGGGGTGACGGTTCATCTTTCAGCAGGACAACGAACCTAAGCACACAGCCAAGATATCAAAGGAGTGGCTTCAGGACAACTCTGTGAATGTTCTTGAGTGGCCCGGCCAGAGCCCAGACTTGAATCTGATTGAACATTTCTGGAGAGATCTTAAAATGGCTGTGCAACCTGATGGAGCTTGAGAGGTGCTGCAAAGAGGAATGGGCGAAACTGGCCAATGATAGGTGTGCCAAGCTTGTGGCATCATATTCAAAAAGACTTGAGGCTGTAATTGCTGCCAAAGGTGCATCGACAAAGTATTGAGCAAAGGCTGTGAATACTTATGTACATTTACTTTCTCAGTTTTTTTTATTTTTAATAAATTTGCAAAAACCTCAAGTTAACTTTTTTCACGTTGTCATTATGGGGTGTTGTGTGTAGAATTCTGAGGAAAAAAATGAATTTAATCCATTTTGGAATAAGGCTGTAACATAACAAAATGTGGAGAAAGTGATGCGCTGTGAATACTTTCCGGATGCACTGTAATTGCAAAGTTAATTTATTTCAGTAATTCAATTCAAAAACTGAAACTAATATGTTATATTTATTCATTACACACAGAGTGATATATTTCAAGCATTTCTTTCTTTACATTTTGCTGATTATGGCTTATAGCTAATGAAAACCCAAAATTCAGTATCTTGGAAAATTAGAATATTGTGAAAAAGTTTAATATTGAAGACTCTTGGTGTCATATTCCACTCAGCTAATTAACCTAAAACACCTGCAAAGGAGTCCTGAGCCTTTAAATGGTCTCTCCGTCTGGTTCAGTAGGCCACACAATCAGACTGCTGACTTGACAGTTGTCCAGAAGACAGTCACTGACACCCTCCACAAGGAGGGGAAGCCACAAAAGGTCATTGCTAAAGAAACTGGCTGTTCACATAGTGCTGTATCCAAGCATATTAATGGAAAGTTGAGTGGAAGGAAAAAATATGGCAGAAAAAGGTGAGCATAACTGTAGACTGCGGCTGGAGTCAGTGTTTAAAGAACCACTACACCCAGACGTATGCGGGACATGGGCTACAACTGTCACATTCCTTGTGTCAAGCCACTCCTGAACCAGAGACAACGTCAGAAGCGTCTTACCCGGGCTAAAAAGAAAATGGACTGGACTGCTGCTCAGTGGTCCCAAGTCCTCTTTTCAGGTGACAGTAAATTTTGCATTTTATTCGGAAATCAAGGTCCCAGAGACTGGAGGAAGAGTGGAGAGGCACAGAATCCAAGCTGCTTGATGTCCATTGTGAAGTTTTCACAGTCAGTGATGATTTGGGGAGCCCTCTGCTGGTTTTGGTCCACTGTGTTTTATCAAGTCCAGCGCAGCCGTCTACCAGGAGAGTTTAGAGCACTTCATGCTTTCCCTCTGCTGACAAGCTTTATGGAGATGCTGATTTCATTTCCCATGCCCACGCTGCCAAAAGTACCAATAATGACCATGGTATCACTGTGCTTGACTGGCCAGCAAACTCGCCTGACCTAAACCCCATAGAGAATCTATGAGGCATTGTCAAGATATATGCGTTTCACTTTTTGAATTGAATTACTGAAATAAATGAACTTTTCGATGATATTCTAATTTATTGAGATGCACCTGTATAGTCTGAGTGGCCACGTTTGTCAGTTACACCGAATGTGTCTCAACAGTCTGAGCACATACTGTATATGACTGGTGATCCTGTCGCGTCCTCGATTTCTAAAAATCGCACAGTGTATTCCTGGCCTTGGTGGAGCAGTTTGGTTCAGTATCAGCTTACCTAGTAAGAACCATGCCACTATTTCAGTCACTTCAATGCCAGGTTGTCCAGGTGCATATAGAAACTTCTAGACATTAGTCAGTTTACCTGTCCAGTTGTTCCCATCATTTGTGCCTTATCATGCGTTTAAACCAAACGCAGCGGCAGTTTGCCTTCTGGACCAGAGGTCAGTGGTCTCTGTGCTTGTGAGCAGATGTGTCCATGTGGTGACCCATCCAGGACGTGTTTCTGCTCGATGCGCCCTGTAATGGAGAAAGTGAGTCTGGAAAATGGATTGCTGAATTATATCTAGTTTGTACTGTTGTAATATTCATTAATTATTACATTATACAGTAATGATAATAATGATTTTAGTAATGACTGCTAATTACTACATCAATGCAATTAAGAGAAATTTCACCGAGTATATAAATTTTATTGGCCTTTTTTCTGTATTAAATTGTAATTATAAACTCATAAGCAGCTCAGTTTTGATAAGTAATCATTAAAATCCTATTTCTAAACCATATGGCCATAAGAGCAGATGACACAAGAGGTGCCGATACTGTATGGTATTTATTATGGAACAATGGAAAATAATGCAAGACTTACTGTTTTCAATTTTATAACATTTTTTGTATTAATAATTCAAATGTATGAAGCAGCACAGACTTTATTTTTAATACTTATAAACATCCATCCATCCATAACCTGTCTTCATTGAGGGGAGAAAAGCAAAAGCAAGGATCTATGAAATAAACATGAATTAGGCATTATATAAGGTGTAAATTAGTAATGAATTTACAGAAAAGAATGCAGCATTATTTAAAAATCATCAACAATAATAAAACACTGATTAGAAAGCAATAAAGCCTAACACCGTTGCTGTTTGATAAATATTAATGTATCTCACCTCACTCATATTGCTTGATTTACAAACAGAAAATTGCTGCTTGAAACCCGATTGATGCCAAAAAGTTTATTCTATTTTATTTTAACTATAAGCTCACCAGAAGCGGAGAAAACGAAATGCTTTTTTTTTCTTGTTATCTTCATGCTTCTCCCACCCTTAAAGTAATGTGCTTGAGCAGAGTTTATTCTGAACGGAACTGCAGGAGACTTGAAGGTTAAGGTGAGAGCAGCCAAGTGACCTTCATTATGGTAATGCCATTTAAGGGATCAGCGCTTGAGCCATGTTTGGGGTGTTTTAACAGGCATTTCTGAAACAGGATGAGAAAATACAGTAAAAATAATAATAACAGTAATAGCCAAGGAAGAATGATGTACATCAAAAATAATGTTGACTCAGCTTCCATATTTATTTGAAGAGATGGCAGGTCGAAGGAAACCACTGATGCCTGAAGACACTGGAAGTGTCCACATTTCTCTTCTGGTAAACATCTCATTTAAGACTTGCTTTACTTATTCTGTCTTTCTTTACTTTTATTTCCAGAAGATGACTGTGGTAGCAGATTGCTTCCCGAAGTAGATTCTGGTGAAGATGCGGGACTGGGGACGTGCATGTCTGCTGAAAAGAGTAGCCATACAGGTCTGGCTGCCTTAAGTGAAAATGTAACATGTGAGTAGACGGACCTGCCCAGCTGTCTCACTGGGCTTTTCAGCTCATTGGTTAACAGAGTATTTTATGGCGGCACACTTTGTAGGTAGTCTCAATTGCTCTTATTGTATAAACACTTGCAACACCTAACTGGGAAGGGTGGGGATAAACAGAAAGAACCACAGCATTTTCTGGCCTTTCAATGAGGACATTTCACCCATCAGGTGGATCCATGCAACCCATTAGAGGTCTGCTAACTCCCAACACTCAAGCAAAAAGAAAGTGAAAATGCCAGGATACGGGTGGTAGGATGACAGAGTGTGTGCAGCGTGGTCCATAGTGGATAAGGCTTTGGTCCTCAAACTCTGAGGTTGTGGGTTCAACTGGAAAGAAAATGTAACCAGTTGTATCTCAAATGTCTTAAGTCATCTTGGATAAAGGTGTCAACCAAATAATAAGTAATACAAATAAACAGCGTAGCATTTGGAGCACCATCATAGTATTTGAGAGGCTATGTGTTATAATCCCGTCTTGAGAAGATGGCTTGTAGTCCCCAAAACCAAATACAATGAGATTAAATCTAATAGGCTGTGTGTAATGCAATGCAATGGGGTTAGGCCTACAATGGCGGTCATAACATAGACACATCTGAGCAGTCTAATTCATAAGACCGTTAAACTGTAATAATAAATGGCCAGACGCTAGGTGGTATGCATCTTACCCTTTGCATGTGTGACTTACACTTGTTCAAATAGAAGACAAGGGTAGAAAGACAGAAGGTCCTGCAACAATCTTTCTCTATTGGGGTTGCATAAGGAAGATAGAGGATGTCCAATGACAACCTTAGATCCATCTCATCATCCAGATAGCCACTCGAGGGGGCCTGCCATCCTCTAAATCAATGTTAAGGTTGCTGTTTGGACCTTCAGCACTGAAAAGGGACACATGGTCAGAGCCGGCACCAGGGAAAAATCTGTTTCTGGGGATTTTGGTTAACATGAAGTCATTGCAGCTACCTAAGTAAAACTTTATTTTTAATTTCAGCACCTCTATGCACATTACTAAATACTACTGAATAGTCATTAACAAAATTTGGCATTATAAAATCAGTCAGATTCTTTATTTAAGCCAATGTCACATGTCACACTAAGTCAGTTTAAATGACTGAAAATTACTGGGCATGTCAAATTAATGCGACTTTCCAGCACAGACGTGCTCGCCCCTTTTTGTGACAGCCAGTAGCGTGTTGCCCGACGGAGCTGTTGCTATACAAAGAATTAACATGTATGGTGAGTACAGCCGAAATCTCAGCTCTTTTTTTCACTTTTTTCATTTTGTCATGGCATGTAAAAAAAAACACGAGATATCAGGCAGATGAACTTCTCTTCTGTTTGTGAGGTCCCAAACACCGAAGTTCCTTATTCCTTATCGCTGCATTCTATGAGTTGTCGTCTCTCATGAATACACAAATTCAAGCTTTGTCTAATGCGACATGGCATTTAATGAACTGATATTTGCTTATTCTTCCCTGCGTGGAGTTTGCATGTTCTCCCCTTGTCTGCGTGGGTTTCCTCCGGGTGCTCCGGTTTCCTCCCACAGTCCAAAGACATGCAGGTTAGGTGCATTGGCGATCCTAAATTGCCCCGTGTGTGTGCTTGGTGTATTGGGGCGTGTGTGTGTGCACCCTGCGGTTGGCTGGCGTCCTGCCCAGGGTTTGTTTCCTGCCTTGTGCCCTGTGTTGGCTGGGATTGGCTCCAGCAGACCCCTGTGACCCTGTAGTTAGGATATAGCGGGTTGGATAATGGATATTTGCTTATTCTATCAAAAATCCCTGCTTAAAACATAACATGGTTACGTCACTCATTTCCTCCAACATTTAACTTCCTTAACTGATTCATTGATATTGGGAACAATCTATTTATAAATGTTAATATAACATACTAGGGGGCTTTGCCCCCTGCTCGCTTCGAACATTTAAAAGCCTGTACAGCAGCTGTCCTTTTGTCTCACTGCCTTGTCTTGCGGGACGTTAAAGTGTCTCCGAGAAAATCATGTCTCGTCTCTTTCCCAGCCTTCCAAGATTTTTTTTTAATAAGAAAGTGAAATGTATTACATGTGGAATATCAACAGTTCTTGTAATAGGGAAGCTCAGTTCACTTAACAAGCAAACATCCCGTTCTCAAAACCAAATAAAATTACCAGTAAAGCACTTTGCCCCTAAATTGATGGATACACATTGAGAAGTTACTATGAGATGGTTCAAAAAGCGCGAAAGCTGCAGCTTTTATTATTGCTTGTTAGTTTTTAAATATGGAACCAGAGTAGGATGTTAACTGGATGAATGAGAATGTACTCCGTACTTAACTGCGCTGAGGGTGGGAATTAGGGGCTGGTGTAGTTAGTGCAGCTATTTTTTACGGTGCAAGTTCAGTAAAGCAAATGTCCCATTGCGTGACTTCTACTTGAAGGGGATGCCAATCAACTGTAGTTACTGATCTTGCTGCCTGAAGATGTCAGAGTACATGACTAGGAATCACAGGGTGTGTCAAATTAGTTGACATTCTGGCACAGTGTCACATTTCACAGTGTCACAGGTTTGCCTCTTTTCCTGACAGCTAGTAATGTTCTGCCTATCAATGTTGGTGCAGAATGAGTACTTTCCAGGTGCGGCAGGTTCTGCAATAATCTTTGCAAACCCATTTTGTTGTGTTACTAAAACACGAGACATCAAACAGATGAGCGAGGTGCAAACATAAGAGAAAATCAAACCTGTTTTGTTGGGTCGAGTTGCAGACTTGTTGAACTGAGTTGATGGATGTGCCTCTTTGCCCATGGTGCCTGTTTTGGTACTCTGTGAAGCTCTTAAATATAATCATGCTACGTCTGGTCTCTTTCAGCTGTCTTCGACATGTTACTAGTTAGTTTAGAATGACGAGAGCTGAATTTTGTTAGCCATTTTTGTTTTTCTCAACTTTCGTTGCCTACTTGTGTGTCATATCTCTTACATTTATTGAGACTTGGTGAGCTGAGGCCCGCATGTGGGTAAAGCTTCTGTGTGGACAATGTGACTGTAGTGGGAGGCTTTGTGGCTGCGGACAACCCACTGTGATTGACTTCAGCCAGGAGACGTAAGGGTCTTCATTTTGAGCGTCAGTAAAAAATAAATTCCAATATAATATTCTCTTTTTGTTTCTATTGAAACTGAAAATGGAACAGCACTTCTACTAGTGTTTTTCATTTTAAAATAAATCTGAAGCACACACTTGAATGACAATTTAGCCATGATTTTTACGTTTTTAGGGAAACTAAGCACATTCACATTTAAGGAATCACTCATTAGAAATATTCAGTGACAGAGGAATCAATTTTTTCAGGCCAGGTGAAGTCTTTAACCTTCACCTTAAAATTTAAACAATAAAGGGCTGTTTCTTGGTACAAATAAGAACTTCATTACTCTCCCGAATGTTGCTCTCACAAACCATAAGGCTTAGTGTTGTGTGTGTCAGTTCGTGCAAATTAAGCTGGCTAAACTTTTTAGCTCTTTTTGAACTCCTAAGCACATTAGTGTATATTTGTTAATGGTTTCTTTCTAGCAGATCCATCCTTCTCAAACGCTGGGCTCTGAATATAAAGACTGAGCCATTTTTTGTGCAGCGTCTTAAACTGGGCCTACTGACTTATGTTATTAGGGAATACTTGACAAAATATTAAAAGCTAATTAACCAAATGCAATAGAACCGATTCCTCCAGGCCACTGGTATTTCCAATCTATTTTTTAAGCAGATCTTTGCTCAGGCAGAACAATCCCTATTTTTGGATAGAATAAAAATTGCAATGTTCTATATTTAAAAGTTTAATAAAATTAAATGGACACAGGGCTGTTACTAATCTTTATAGTCTGCTCATATTTCATTGCTTTGCTTGTGTAGGCTGTCAAATGTTAAAAATTTGGTGAGTAAGAACAGTTATGAAATATTAACAAAAGGCACTTGGTGTCACATCCATGTGTGGGTATGGTGAAGCTACAGTCGTTCATAAGTGTGGTTTTAAGGGCATGGTCCATGACTAGAAGATCTGACAGGCTTCAAACATACACACACACTGGACTAGGCATTTTTAAATGAGCATCCGCAACAGCCATTAATTAATTTGTAACAAGGCCCAGCCTTTATGAAGGTCAGAATGGACGATGGTGCTGGAATGTTAGTTTGGAATTGGATAGCATGTTCTTATGCTTCCTGTCACTCCTACACTGGCAATGCCATACCATACTATACCATTTTCTAAGCCAGCTTAATCCTAAACAGGGGCACGGGGGGCTGGCAGCCTTTCTCAGCAAGCTTAGATTTCAAGGCTGGATCAGTCCCCAGACAGGGCACCAGTCTGTCACAAGGAGAAAACAAAAGGTGAAGTGAACTATATGTAAATAGAGCAAAAATGATTCACCTTAGGTGCATTGGCGATCCTAAATTGTCCCTAGTGTGTGTGCTTGGTGTGTGGGTGTGTGTGTGCCCTGCTTTGGGCTGGCGCCTTGCCCGGGGTTTGTTTCCTGCCTTGTGCCCTGTGTTGGCTGGGATTGGCTCCAGCAGACCCCCGTGACCCTGTGGTTAAGATATAGCGGGCTGGATAATGGATGGATGGATGATTCACCTTTCAAATGCTCTTTCCCTGGTAGCAATAAACAAAAATGATGTACTATATGTATATTATTTGCAATATATGCAAGTGAAAAGTACAAAACACACACACAGTATGGTTTGAAATTGTCCCTGATTAGAATAGTCACTAGAAATGAATGAGATGTGTGGTAGTCATTCCGATCAAGAACTGAAAATGAAAGTGCAAGGATCTGAAGACAGCGCCGTCCCCATTGATACCACTGTCTTATAGACGCTAAGGATGCGTATACGGAAGTTTCCTCAGCTGACCGCATTTCTATCCTTGGTTTTGTCAAGTGCAGTAAAGAACCTGTGTGATTTTTATTCTTTTGTTGTCCACCCATTTCATTGCTAGCCCCCCATTCATATTCATGTGACCAGGAAACAAATGCAGCATGAAACTGCAAGTTCCACCTCGGAGGGTAAGTGCTGTCCATCAGTGCCTTTCCATCTCTTTGCTCTTTAACGGGGTAACCATTTACACTTATTTTACCAAATATAAAAGAATTTAAAGAGCAGAATGCAACAGATAAGGCTCTGTGTAGGCCAGCTATAAATTTGATGTTTAAAAATAGCAACCCAGCTCAGCAAGTGAAGAGCATTTCATGGCATAATGTTGGAATTGTTCTTCATGTAAATAAGCACCTCGCCTTTGTATTTGTTAACACAATTCATTTTGAGCTCAGTATTCAAGTAGATTAAGACTTCATTATTTGAACTTGAAGGCAGACACTCCTGTGGCTTGAAGCAGCTTTGCTCAAATCGTATTGAAAGTGTCCAGTTCTGAACTTTGATTACACAAGTTCAATAATGGATCCATGGATGGCCTTGTATTTAAAGAATATTCAGGCGACATGGAGATGTGTATGATTTTATCTGCACTTTCATGGTCACATGGAGTCGGGAAACAATCTTAGCCAAGACAAGCTAAGGCCTGTCACCTTGTCTCACTTTTTTTCTTATTCATTCTCTGTCTTACTAGGAACTCGCTAAGCAAAATAAGTACATGTAAAACAGATTTTAATGATGTATATTTATCAGCTTGTCCCAGTACAAATATGTTTAGATTTATAGAAAGATTTTGTGTAGAGAGATGCATCATCAGTCCGAGTGTCGTGTGGCTGCCATTTTTCTTTACTTTTTTATAAATATGTTGGTATGAACATAACAGAAATTTAAAACTAGTCATATGAACAGCTGACCTTGCTGATCCATTAAAATATATCTTTTAATTTTGAAAATATTGTAAATCGCACTGCAGATTCAGGGGTGATATTGTTCAGGTTCACACAACAGGCCTTCTATGTCCTTTGGCAGTCAAGTAATGCCCAGGTGATGCCAGTCCTGTAAGTGCTTCTCATTTCTCCGCACACCAGTGGGTTCACCCCAACTCATTCCCTTCCCAACACATATCTTGTAGTTTGTAGGTTTTCATTTTTTGCAGGGCATAGCCTGGGTGTCTGCCCCAGTCCATCAGTGAAAGAATACATGAAGATGGAATTTTTGTATTCTCACAGCACCCAGTACTACATCCACCCCCATGCCCTGAAATTGCCTTTATTATGAGAAGCCCATCTATGGATGCTCTGTGTGTATTACAAGGTCTTATGTCAATAAATCAGTCAGTATTTATTTATATAGAGCCTTTCCACATCATGCAATGGTGCATTACAAGTACTGAGTACAGTTGTTCATATATAAAGGATGGTGCATGAAGAAACAGAAATGGGCATGGTAAGGAGGTAAGGCTAGCAGGAAGCCCCCATGCACTTTGTGTTTTCTTTACTTAGTTCCATTATATGTGTGTGTGCTGAAGAGAAGACAGTGGAACAGCAGGTTTGGATTGTGGAGCCGGATGTTCTTAAAGGCTCCTTCAAGTTAATATGTGAGGGGTTCTTGGAGTAATGTCCTGTTATGCGTGCTCCTGTGAAATTAACAGTTACTGCAGCTGGTGAAAAAGTGGCTTACTAATGCACACCAACACCAAGAAATCCTTCCTTAAGGTTGTCACCGACATTGGGCATCGTATGGAAAGAAGTCCTTATAAGATGACATGGTGATTAACACAATTTACAGACTGCTTCTGTGAACCTATTTGCATTGCTGACGGTGGAGATCATTTTCAACAAAACCTTTAAAAGGTCCAGTAACTTTCTCCTGTAACTTGCCTTAATAATAATAAAAGTGCAGTATAACATTTGTTATTATTTTCGTAATAAGGCCCTTAATGATATTGACACTAATGCTGAGCTGCTGTTGCATGTGCCACTCTGTAGATTTATAATTGGCACTCCAGTGGTACTGCAGATACCGAATGTCAGCATTTTAGTTGAAAGTCCAACCTTTAGGCCAGACTGCCTGTTGCGGGACTATGGGAGCAACATTTTGCAGTAAAATTTCAGATCAGTTGGAGATAATTTTGTATTTTTCCAAATTGGCTGTTACACCACGGAACCATTTTGTTTTACCAACATATTAAAATAGTAGAAATGTCAAGTTCTGGTTAAGGTTATGTCACATTAGACGACTGTTTCAGTTATTTTCTGCCATAGCCTTCATTGACATAATCCAAGCGAGTCGGAGGCAGACAGTGCCATAATCCTGTATAATGTGACATACCCAGTGACTCACTCCGAGTCTGCGACTCTCACTGATAATGTCAAACAGGTCAGATTTTGACTTTAGTCGCAGGAGTGAGCTCTGTGTGCATGAGAGATGACAACCAATAAATACTCATGCAGACATACAATGCATATAATGTTAGCGATGAGGAATAACGAACGCAGGTGTTTTGGATCTCGCAAACAGAAAAGGTCATCTTTCTGATGTCTCGTGTTTTACGTACTAAAAGTGGCCAAAACTACGGCTAAACTCGCCATACCTGTTAACCCTTCAGACTGCACTGACTCAGTCAAGCAGCATGTTATTATTTATCATAAAAAGGTTCGAGTACACCTGTGCTGGAAAGTTGGCATTTTGCCACTAAATTAAAAATGCCCAGTAATGTTCAGTCATTTGAATTGATGTGGTCCACCGATGAAATCGCCGACTGCAATCAGAAAATCTGATATACCAAACGACGTAATGTGACATCGCCGTCAGGTGAGTTAGAATATATGTAAAACAATAAAAGATGAAGGGAGGCACGTGGCACAGTACTGGCATTGCTGCCTCACAGTAAGGAGATTAGGGTTTGCATCCCAGGTCCTCCTTTCCTGTGTTTTCTCCATGGTTTCCTCTCACTGTCCAAAGGCATTCAGGTTAGGTGAATTTGCAACGCTAAACTGGGCCTAGTGTATGCTTGGGTTAGGGTGGGTGTGTGTTCACTCTGCAATGAACTGGCAACTTGTTTCCTGCCTTGCACCCTAAGGTAGTTGGGTTAGGATCCAGCACCCCCCACGACCCTTGACTTGATTAAGCAGGCTAGATAATGTGATGACGTGAAGATTAGTCCATTGTCTGTTGTTTCCAAGTCCACAAGCACACTCCCCTCATCACGTCCATATGTTTGTCTTTCTATAATCCTGCTCCATTTAACCCTAACCTGTATTATTATATGTACTAATCCTGTATTTAGTAATTAGTATTGTCCATACATTTATTTTACTTGAGAATATGTTCACAGCACTCTGTGCCTGCACTCAGTGAAGAGTGTTACACAAAACATAAGTTGTTCAGAAGGTGCGGTGAACCACCAGGGCCTGAAGGGCTTGACTGGGTAATTGGGTTTTGATGCAGGGTCCTGACCAATATGACCTCTCACTGCCATGTGTGGTTTTTACACTTGCTGTGGCATATTAGATCATGCATTTTGCATTTTAAGAGGGCTTTGACATCCTGGTATCTCCATAGGTATGAGGTGCAGTTTCTTTCTGTAACTGCTTTTCTGCCTTAGACAAACTACCTAAATTTAGACACCAAGCGTATTTCTTCTCCTTCAGCTCTGATTCATTTGTGAAATTTGAAAGGGCGGGAGACAATAACTCTTTCACTGCAACTGGAAGGAAAGGCAACGGTGCGTTTATCTTTCTAATGTGCCTAACGAGCAATTTTCAACAATGAGAATTCAAATCGCTTGCGTTCCACCATTACCCTCACTTCACGGTCACGTCTTTGTCATTATTTTAAAAAGCTTTGCAAAGATTAAAAAATGTCACTGCAGTCACTATTTAACGGCACTACTTAACATTTTCATCTGGCTCTCCTAAAGAAATATAAGAGCATTAAACAATTAAATATTCAGCATTGCTACCAATTTGAAGGGCCACCGGATTCCACAGCTGTGCGACACTTGTGGAAATGTCAGCTTCAGCCCAAGTCATGCTTTAAGGCTTCATCTTGCTTGTGCTTTTGTGCTTGTATCTTTTATAGTGTGCTCATTTTCTTCTTTAAATTAAATGAACAAGCATTTAAAGACAATAAAACATTACTAAAATGTAATTAGTTATCAATTGTCTCACCTTTTGTCCCCTTTGAAATTCCAAGTCCTCCTTCAGAACATACCGAGGTTTTGCTTTTTATACAAATTCTGTACGATATAAAGGATAGTTAAATCGACATTTTACTTACAGAGAACATGGACCTCGAGCGCCAGCAAGTAGTCCTGATTTCAGGGCTGACTGGTATGGGACTCACACCTCCAGCACACTGGGTTCCATTTATCTTCTGTCACTGTCTGTGTGAAGTCTGCATGTTCCCCCTCTGTATACTCGTGTTTTTCTCCAACATCCCAATCATATTGATTTGAATCTTGGCCATTGGGAGTAAGTCTGCCCTGTAGTTGACGGCTGCCCTGGTGAGTGTTTGCCCTGTGCTCAGTGATGCCATCTGTCACCCTGAGTTGGTAAAGCAGGCACTGCGGGTTGATGAATGGAACGGATATATCAGGGAAGAGTTCTATTCCAAACCTCCTTATATGCTCCATATAGTCAAGTCTTCACAATGTTAACAAGTGTAATCTTTATCAGGTGACATGCACAAGGTAGTGGAAATCTGGCTACCCATCCGTCCACTTCTTTTATGAATCTGCTAACATAATGTTGTTTTCTCATTTATTTTTTTAGCTTTAGAATGTGGCATCAGGGTACTCTATACACTCACTTGCCACTTTATTAGGTACACCTTCCTAGTACTGGGTTGGACCCCCTTTTGCCTTCACAACTGCCGTAATTCTATGTGGCACAGATTCAGCAAGGTGCTGGAAACATTCCTCAGGGGTCCTGCTCAGTATTGACATGATAACATCACGCATTTGCTGCAGATTTGTCAGCTGCACGTCCATCATGTGAATCTCCCATTCCACCACATCCCAAAGGTGCTCAATTGGATTGAGATCTGGTGACTGTGGAGGCCACATGAGTCCAGTGAGCTCATCATTATGTTCAGGAGACCAGTTTGAGATGATTTCAGCTTTGTGACATGGTGCATTATCCTGCTAGAAGTAGGCATCAGGAGATGGAAGGGATGGAATATGGTCAGCAACAATACTCAGGTAGGCTGTGGCATTTAAACAATGCTCATTTGGTACTAAGGGGCACAACGTGTGCCAAGAAAATATCCCCCACACCATTACACCACCACCACCAGCCTGAACTGTTGATACAAGGCAGGATGGATCCATGCTTTCATGTTGTTGATGCCAAATACTAATTCTATTATCCAAATGTCACAGCAGAAATTGAGACTCATCAGACCAGGCCACGTTTTTCCAATCTTCTGTTGTCCAATGTTAGTGAGTCTGTGCCTCAGCTACCTGTTCCTATCTGACAGGAGTGTGACCCGGTGTGGTCTCCTGCTGCTGTAGTCCATCTGCTTCAAGGTTCAACATGTTGTACATTCGGAGATGCATACCTCAGCTGTAACTAATAGTTATTTGAGTTACTTTTGTCTTTCTTTCAGCTCGAACTGGTCTGGCCATTTTCCTCTGAACTCTGGCACCAACAAGACATCTACACCCATGAGAACTGCTGCTCGCTGAATATTTTCCCTTTTTCGGATCATTCTCTGTAAACACTTAGATATGGTTGTGCGTGAAAATCCCAGTAGATCAGAAGTTTCTGAAATACTCAGACCAGCCCGTCTGACACCAACAACCATGTCACATTCAAAGTAACTTAAGTCGCCTTTCTTCCCCATTCTGATGCTCGGTTTGAACTTCACATCTCACAGTGTCTGCATGTCTAAATGCATTCATTGAGTTGCTGCCATGTGATTGGCTGGTTGGATATTTGTGTTAACAAGTAGTTGAAGAGGTGTACCTAATCAAGTGGCGAGGGGTGAGTGTATGTAAGAGGTGTCAAGTCTGTGGTACTAAGTGGCAGTGACTGACCCCTGGTGGGTTTGTTATAGTTCTTGTATCTTTATAATTGTCAGAATTGCTGCTACTCTTATTATGGGAATACTAAAAGCGACAAAAGGGTGTAGTTCATGTCAAATGGGGCATGTTTATGGCACCATACTGTCTGTGTCTACAGGCTACAGGCTACTAAGGTGCATATTTGGCCACATTTTGGACCGTCAGTGTAAGTGTGCAGTAATACGTTTTATAAACATTTTACAGTGGCATTGAAGTGCAATGGTTACTGCTGCTGCCTCACGGCTTTAGGTGGGGTGGGTTCAAATCCCACCTTGGTTATGGTCTGTGGGAAGTTTCTGGGTGCGCAAAGATCTGAATGTTAGATTGACTGGTGACTCTTAAATGACCCCATACAGTACTTTGTGATGTAGTGGATTGATTCCCATTTCAGACTTTGTTTTTGGTCAGATAAGAACAAGCAGTGCATAAAATGATGAGTAGAGGCATTAAAAGTAAGTAAGTAATGTAGGAGATCAAGTAATCAGTGATCACAAATTTCTAAAAGACTTTTTTGTGCCCATATATGTCTATGTTGAGATTTTTTTGGCAAGTAACTGGAAAAATAATACAATAGTATCTAATGGGCAAGGCTTTTATATTGCAGTGATACACCACATCCATAGATAAGAGTGCTTTTATTCTCCCTGGGCTAAATCATCTTCTTAAATTAGCAGCAGGACTATGAATGGGACAATCAGAGTTTGTTTGCAAATAAGAGTACCGGAGGAAAACCTGATCTCATTTACAGTATGAAAAATAGGTACAAGGCACAGTTCCATTACTCGAAAACATTTTCTCTGTACTGTATGTATTACTAGGGCACCTGGATTGAGTTAGCTAGAATATGTGACACCCCAAGTGTTAGCAGTTAGGATAGGACAGGCTTATTTTTATAAAGAATCAAAACTTTCAGTTAGATGTAATTACAGTTAATGCACAGATGGGTTACAGAAAAGCCACTGGAAAATTGGCTCCAGGATCCGAATCAAAATGCTCTGACTTGTGAAGAAGGAGGAATTTGAACCATGTAGGTGTACCAGCAGCTGACCTGCCTAAATTATAGTGCAAATGTACTTGAATTATTCATGAATATGCCTTTTCATCTCCCTATTAAAATATATCCATATTTGTACAGTACAGTGCCCAAGGGATATGCGAAAACTAACAAAGAAATTGTATATGGTGAAAAAAAGAAATATATATATATATAATATACAATTTCTTAGTTTAGTAGTTAGTTTTCGCATACCCCTTGGGTCAGAGCGCAGGGTGAGCCACCGTAAAGCACCCATGGAGCAATTGCAGGTTAAGGGCCTTGCTCAAAGGCCCAGCAGAATATGATCTCTTTCGGCAGTAACGAAGGTTTGAAATGGCAACCTTCTCGATACCAGCGATGATCCTTAGCCTCAGAGCCACCACTCCACCTTAAGAGCTATATGTCTATATCTTAATCTTTTGTCTGCCTGTCTGTCATATAATACCCTATCTATCTATCTATCTATCTATCTATCTATCTATCTATCTATCTATCTATCTATCTATCTATCTATCTATCTA
>JANRMT010027041.1:39018077-39092854 GCA_026402145.1 Polypterus bichir lapradei | reverse complement strand
CTATCTATCTATCTATCTATCTATCTATCTATCTATCTATCTATCTAATATTTAGTGATTTTTGAATACATACAAGGATGGCATGGTGGCACAGTGGTAATGCTGCTGCCTCACAGTTAGGAGACCCGGGTTCGCTTCCCGGGTCCTCCCTGAGTGGAGTTTGCATGTTCTCCCCGTGGGTTTCCTCCGGGTACTCTGGTTTCCTTCCACAGTCCAAAGACATGCAGGTTACTGTAGGTGCATTGGCAATCCTAAAGTGTGCTTGGTGTGTGTGTGTGTGTGTGTGCCCTGCGGTGGGCTGGCGCCCTGCCCGGGATTTGTTCCTGCCTTGCACTCTGTGTTGGCTGGGATTGACTCCTGTGTTAGGATTTACCGGGTTGGAAAATGACTGACTGAATACATACATGGTCAAATTCTAAATGTGTAAAGTGGAATTTGAAATAGCTCAAGCACATTTCTAGTAAGTCGTAAGGATTCTTAATATGGTATTGTGAATTAAGTGTCCCAAAATATTATATAAAATGGGATAATATATAATATATATAATATATAATAGGAAAATTATTGTTCAAATAAGGTGTTCATAATTATGCATGGATGTATTGTCATTCTAGACCCTTTTTTTTTTTTTTACAGTATTGGATGCTCCTTACTAGACTATTGACAGAGTACGGAGGCTTTTGTGAGACATTATGTTGTATGGACAAGATAGGGCGACTTCTTATTTTTTATGTATTTGTTTATTTTTTTTTTTGTTTTTTTCATCTTGTAGTTTTGGGCCTCCGTTTAGGGCTTGACTTTATGTATTTAGATTAAAAGACAAACACAGAAACTTCATAATTTGAGAATGATCTATGTTGGCAGCTAGGAGATGGGAAATAATATTTACTTACAGACTTTGTATATTCAGAATTGAACTTTATACTACTATATGTTACAGTATGTATAAATTGTATATTTATACTGTCTATTCAGAAATTTAGCAAATCTCCCCATAAATATGTTAGTTTTATATGTATATGCTGTCGTTCTACATAACATCAGTGTTTTTCATTGTTTACCACACTATAGGATAAGCTAATACAGTCTACAACAAGCAGTGTCAATTGAGAATAAAATTATGCAGTGTATTATTTTTCAAAGCTGGGCAGCACGGTGGTGCAGTGGTAGCGCTGCTGGCTTGCAGTAAGGAGACCAAGGATTGTGTCCTCCCTGCGTGGAGTCTGCATGTTCTCCACAAGCCTGTGTGGGTTTCCGCCAAGTGCTCTGGTTTCCTCCCACTATCCACATACAGGTTAGATGGATTGGTGGTACTAGATTGACCCTTGTGTGTCTGTGTGTGTGTGTGTCTGTGTGTTCTCCCTGCAATGGCCGGGTGATGTGTCCGGGGTTTGTCCCTTCCTTGTGCCCTGTGCTAGCTGGGATAGGCTCCAGATCTCCACATGGACTGGACAAAGTGGATTAGAAAATGGCATATTTTTTAAGATGGACAGTTTTTAACCTGGAATTATTTTCATACCTCTTGGCTACCAAAATCGATAATTCTTAAAGTCTACAGTACATGTTAGTGTTTTCATTTTTCAGTTTATGTTTTCTGTGAATATGTTACAAGTGAGCCCTGGATTCAAAAGCCAAAATGGACGCCGGTGAGGAACACATTGAAACAGAATAATTATAAACTGCTTTTAGCTGTACATTTTGTACTCCAAAGAGATGACAGGATGTACCCTAAGATACTTGGTGGGGAACAACTTGAGGCTCAGCCATTTAGTAATGCAGACATGGGTTAGCCATGTCATTGCTCTTCAAGAGCTCATAGCAGGGCCAGGTTAAGTCAGATAGAATTTCCACCCAGTCCATGCTTTATTTCTCACCCTCACAAAGACCAAATTATTGTAGAAAAAACCCATCAGGTTCACTCATGATAAGCATGGCGCAACCCTACAATGTAATTCAATTTCTGACTTGATATTACTCAAATAATTTCCAGTATAGTCTCAACGCCACAACTGAACCAGTTTAGATATTTTCCAACAGTGCATCTGTGCCATGTAGCCCATTCCTCCCATTGGCCTAAAGTGGTGCTGATGAGGTTATTATTGGCTCCAAATTGACCTGTCTGGGTGCACAGGGGTGTCTGCTTTGTGTTAAGTGCTGTCAGGATAGGTTCTGGGACCGCTTTGTGACATTGAATTGGATTAAGCAGGTTTGAGAATATGTTATAAGAACACGAACGTCTGGTAGTTGGCATGGTGGCATGCTTGTTTGATTTAAATTCCACATTTTTACATGACTTGGATGGACTGAGCAGTGTTTGTGGTAGGAACAGAGGTGCACTTCAGGATCATTTTTTCAGCCTGTACTTTGCAACCTGACAGTGTGCTTTTCCTGGCAGTTATGCTTCCTTTTCATTGTCTGCCAGAGAGGATGTCGTTAGTCGGCTGCTGTATTACAAAGTCAACTGAGCTCCCAGGTCACCAAGTTTATGACGTGCCTGGAAGAAGCAAGGTTTCTAGCCAGCTGAGTTCAGAACGCGTGCTGACTTTTTCTGAGGTATGTGACTGTGAAAGAGAGAAAAAAAATCATGTGAGTGTCATATGTCACTTTGTAATGAGCATGTTGTAATCAGGCAGGAGGACAGCTAGACCAGTAAAGTAAAACAGACCTCAATGACTCAGCAGACACGACGGGACTCTCCGTGTTAGAAGTTCTGGAACAAGATGCCACACCTGCCCTCCGAAGTGAAGTCCTGGGTGTGGCGTATGCAGAACACCTCATTATTTTTATTGGTGCTTTTACTGCAAATACAATAAGACAATAAGGGGAATGTAAAAGAAGGCTCCAGAGTAGAAAGATGAGTGTGGGTAGTAGTCAGGTGTGTGTAGTAGCATTTTATAAATGTCTGATCTACTTAATCATAAGTGAATAAACTTCCTGGAAGAATTTTCACATTTGATATATTTAGCCTCAAAAGTAATAGTTCTAACTGTAGAATTAAAAAGGCCTACAGTAATCGGTGATGTAATAACAGGTTGTCAACTTGCATTCTGGGTGACTGTGTCTGACTGCACAATGCAATTGTGTGTAACCTAATTTGAGCAGGCTGGATATGTGTGCTGTATGTGCCATACGACCTGTTCTTGGGGTATCCAGACTTTTTCTGGGGTTTCTTGGGGCAGATTTAATGTAGAAGGCATAATTGGGTATAATCTAAAGCCCTATTCGGGCCAGTATAGTCTTACAGTAGGAGGCAGGGTAAGGTAATTATTAATGGAGGACCTCTGCAATTTTAGTCCCATCCAAATGACTTATTTCAGTAGCTTTATTACAGACTCTCAGTAAAGATTATGAAGCCCTTTAACTTCTATAAAAATTCCTTTAAAAATACCCCCAGGTTAAACTAGACCTAAGCAAATCAACATGTCGGTAACATCACAACATTTTCTGTGAAAAATAGCATTTCCCTCGGGATTTTTAAGGTTTTCACCGAAAAAATGGAGACAGTCGGAGAACTTGTCCATGCTCTGTGCGACTCACATCGAGCAACAGTACTTTAAACCGATTCATACCACGTCTGTCAAGTGGACGAGTTTGTTGTCAAAGGAGCTCCAAATGCACAATTCTTGTCAGAGGATTAATGCTTGTGACATTGTTAGGTAAATAACCCATTTGAGTCTTCTAGATCTACTGTATATACTTACCTATAAGTCGGGTCTTGAAATCCGAAAAATCGATCATAAAATCAGACCCCAACTTGTATGCCTGTTCAAAAATGCGATACTTCATTTTTTTTTTTTTCATCATCATCTTGCCTCCTCCAATGTCACATCAGTTTCTCAGACGCATAAAATTTTATTGCAGCAGCGCAGTTACCAATTTCTTTCGCTACTTCAACAACATTTAATTTAAAAGCAGCTTCATATTTTCTTCTGATCTAATGCTCCATCACAGGTAAGGGATGCTCTTACGATAAAGGTGTATGAGAGTGTGAGATACAAAAAACACAAATCAGTGCGAACATCCCTTTGGAATAGTTTGGGTATTACCCTGTGGTCACGTAGGCACAATAAAGAAAGAGAGAGGTTAGGAGCACCCGCTGATACAGCGCATTGCCACACCCACATAGAAAAAAAGGCAGTGTGCTCAGTGGTTACTGTCTCGGGTGGGCGTTAGCATATCATAATCTCTTGGACCAATAGCGTGAGTTTTCCACATTTGACTTAAACGACCGACATTATAAAATACCAGAAATTATACAGTAAAATCAAGTCCCGACTTATCACGGGAGAACTTATCCACAAGCATTTACGGTATATCATGTTTAACGAGAAGACCTGTTGTTCTCTCGTTTTAATCAGTTAATAATGAATACGTACCAAACAAATTTCCTCTATTTTTAATTGTTCTCTCTTAAAAGATATGTTCAGTATTTTTTAACTTTTTGAAGGCTAAATATTTTTTCAAAAAAAAACAAAAAACTGGTAACAAAGCAATCGTTTCACACATAAATCAACATAAAATGTCTGTTGCTGTGTGCTGTGGCTGCTGTTGGCGCCTGTTTGTTGTCTCTGGCAGCTGTTCTGGGACAGCTCGACGGCCAGAAGGAGTGCCATGGCGGGCCGGCTGCCTGGCTATCTTTGTGTGGTGGTGGCAGTCGCAGTGCAATGCAGTCTAATTTGTACCTCTTGTCATCGTAAGCGCGGATATCCTTCTAGGTGAATGTTGCCTTTATCAGGCACATATGATCAAGTGATGCTGGTACCTCAATTTCATTTTCGAGTCCAACAAGTCAGAGTACATTTCATCGGTAACACACAAAATGTTACCTGCGGAGCATTTTTCTTTGCATGTTCGCTTTGGTCTTTTGCCAGATGTCGATGCCATTTTAGAGGCTGTTTGCTCTTCGCTACTCGTTCACGCAAAGGAATCAAAATCAAATCATGTTTTGTCGCTGTTTACTGTTGATTACCGTCCTCTACCCCTGAATTTCAAGAAAAGTCAACATCCACCCTGAAAGAGTTAAGATGAAGTTATTCCTTCACAAACATGGTACATAGACATTTGCCATGCAAAATTGTGTTCTAAAGTTATGCGTTTTCTGTAAATTTCTATAAACCAAATTTTGTTATGGCATCTCCTAAAAACAGCAATCAAATTTGAATGTTAAAGAATAAGTTTGGTATTTTTCAAGTTGAAGTAATTTCTACACAAACATAGTATATAAGCGTTGTGCTGTAAAAGTAAGTGCTTTCTATACATTTAAGAAAATACCTTACCCACACTGGTACTTTTAGTATGTGGCATGGACATCCATTTTTTCAAGCCAAGACAGTTGTTGAGTATTGACCGCGCTTTTTGTGTTTCCGACGTTTGTTTCATACAACCAAACCAATCTTATTGCATATTTCTGCTATGATTTTTTGTGATTTAGGATATGTTTTCTATTTGCTTCATTAAAACAAAACCAACCACGTGCTATGAAAAGTTAAGTGTGATTTGGTCTTTTGTGAGAAAACTGTGCCCCATGGGGAAGAAAGGTTGTTGCGCAGGAAGCTGAGCTATTGTGCTCCTCCTTGAAAATGGCTGAATCTCATAATATTGATTTTTTTTTCTTCAAAAATGCCATATGTAAACTATTTTACAATGTGTTTGGAATCGAAAGACACAGATTAGTTCTCTACAGCTGTCTTGGATTGTAAAATGGATGTATTTGGTAAGTTTTGAAACTTTTCCTCCATGCCCCACAGCCTCCAATGTAAAGTGCCAGTGTGGGCAAGAATGTTTTTTTTTACTTTATATAAAGTGCTTAACTTTAGAATACAATTTTGCATGGCAAATGCATATATACCATGTTTGTGAAGAAATGATTTTGGCTTGTAAAATAACTAATTCTTTACCTTTCAAATTTGATTGCTCCTTTTATGAGATGCCATAATAAAAATTTGTTATACATGTAATTAAAGGATTCTAATTTTTTCTTTTTTTGTATTAATTTCAGTTTATTTTTACATAGTGCACTCTACATAGACAGGGTCATAGCAATATAAACACTTCCAAATATTAAAGTAAACACCACAATAATATCTAATGAAGTACCATGATGCCTCAAGAGTGAAGAGCAAGCATACCAAGGAGAACAAGAAACAATAAAAATGGAGAAAATGAGTTTGTTCCTCCATTACTGAAACCATATAGATAGGTGGGTGAGGAGAGCATCAGCAGACACCCAGGATCCTAATCTTTTCTATTTTATAATGTATGTAATTTTGATAATTACTACCAGTTGATTATTTGTATCCTATACCACCAAAAAATATTACGGAAAAATCTTTTCTGGGAGTCAGATGGGTTTCAACATGTTAATAGCGAGAGCTGGTGGTAGAATTGTAGTGTGCCTCAGGCTGAAGTTAAAAAGCTCTGTGGTGGTCTCTGCCCTCTTATTCTTGCACAGCCCATTGTGGTGAAAGCTGGAGAGGAGATATTGCAATCACACTGTGTAAGCTGGCTAGCAATAGCTACATTGCTACAACATGTACAGCTCTCATTTTCACAGACATATCTTGTCCCATGCGATTCCATGGTAAAAATGACCAGCATTGTGTTGGTAGAGTAACTTTATAGATGTGCGTTCTGAAGCGTATCCCATCTGATTAGGGCTTTAGTGAAGAATTATTAGGCTCTAATGTACCAAAATAAGCAGCAGTGTGAGCAGACACATTATTACATTGTGTTATACTATCTGACAGAGTTATTACACAGTATGGTAGTTGGTCTACTTGGAGAGAAGTTATTACGGTGTAGTGAAAGATGACTAGTGAAGATGTTATTAAGCTGTGGGGGAGATTCTTATTCAACAGGGAGAATTTGCTATGAGGCATAGTCTTACTGTAAAGTTATTTCATTGAGTAATAAGAAGCCTGGTCTGAATGGAGAATGTACTGCTGTGTATCAAATGAGTCCTGTTTGAGTGGAAGAGTTAATGTAATGCTGTGGAACACGAGGCCATGTCTGTATCAAGAAATAATTATGCCATGTTGAATGAGGCCTTTCTGAAAGGAGGTCCTAATGTCACCAGCTACAAGGCCTTGTCTGAGTGGAGTGGAGAAGGTATTATGCTTTGGGGAATGAGGCCAGTCTGAGTGGAGAGCTTATTATGATATGGGACATGAGGCCTAATCTTAGTGAAAATTTTACATTGAGGCGTGTGAGGCCTAATCTTTCAGACAAAGTTATTATGTTGTCAGATATGAAGTCTACTATGCTTGAGGAGTTATTTATTACTATGTGTCAAGTGAGGCCCATGTCAGGGGAAAAGCTTTTATGCTATGGGGCACGAGTAAAGAATTTTTTATTATATATAGGATATGTTACTGAATGAGGGAATTCATAAAGGAAGATCTAGCTTTATCAGTTAGAAGGCCTAGTCTGAGTGGAGACTTTGTCTGGGTTACAAGTCCTAAAGTTAGTGATGAAGTTGTTATGTTTTTATAAATGAGATCAGTCTGAGATAAGAAGTATGCTTTGGGGTCTGAGACGTGAAATAATTACAATATATGGAATGAGCTCATTCTCAGTGGAGTTTATTACGTTATGGGGTCCAAGGCCTTAATCCGACATGAAAAGTTGTTACACTGTAGAGGTGCAATACCTAAACATAGAACATAAGCAGGCAATGCAGTGTAACAGCTAAAGCATTGGACTTTAAATCTGCAAAATGTCATCAAAATGAGGTTTGAGGGTCCTCAGTGTAATCCTGCCTACTACGCCACTTGGTAACTTATTATCTAACAAGCATTTGTTGTGTTGTGAAGTATAAGACTTATGATCAGAAACATGTTTAAGTCATCATTTACACAAAACTTAGAATGTATAAAACATGAATATGCCGTGAAAACTGCAGTGCATAGAAAACCAGGAAGAGCTCCAAAAAGCGCTGAAGAAAACATGCATTATATAATTGAGAAGGCAGCGATACAATAAGAAGCGAGCGAGTGACATATACAACCATATTCATGAGTGCTGCTACTTCGGAAACAAAGCACGGTGTAAACCTAAAGTTTAAATTAAGTTCATAGACAGGCTGCCGCTGGCGTTTGTCATGCCCACGGGTAATGCGGGATACAAGTTTAATGAGAGGACGCAGGACATAAACGAGAGTTTTGATCACTTTGTAACTAAGTTAAAATTGCACGTGAAGGGCTGTGCTTATGCAAATTCCGAGAGACTGTGTTTGTGGGGGATTGACAGTTAAGGCGGGTGGGGGAGTCACGTCATCATCTCCCCTCCCATTCACCTCATTTCGCTCTGAGCTGAGCTCCGCAGCTAAAGCAAACGCAGTGTTACGGAAGCGACTTTGTGACGCTGCCACCAAATACTCACAGAAAAATCCACAAGTTAATACACACGCTGTCTCTACAGTTTCTCCACACTGAATCCTCCAGGCACTACTTACAAAAGGTTACATTGACAATCGTGTTACGTTTTTTTTTAAAATGTTTCCTTTTCTTAGCACAAGCACAGCTGAGAAGCTTCGATGCATGTGCTCCATAACGCGTTAAAAAATCACGCATTTAATCACACTTTGCATTACAAACAAAGGGGAACTTCTGTCAATGCATGATTTCCTGGTACACCGATTACATTGATCAGCGCTTCCCGATTCATTTTAGCCTCGCACCACCTTGGTTTGAGAAGAAGTATGAAAAAATATGAGGTTAACACAGAAAGACATCACCAATTGAAGCTTTATTAATAATCGATTCGCCATCAATAATTGTTTTGGTAAAGCCATACTCAGTGTAATCCTCCTTCCATTTTATAATTTTTCCGCCACTAGCCATGATTAAATGAACGGTAAAAAAGTATATAAGTAGGTTCTATTTAGTCGCCAGAAATATCTTTGTTAGGAATGGAAGTTGAATTTAGTCTTTAAATTTCTATGGTAAAGAAAAAGTTATGCAATGATGACTAAATTTAACTATATAAAGTCAAAACTTTTATATATAAAGTCATTCCCGAATACATAAAGTCAAACCTTGATTATATAAAGTCACTGTTGGAATAAATAAAGTCAAAACTTGAATATATAAAGTTAGCGTCGGTATATATAAAGTCAAAACTTGTTTCTGAATATATAAAGTCAGCTCTGGAATATATAAAGTCAAAACTTTATGGACTTTAAATTAAGTTCATAGACACACTGCCGCTGGCGTTTGTCATGACTAAGACGAATATGATATTCGCGAGATACAAGTTTAATGAGAGGACGCGGGGTATAAACGAGACTTTTGATCACTTTGTAACTAAGTTAAAATTGCTGGTGAAGGACTGTGCTTATGCAAACAAATAGAAAGCAAATGTTACATTATGAAAAAGAAAAGGAAACATTTTAAAAATAACTTCTTTAACACACTTCTTCTCCGCTGCAAAGCGCGGGTATTTTGCTAGTTAATTATAATTAAGATTCTACCCAAATCTATCCAATTTCCTAATGGTCAGGGTGAGCAAACCAAGATCAAAAGACAATTTGCAGCAATTGCTGATTTTCCTAAAGGACTCGCCACAACTAACTACAGGTTGCGATAAAGGCACCATCACAGAACAGATTTGCTTTTATAAACAGAAAGCAGTTCATCCAAATATATTAATATACTAATACGTGACGCTCAAATGCGTCTAACTAACGTTGTTGTGAGGTGGTAATGCTGAACCCACTATTCTTCTTTTATTTTGTCAAATAGTAGTGTGCGAAGCAGACTTCAGGGTCAGGATGGGTGTCATGGATGGCTTCTTGATAATGCTTCCATTGCTAATTTTGTTGCACACAGAGCACATACTTTTTGTAGACAAAACAGACAGACTACATACTGTACTAAGACAGTAACATTAAATGGTTTCTTTAAGTGTTATTACCAACACTGAAGACAGCTCCATCTAGAGAAAAGTTAGCCGTGATAAAATTAGCAGTTCAAGAACATCAGAATGTGACTGACTCATCCTGAAATGCACACCATGAAACAAGATCTTCTGTTCACTTCATTGTTCTACCATCTAGAGTCACTAAAACATTAACACCAGAAAAAGTCTGTATGGGACTTACGGTTGGTCAAAAAATGCTGTAACGTTAAGCCAATTTTCACACCAAAGTCTGTGTTTTATAAATCCTGACTTTGGCGTAAGAAATGGCAATGAGGGTCCAGGTCTCAGTGATGGCCTTTTTAAGCCATGCAGTATGCTTGCATAGTCTGAGTGCTGAAGTTATTATGCTGTGTGATTCAAGATATAGTCTGAGTTGGCATTTTATTACACCACAAAATGCAACATCTTCATGTAGTTTGATTGTTGACGTTCTAACCAGGGCTGTGGAGTTGGAGTCGGAGTAGAGGAGTCTGAGACAATTATGGGTACCTGGAGTCGGCAAAAATGTACCAACTGTGACTCCTAATAAATTTAAATTGTAATGAAAAAAAAAATACAGCAAGTTCAAATGTCCCATTTCTCAAACAATAGTCATAATTAAGTACTTCTCTGATGTAAGAATAAAGCCCAGTGCATAGTTGTGTTACAACTAGTGTGAAGTTCAGCTGAGCTATTATATAACCTGACATTCACGTATTGTAATTTGCGTTTATGGTACATTACAAAAGTGTTTTCATTTTATTTCAGATATGATGTTTTTAACAAGTTCATTTGAGTGTTAACAAGTGTAATGATGTAGGTGGAGGTGTTTGCTATGGCCTGATGTACAGTTTATTTTTTGTATAGCCCAAAATCACACAGGAAGTGCCACAATGGGCTTTAACAGGCCCTGCCTCTTGACAGCCCCCCAGCCTTGACTCTCTAAGAAGACAAGGAAAAACTCCCAAAAAAACCTTGTAGGGAAAAATGGAAGAAACCTCGGGAAAGGCAGTTCAAAGAGAGACCCCTTTCCAGGTAGGTTGGGCGTGCAGTGGGTGTCAAAAGAAGGGGGTCAATACAATACAATACAATACACAGAACAGAACAAATCCTTAATACAGCATAATAATAAAAATTTTAGAAGTACAGAGCAGAATTTAACAGTAGATGATATCACATAATAAGATTTTGATATTTTTAGAGTGCCGGAGACCTCATCCGTCAAGCTGCCTCCCCAATTGGCCATTCCACGGTTGAAACGTTGCTCGGCCAGCCAATCTGATGAAAGGGCCCCTCTTTCCTATGATTCCTGTGATCCTCCACCAGGGATGACTTTACCATAGGCAGGCAAACAACTTAATGTGTATTCAGGTGTTCTTGTCTTTTGTTTAAATGGGCCAATACGGTAGAGAGTCAGCTTCCTAGCCAGTAGTTCTGTGGTTAAATGACGTGTATGTCACCTTCCTTGAATCAACATGGAAAATACATTAGCATATTAAATACAGAGGAATCGGAGTCGGGGAGTCAGAAGTACCAGAAACTAAAGAGTCTGAGTCGGAGTCAAAGGATTTATCTACTGACTCCACAAGCCCTGGTTCTAACACTATGTCACAGTTTGCCTGTCGTGAGTGGTAGCATTATTATAGTGTGGAATACAATAACTAGTTTGAATGGTACCCCTATTGTTCTTTGGTGTAGCAGAGAAGTTGGAGGTGAATGAGGCCAGTCTCAGTGGTAAAGGTATTTTGCAGTGCAATATTAAGCCTGGCATGTGGACCGTGTTATTAGACCTATCCGGAGTTGTGACTAAATTATTGAATGTAAGGCTTAATCTGAATAGTGAAGATATTGTGGTGGAGATATTATGCTGCGTAATGCAAGGTCTGGTCTGGTCTATTATACTGTGAAGTACAGGGCTTTGGAGTAATAAGAGATAATGTGAACTAGGCCACTCTGAGTGGTGAAGTTGTCAGGCTGTGCAATATTAACCATGGCGGGTGAATATTATTATATTGGGAAACACAAGGTCTAGTCTGACTTAGTGAGGTGAAGGGTTTTGTCTGAGTGGGGATGGCAAATTCTTTGCAAATGAGGCCAGTTTGATGTAATTGTATGGATTGGCCAATAAGGCCATTCAGAATGAACATTATTGCGATGTGGCCTATGGGGCCTATTCTGAGCTGAGGATGTATTGCACTTTGAGGAATGAAGTGAGCTTGAGAGAAGTTGTTATACTGTGAGTAATGAAGCCTTTTCACAGTACAGACATTACACTGCTTGAATTGAATCCTGTTGTAAGCGAGTGGTTCTGGTCAAAGGGTTCATAGAAGGAGATGATTATTAGAATTTTTATCCAAAAATGGTGCTGCTTTTTGTTTTCACCGGCCTGATGTGTCTTCACCATGCATTTCACTATAGAGTACCCTTCCCGGTCATAGTGGACTGTGTGCTTCTTTTTGGGTGTGTGAATTACAGTATGCTGAGTCGTTTGTTTGCTTGTACAGACATCTGTGCTGTTCTATAGCTGCTTCCATACGGGTGTTTGGATAATTTCATGAGGCCCTTGTGCTCCTTACCTCAGGGACATAGGAAAGCGTGCGTCTCCTTACAGCAGATATCCGCTCAGCGACGCCCTCCCTGTTATTTTATTGGTGACAGCCTGTGTCAGTGGGCTTCCTTATCTTCAGCTATTTCAGTTACAGGAAAGTCTTCCTGAGTCACCGTTCCAAACAGCTGCCCCTGTTGCACACCAGACTGATTTATTTTAAGAAGTCTGTTCTTTTGCTGCTGTCTTAATTTATAAAACAATTTTCAGCACAAAGCACGGTGGAGGAAGCACAAGTTACACCTCATTCAGCCGCTCATCTGTTCTCAATTCTTCATCCAGCACTACATGTGCCTGTTAAAAGGCAATAAAATTCAGCAGCATTGCATCAGAGCATTCATGGGAAGATGCGTGCGTGAACCTTACTCTTTACAAGGTATCCAGAGCTAAGAGTCTGAGTCCGATTATTAAATTTTTATAAGGGAACAGCAGAGGAATTTGTAATTAGTGAAGCTTTCTTGAGGAATTTCTCATCGAAGGGCATCAGAGATTTATTTTTGGATACAATGATCACTGCCTAACTGTAATGTCGCCTGGATTCTCAGCAGCTGGGTGCAAACTGAGATGACGTTTCACTAATGACCGGACTTGTAAAGGATTACTTGGCTTTGAAGACGCTAAGCTGCAAAACTGCCTTCTGCTCGTGTTGCTGTGATGGGGTGGATTCCAGTTTCACAGATGTCTGCTTCTGAGGTGTCAGCCGAGACTTTTGCCCATAGCTGTTTAATTTCCTTTTTTTTATTAATCTGTTGCATTTTATTTTTTATTTAATTGGCACCCGTTATATTCACATCCCTTGTCATGCGGAGCGGCACCGTGGTCTGTGATTCTACTTCACAGCTGCAGAATGTTGGGTTCATATCCCACCCCTGGCACTGTCTCTGTGGAGTTTGCACATTCTCCCCATGTCCGTCTGAGATGTCATCACTTAGCCTGCTTTTCTCTTACATCCTAGATAGGTGCATGTTATACTGATTGGTGATTCCAAATTGGCCAAGCAAGAGTGAGTGCTGGAGTATGAGTGGACTGTGCCCCCATAATGAATTGATGGCCGTCATGTGCTTGGTGCTGCAAGAACACCCAATGGGTCCTTTTGACCCTGAAACTGGACTAAGCAGGTTCAGTAAGTGGATAGATGTGTTTAATAGTGGCAGATGTACTCTGGTAAGGGATTTCCGCTCATAGTGCTTCCTTAAAACTACAAGGGTGACGATAACAGCCACCAAACCAATCAATTTTATACTTGGCATGTATTAAAGAGTCATTCAGCACAGTCCACAGCACGCTGTGCCAGGAGACCCCAGAGGAATATTGGCTGGATGGATGTTGCTATATAGGTTAGGACACTCTCTCTCTGTCTTTTTTAGCTGAAGTGACCTCAGTCCTCCAGCTGTTATCTTGTCCAGGCGCTGTCAGAATGTCCAGAGAAGTTTGGAGGGTGGAGGGATAAGGGGGGCTGAAGCAGCTTTGGTGCTCAAGTGTGTCCAGAGTCCCGCATTTGTGAGGTTCTTAGTGCTAGGGTGCAATAACTCTCTTATAACTTTAACCTAATATGATATTGGAACAATAAACCAATCGGGATTTAAGATAGAGCTTCATACCCCCCACCCCGCCTGCTAGAAACCCCTGAAAACAAAGAACTTTCTTAGTATTTCTCCTGACTGAACCCAAGAAATGGATTCACATTTACATTTATTTCCTGAGCAGTCGCTTGTATCCAAAGTAACTTACAAAGAAGTCAACGTAAATGAATAGCATCAGTCGGGGGACTTTTTAGAAACAAGTGTTTCTAGACAAGGGTACAAAATTGATCGCCACAAGGGAAGAACTCAAAACAAAATGTAAGTCAGCTACAATCCTGAGTTACAGAATCCTAACAGTTTAGTCTGACATAAATTCACCAACCAAGAGATGTTTCAAACGCTTCTTAAACATATCAAGTGAGTTTGAATTTTGAGTGGAGGTGGGCAAACTCATTCCACCAGACAGGAGCTACACATTAAGGGTCTGGATTAAGATTTGATGTCACACAGAGGTAGCATCACCAGATGTCATGGTTCTAGAAGGAGCATAGGACCTCACAAGTGTCTCCATATATATTGGTGCTGACCCACTGACTACTTTGTAGGCAAGCGTCAAGGATTTGAACTCAATATGTGTCACTACATCTGAAGAGAGGAGTGAAATGTGCCATCCTAATTCAACACCAGATGTGCCACTGCATTTGAAATCATCTGTAGCAGCTTGGTGACATGGGTCAGTACTCCTACCAGTGGAGACTTGACAAGACCTAAAGGCTGGATCAGGAGTTACATTTTCAGCTATGGTCTGATCTTATGGATGTTGTATAGAGTTGTAGAGATTGAACCAGCAAGACCAAGAGAAACAATTGCAACATGGTCCTTGAAGGACAGCTGGTTGTCAATCACCAGCACGTGGTTGCAAACAAGCTTGGTGGGGTGTTAGTGGTCATGAACTGAGCTGAACAGTACTTAATAGTTGGGTGAGCTGGGATAGCAAGAAGGTCATTCTTTGCCAGGCTTAGCCAGAGATGGTATTCCTTCATACAGGTTGTAAGATTAGTGAGACATGCAGAAATTCTAACCGATACCATGCGGTCCTCAGTATATGAAAGAACAATATTTAATCAGCAGATTATTTGTATGAGCTCAAAGCTTATTAGCACTGCATATCAATTGATCTTCACTGCTGGAAAGTTTACGTCCCTTTTGTTGTCTCTGCTGTATTTTCTCTGAACTAATTTGCTCAGAGAACATTACAGTACTTTGGGTTTGTAACGTCTCACATCTAACCAGACCCTTAGCCACAAATTTTACACTGCATTGACCTACAGCTATTCTAGTATTTACTGTGGACTTCAGTCAACTGTCTCTTGTTCATATGTCACAATTTCTCATGTACTTTTGTAAAATAGAACATGTTTTTCAAACATATTTTATCTAATTTAGAGTTTTGGGGGGCTTGTTCTTACTGTAGCAACCTTGGGAGCTAGGCAGGAAACATCTCTGGATTAAGTGCCATTCTCATACACACACACAGATCCAATGTAAAATCTGCAATTTACCCAACACACATGGTAGAAAAACCAGAGTAGGTAGGGAACACACCGGGAGAATTTAGAGAAACAGTGACCATTTGAATTAAGGACGCGAACTTCTGCATACCATTCTGGTTACCATTGTGCTCCTAATGCCATTTGATAATAACGGTGCTACTCCCCTTTGCTGCCGTTTTTAAAGTTTTGCCTTCAGTCAGCAATGACCCTTCCCGCTGCTCTTATTTCAGTATGTACTAAGTCAGTGTACAGAACCGTTGTTAGCTAGGTGACTATATCCTCCAGCCACCCACGTCACATTTAAACCACAATGCTAGGAGTTTTTAAATGATTTTATTTAACTTGACTCCTTTGTCTGTCTGTTGTCTGGGTCAAATCTTGCAGCTGATTTTAAACCCACTTTTGGTGAAACGAATTTCTTCAAATGTTACATACGTGTTCAGTATCGATGACAATACAATAATCTGTCAAAACTGATGCAATTACTTAACAAATTTTGCTGTAATTAATGGTTATGCAATTCTAATTAATGCACACACAACAATGACAGAGACAGAATATAGTGAGATATTAGAGCGTACAAGTGAGAGACACATCGGATTGGCCCCACTTGCCTCTTCCAGTGAGTGGAGTGGGTAAATACGCCTGCCGACTTTACTTGTTTACTCTTGCTAAGGAGTAGCCTTGATAATCACGGTGAGGAAGTGTTGCCGTAAGCTTGCTGTTCTGTCGTCAATATTTTTTGTTTTGCAGTGACCGAACGCTAATCCCATAAGAGCCTGAACAGAAAAATAGAGGCCAAAATATATCTTTTTTTAGTATTCAAATAATTCTGCAAAGAAGATACATTATGTAATACTTTTAAAGAAGCTTCCCTTTCATGAAAAATGATTAAAATAAAATCATATGCAAAATACTCAAATAGTAAAAAATATCTAATTTTTTTTTTTTTTAAGTAAAACGATTTTATTTACTTTAGTTATAAATGTATTAAAAAGCAAAAAATAATTATTTTCTTTAACCACAATTTTCATTTTGTTGTGTTTTTATATTATGATGAAAGTAGCTGTTCTTTTAATTGTTTGAATCAATTAATTTATGTGCGTCCCACAATGTTATTTAGTCACATATAACCACGAAAACTGTGGTTAAAGAAAATTATTTTTTTGCTTTTTTAGTGCAAATTTTTAAATATATTTTATTATTTCCTAGTCATCCACGTGACTCACTTAAACCATCGATTCATTTTCAAGCCTGCTTGTTTTACATTTTTTTCTAAAATTTAAATCAACATAATTTATTACACAGACTTTATTTGAAGTTTAGAAAATCAGTATAGTTAGCAGATGTGTAAATGAAAAAAAATGTGGCAAAAATACTGGAAGTGATAAATCGAAATAAATCATCAGGTCAATATCGTTAAATGAGCTGGTTATGGCACATCGGGCATGAATGCCGACATGGAGGCTGCAGCTACGTCCACACTCCTATGTTTTCATTTAAACATGCAGATGTTAGTCTCCATTTTTGCCTTTTGTACCCACTACCCCTGCATTTTTAACAGAGACTTTTGTAAACGTTCTCCAGAGCCATATATTTCTGAAAACACAGGCTCAGCATTGCAGTGTGGATGGGTGATGACACATACTGTCAACTGTGCTTTGATTAGTTTGTGCTTATTATGTGGCTCTTCCCTGAATGGATCCTGCTCATTACTCTTTCTCAACTGCTTTGCTGTCTTTATACTCGTGCGTTACCCTCAATAACAATTCCACCTCATCGCTGGTCCAAACAAAACAATCTGTTTTTTGTTTTTTGTTTAGTGTTAACCACACTGCACTCCAGTGCTCAAATTGTAGTCACTATCAGCTCTGGTACCTGATGATTTGCAAATTAGACACTGAAGACCACCATACCTCTCCTCAATTAAACTTGAATACCCAAGTGAAGGGTAAGGATAGCTGCCCAAGATTAGGTTGAGGCACAACATTGGGCAGAGCTCGCTCACAGAAGGACAAGATTGGAATGTGTATTTGTGTCCAATTTATTTTAATCTGCTTAGGGGGGCAAAAATTTGTGCAAGGGCCCCAGTGCCATAACGTTTCATTTTTAAAAGTTCAGTACCCCCTATAATACTGTGCTGCTTTAGTATGGCAAAAGTGCTATATAAATAAAATGTATTATTTTTATTACCAGTAACGGCGCCTTGCACAATAACGTGCAGTGAATACACTTGATTTGAGCATTCCTAGTTTTCATCCTCTTTCTCTGCACGTTTAGCATTCGTTTGCTCAGAGGTTGATTCGTTTGCTGCTTCCTGAGCACTTCATATTTTCTCCACCCTAGTGGCCTACTTCTTCTCTTCTTTTATTGGCATCTTTTCAAGTTAAAACTGATTAAGTCAGTGTTTGTGTTGCAATTATGTTTTCCTTAATTTTTCACTTAAGCTGGTACTTAAGTCTTCAATTTGCCTCAAGAATGATTTAAGATATGAAGAGGTAGGGGAAGTGATGGCAAAGGTAGTAATGATGAGAACGGCGCCCAAACGCATGCGCTTGATTCCACAATAAAGTAAAATAAAAATAAAAAGAGGAATAACCTTGGAGGTCAATCATCACCTTGGAAGTGGACAGTAGATGTCACGTAGTATATTTGTACCAAATTTCAGGTCAATAGATCAAACGGTTTGCGAGCTACAGTTCTGTTTGTACAGACAAACAGACAGCCACGGTAGCGTATTATATAAGAAGATTATTATTATTATCATCATCATCATCTTAAGGACTTTCTCCTCCAGGCTCCTTAAGAAGACTGTGTCCAGCTTATATGCAGACTCACTTGCTTTTTACCAACAGGGCTGGCACCACCATGAAGGCGAAAGGGTGCAGATTATAATTGGTGGGCGGTGGGGTGGGACCCAGCCACCCAGCCACAAAGCTTAGCTACTGATCACTCGGTTGGCGCACTAATAAGCTTGGCTTAATGCACAAAATAACCTAGCACAAGCAGTGGCTACCAAATATGCAGTTCTCCAGAAATTAAAGACTGGGGAGAAGCCACAGCAGTTTGTTGCAAATTCAGATACTGTACCCCATTTCTCCCTTTTCTTAAGGGGAATTATTCAACGATCACCCATCTCTAGCTCCTTTGAAAAGTGAGGCATCGCCCCCTTCCTGTGGTGAAGAAGCAGCTGATACCCCCAGTGATCCTTCATCTTCATGTCCTGGATTGGTATAACCAACTTTCCTTTAGGTTTGTCTACAAACCTCTGAACAGAAACAGCATTCCCGGTCCCGACTAGCTGTTCTAATGTCACGCTGCTTTTGAGGTCCTCGCCATTGTCAGCCACCAAACAGAACCTTTATTAAGGAGTCCCTGACCACAGTGTCTGGGCTGGTCACAGTTGTCCAGCCCATTTTGTAAATTAAAATTAAGAACATACATCTCCTTGCTTGAACTGGCACAGCTTTGGGTGCCAGGGTAGGGGGCAGTTTTTAAAATTCTCATCGGGTTCTAGTAAGTCAATGCTTTGCCCTTTGCATTTGTATTAGCTGACAAGAAATCCCAGCCGTGCCAAATGACTTTTATATTTACACCTGACCCTCTGAGTCACAGTCAGCCTACAATTTTTTTTTCTTATCCTTACTTGATATTTAAGAGCATATTTATTCAGTCTCTTTAAGGCTTGAAACATCATTCCTGGCATCTTTCATTCATTAATTATTGTACTTCAGTAGAAGTCTGTCATGGGAAATAAACTTCTTAGAGCCCCGGCCCTGAATTTCTGCTCTATAATTTTCTGATTAGAGCTTCCAGTCTCTCCAATTGTCATTGAAAACAGACTTGAAGAGGATTAGGGGGTTATTTCGGGGCAGACGTGCGTTTGACAGGGTGGGCCCACCTGAGAAAAAAATGTTTGAGATTTCTGTGGCCCACAAATGACATCAGGGAAGGCAGCTCTCCCTGGTAAATGGCAGGTCTGGGCTCGTACATGTCAATGAAGCTGAAAGTCTTACTGCAGCTTCCTCAGCATATCACTTCATTTATCTCCTATATACTGCCTTTAACGTCAAATAACACTCTAAAGTGTTTAACATATGCCAATCATTACGACACTAGATGAACCTTCGTAGAATGTGAAGTACAGGGTTTAAAGACTCACATGAGGCCGAAAAGAGATCTTTTAGCGGGTGGACTTGTCTGTCTGCTTACCTGGCATAGCCCACACCGAGATGTAGTCACTAATACACTGGTGCTGTGGCCTGGCAGCAGGGTGTGGGCCCTTAGTGCCAGCTTACTCCTTAAAGGGTGTGGGCTAGGCAGCCTGGCACAGGACTAAATGGAAGGGAGGCCCAAACCCACGTGAAATTTCAGATAAACACGCAGGGCTCATTAAAAAGTTAAACACTAAATAACAAAATCTCCACAGCTTTTCCGAACGGCCTGCCCGTCTCAGTGGCTTCTTTGAGTAAACTGAGGTTTTAGATTTGCACAATGAAGGCCTTTCATCCTAAATCAGTTGACCATATTCCAGACCACACATTGATCATTTGAGTTCAAAAAGATAGGAAGAGAATAAAAAGAGGTTTCTAACTCTGTCCTTGGGGTTTCTTTATAATGATGCCTTATTATGGGTGGTTTCCCATAATTGTACCTTTTCCTTAAAATAAAATTGCTGCACATTATTGGTTCAGATTTATGCTGCTTATAGAAATCTCACAAAATCAGCAAAGCAGCAACAGCTAGTTTGCACTAAAAATCTTTGGATTTATCTCTTTTGACCAAGTCATGGTCATTGAGTGCTTAGCATTGCTGCCTTAACTCTTTCAGGGCGGATGTCGACTTTTGTCGAAATTCAGGGTTAGGGGACAGTAATCAGCTATAAACTGCTACAAAACTTGCCGCTACATTTTAGTAACTTTGCTAGAAGGAAAGTTAACTTTGTTGATTTGCCCTCGATTTCCTGCACGTGTATGAGTTAGCGAAGAGCAAACAGTCTCTAAATTAGCGTCAATATGTGGCGAGAGACCAAAGCGATTTTGCAGAGCAAAAAACTCTGTGGACGTCGTTTTTTGTATTATGACTGAATCGGACCCTGACCTGTCGGACCTCTGATTTTGATGCTAGTGATCAGGAGATGGAGATTAAAAACTAAAGTGAGGTATCAGCATTAGCCGATCGTTCCCCAGCTGATCGTGGTGCTGAACACGTTTGTGTAGCTGATGCGCCTACGGAGGTAGGCCTGGGAGGTCAGCCACTTATGTTGACAAGAAGTACAACCCATATTGCATCACACTGCGAATGCCACCGCTACCCACCTGCTGCATGAAGACAGCCAGGGTGCTGGCTCACCATACATTTCTGCTGGCCCTTGAGTCGCCCCCAAGCAGCCACCAGAGATGGCATACAGGCCACTGCGGAACAGTAGGTTGATGTTGATTTATGTGTAAAACCTTTGCTTTGTGTGCTTTTAAGAAAACTGAGTTTTGGACAAAAAATATTCAGCCCTCAAAGAGTTAAAGTTCCATGCACCAGGATTTCAACATCTTTATGGTTTTTAAATATTCACATCACTTTTGTCCAACATCACATTCCACAGACATGTGTTAGGAGGATTGAAATTGTTAAGGGATTATTTCAATGTTTTTTTAGGTCATTTCTTCACTGTCTCTCTATTACATAAATCTACTGTTTAATAAAAACAGTAAGGTTTGTGTGTTCAGCCCCTCACAGCAATCTGATTGGTCAGTCTGGCTTTGATGTGATTGGTCAGTTTGGCTTTGATGATGTGCCAAAAGAGGAAGATGCATAAGTGAGTTAAAGGTGCATGCTGAGAGAGTCGCCTTCAAAGTATAAAAGCAGACTGGAGGAGAGAAAGGTACCTCGAAAATAATGGCCGAGAGTTAGAGAAGCAGGCTTTATGGGAAGGCGCACGAGAGCGGGAGTGCCGGTGAAAGGAGGTGTAGACACACACGAAAACACAGGAAGGGTACTGGAAGTACACGCAGGACAAGAGATCGCAAATATTTTTACATTATTTTGTTAGCTATCTTAGATAGATGCTGTGCCGAGTATATACTGTATATAAAATGTAAAGTGGACTAACTGACTCACTCACTCATCAACAAAAACACTCATATCCTGTTTAGTTAAAATATGACATTTTGGCAGGATTGTGCATCTAGGGCAATAGGTATCTGCTAAGAAAGGATAGAAAAAACTTAATTGAGTAATACTGTACCCTGGTTAAAGCTCAGGATGCGTTCCTAAAAAAAGTAAGCACTAAATGAAACAGCATTAAATGGGATCATTGTAACACATAATAAATAGGAGTAGAGGAGTTTAATGTTGTCTATGGAGTCCATAGTTCTTCCAAAATTGCTTAATAGATTGGCTATTTGCGTCAGTCGTTTTTCAACAAGTTGTTGAAATGTGCGATGAAGATAATATGCCTTGAAATTTGATATGCCTCCCTGATCCACGGGCTGGATGAACGAAGTAGTATTGGGTGTGTGGAACGGGACCCGGACACAGACAGGCGGACAACGGTTTCTCACCCAACACACCCATTTATTATATTTACAATATTTACAAATTAGTGCACAACCCAGTGCCTCCAGCACCGATCCCCCAAAGTCCGGGCCTCACAGTCACCAATGCCTTCCTTCTGGCCGCCTCCAGTCCTCTCTTCAGCTCCGTCCTCTTCCACCCGACTTCCACTCTCGAATGCAGGGAGGCGGCCTCTTTTATCACACCCCAGATGGGCTCCAGCTGCTTCCCGCCATTCCTCCGCGGACACACCCCAGTGTGGCGGAAGTGCTGGCTGCGCACCCGGAAGCCTTCCGGGTGTCCCCTGTCTTCTTTCCCCCAGCACTTCTTGGTGTGGCGGAAGTGCTGGGCTCCAGGTTTCTTCAGGCACCGGGGCGCCACCTGGCGGTGGCCACGGGCCCCTACAGGGTTGGGTTTCCAAGCCCCTTACCCGAGGCCACCAACAAAACCAAGGCGGTCGCCCCCTCATGGTCAGGAGGAGGCACCAGCCCTCCTCTGGTCCCCTCGGGCGTCCCGGCTGGCCTCCACCCCCAGCTGCCTGTGACAGGTGGTAGATAAACTACTTCAACCAGAATGTAAGATCGGATAAGTGGGTGCGATGACTTGGTGCATTATCCATCAGCAGCATCGCTTTCGGCTCTGTTTTTTAAAGTTCACAGTAACGATTTATAGATGGACAAAAATCTGTTGTAAACCAAATTGGGAAAATGTTCACAGTGATCCAGGATTTCCTGTTAACTTCCCAAACCACAGGTAAACTAAATTTTTAAAATTCCTTTCATTGCTCTTGGAGTTTTGGAGTGATACACAAGTGGCGGTTTTAAGTTGAAATCTCCTTTAGTGTTACCACCCAAAAGAAGGGTTAAGTGGTCTTCTACAGCTTTGAATCCTCGCTTTTCTTCGCATGATATAAAAGTGTGGTGTGGCATTCTCATCCAAAATAAACCCATTTCATCAACATTAAACACCAATTCAGGAGGATAATTCAGTTAAGGCTTTTAAAGTTGTTGGAAATGCTGTAGAAGCTTCTATATCCGCACTTGCCATTTCTCCAGTAATTTGTATGTTGTGGAGGTTGCTTTGTTTTTTAAACCTATCAAGGGGGGAATTGATGGTTGTGTTTCGTTTGAAATCAGAGCCTGTCGCTGATTCATTTGGGTTTTGTTTGGGCGTAATAGTGTTGTAGTGAATCATCATAAATTTATCACTTTTTTTAAGGTTTGAAACAAATTGCATTGTGGTTTTACTGTACCCCAAAAATCTCAAAAAATGCTTTGACTGATTTGATTGAAATTGCGTGACAGTATAAAAAAAAAAAATTAGCTGCCCCGTGATTTGTTTATGTGTTGATATTTATAAATTTTATGCTAACATACATGCTCTGCGTTTCCTTAACAAGGGGCTTTTATGCAAACAAAGGACACAGCAGAAGCGATTGATGGGCCCCTCAAACGTGCCGCACTAACCAATGTGGTGAGTGGACGACTGAATAAGTGGCAGTGTCCTGGACGTGATCACTTTTGGTGTTTATAGTCAGGTGTAAAATATAAGGAAAAAGTTTGGCGAAGTTCAATGGTTAGCAAGTGCATTGTAAACCTCAAGTGCTGGTGCCAGGCGCTGTGGCTGTTATCTGGTGTTGCTTTGCTAGAAGCAATAAAGGGAGGGAGGTGAATGTAAATGCGGAAGTGGCCCGCTCAGATCCAAGACAAAGGGAACAGATGACGTCAGTTTTTAACGTAATGAGCCTTCTACAAGCTGCTCCATTATAATATACATTTGTATCTACAGACTTTGAAAGGGGACCTCCTCATCACTCTTCAATATCGTTTAAATTTATATCCATGCTCATTTTGAAAGGGAATGCCCCCATTCCTGTTCTCCAAAATTCTTTGCATATACATTTGAATCTTGGGACTTCAAAGTGAGACCACACATACACCTGAACACATACTTGAGTGAATGATGTAAACAAATGAAAATCATAAATATCTAGTACTGATAGTAATATATACTAAAATCCCACATTATTCCTAGTGATTAACTGTTTCAATTCAAAAGTATACACTTTCTGTAAAATTTGTGTCTTGAAATGACCATCAGCAAAAGTCAAGTCAATAGGAAAAAACGGAAAAAAGCAGGCATTGATATGTAGCATGGACAATTGTGTTTAGCATGTTCAAGATTCAACAGCTCCATTGACCTAATACCTTTAGTATTACTTGACTGATGCTTTTAGCCAAAGTTCTTACAACATTTGAGATACAATTTGTTACATTTCTTTTGTTTTGCCATTTGGAGCCCAGGAAGTGACTTGCTTGTGATCACACAGTGTGAGTAGCAGGATTTGAACCTACAACCTCACAGTTTGAAGTAAAAGGTCCAAAGTCATAGCCACTGCACTCCACGGCCTGCCAATAATAATACATTCTGTTTATATAGCTCCTTTCATATGCTCAATCCTACCAATATCATATACAGAAAACAACTTTGTTAGCTACATATACCCAATTAACTGACGGCACTATAACTGAGGGCCACTGTAGTGTGAAATTTGCTGGGGGATGCTGGGTAACACAGCTACTCATAGTATTTATTAATTTGACACATAAATTTGTTTTCCAAAGTAAGCCCTTTTTTTTTTATAAATTTTAAGAATACCTTGGCTGTTCTTGAAGTTTACAATGGGGCTGAAGGATTCAATGAAGAAATGGCTTAAACTTGCCAAATACCAAGAATGTTATCAAATATTAATCCGCATCTTGAGATTGAACAGTTATTATAAAACAGTATATCCACCACGATTTGGAAAGGAATAAAAATGTAATCAAACCCTTTCTGAGATTCAGCCATTTTAAAAGAGAACCGGTTCTGCAACTCATGTTGTTGGTTGTCTCTCTGTCCGCCACACTGTGTGAAAGGTAAAAAATGGGCAACAGCCCCTCACACATACACGCACATGCACAAACCCATTCATGCCAATCTGTGATCACTTTTTCAGATCATCTTTAAAGGTTTGTATATGTGTTTGAGAGAAAAGTACGCCATGTCTGGGAGAACATGGAAACTCCACACAAACAATGACCAGCCACCCAATTCACTCCATGTTGCTAGATCCGTGAAGCAGCACCACTAACGATTCTTCTACCTTGCCGCCAAACATAAGAGCTACTCATCTACTTGGTATTCAGCTAGTAAAAGACATTTCCACTGTTGTCATTCTATGGCTGTACCAGCCCGCTTCACTTGTAGCTGCAGTGAAATGACTCACCTTAAATATGTTTGGAACTGCAGTTGGCTTCAGTAATTGGAAATTGGGGACAGTTTTTTTTTTTTTCATTTTTGTCTAGTGTAAAATGAGCGCTACAAACTCCATTCCACTGATCTAAACAGTTTCAAACAAATGTTTGTTTTCGTGCTCATCTTATTTTCCTTAGTTACTGTATGTCTAAACTCCACCCACAACAGCAATTGTGGACTGATAAGCGAACCTGAAATGTATTCTTACACCAAGAATCTGTGATAAAACAATTATTTCTGTTTCCTTTCGCTATCACAAGGATACCTCATAAGTGTGGTAGGCTTATTTTCATAAATCAAAACATTTGCTGCTTCAAAGTGGACGTATTTGGTGACTTTTAAGGCTTTTTCATTCACCTACGTACCCTGACACCTTTCAACCCCACTGCAAGCTGCAAAAACGATCAAAGTATTTTTAAAATTAATTAGGGGGATCTGCCCCCTGCTTGCTTCACTCTCTAAATCCTGGGAATGGGCGCTGGGCCATTTGTTCTCCATTAGAGAAAGTGATTGTATTTAAATAGATGGTATATAGAAGAGTATGTGGGGTGTGGAAGTAAGACAATTTGGTCCTTAGTTATTATAGATAGAAAATCAGTTACTTGAGTGTTTCAAAATGTACTAAAAAGTGAGAGTAAAAAAGTAAAACGTAATAAAATTTAATAAAATGTAAATAAAAAATTAAATTACGTTAACGTCTTGTCAAAAACAATATTATGAATTACTCTATCCTCCAACTTACATTCTATAAACATTGATTTTTTGCATTTCTGTTTGTATGTTGTTTGGGATATTTTACTATTTTTCGTTTATTGGACGATTTTCTTTGTTCTTGATTTTTATTATATACAGCACTTTTCTGTTAATTTTCTTTTTTCAACATTCATTATCAGTTCTTGCTGCTCTTTTTCTATTGTGATGTAAAATTCGATGTTCTTGAATAGATAACTTGCTTTTCTGCCTTGCCATTATAATCGACTGCGTTAAAGGACAAGTTAGCACTGAGAGTGTCATGGGGTGGTATGGAGAAAGGATGTGTGCAGTAGGAGTAACGATTGGGTGAGCGGTGTGGAGGGGAGTGGTCAAGGCTGAATAACACGGACATGATGGAAGACTTTTTTAATATAATAAAGAGATAAAAAAACTTCATTTTAGAACACAATTTAATGTGACAAATTAGTATTCCATTATTGTGAAGAAATAACTTTGACTTAAAAAATACCAAGCTCATCCTTTAAATCGGTCTACTGTGGCTACGGGTGCCCTATGATGGACCTGGGTGCTGTGGTAGAAATTAACTCTTTTAGGGCGGATGTCGACTTTTGTCAAAAGGAGGGGTTGACGGTGGTAATCACCTGTAAACAGTGACAAAACCTACTGTTATGTTCTAGTTGGACTTTCTTTGCGAGCATCATTGGTTTGACTGAAATTCCCTGTGCTCGTGTGAGTAGCAAGGAGCAAACAACGGCAAAACTGGCATCAACATCTGGCGAGAGATCGAAGCAAATGCATAAAGCAAAATACTCTGTGGAAGATGTGCAGCAATAGATGTTTTATGTTTGCTGTGTGATATCATTGCTTTGTGTGCTTTTCAGAAAACTGTTTTTGGAAAAAATATTCAGCCCTCAAAGAGTTAAATTGGAAATATTTTAAAGATAGAAATCTTGTTCTCAACTAGGACCTTTTTTGAGTCAGAAACCAGACAGGAGGAAGCTTGTCCATTATGTCATTTATTTTCTCTTCAGCAAATGCTTAAAGAGGGAGCATTCCTGTCACAGCACTCTACTAAGGGTCAGTATCCTGGTCAGAGGTTGTCAGCAAATGGTCAAAGATTAAGAGCAGATGTCTATGTATATAATCAATTGAGTTCACATAACAGTGCTGAATTAATGCATACACGTCACGTGACATTTTACTCTTTTTGGCTTATACACCTATCACCTGATTGCTTCATTAGCTTACATACCCAAATCAGAAATCTAAATCAAGTCTCATTTCTACTCAATTCTTGGTCCTTACAATACTCTTCTTGAGTTCTTATGTGTGTGTGACATCAGTCGAATCTTACTGGGTACACGATAGTCAGCCAGTCGGTTATCTTGAACCCATCACCCAGAACCACCTTGTTCCATGTTGTTCTCTTGACTTTTATCTGGTTTTCCTGATAAGCTTACAACAACAATCTTACCCATAAATGTCTATGTTACCCCAAGTCTAATTCTACTTCCGCAGTACGTTCTACTGTTATTCCGTTACATGCTCCCAATGATCTCTTTACAGGAAAATGGATGGGTGGATCAATGCGTTCAGCCATTTGGAAGCCCATTTAATCCAGTAAATACATTTGTAGTAAAGTGGAGCCTATCCAGGCAGAATCAGTGGCAAGGCAGGGACCATCCTGGATGAAGTAAAAATCCAATGCATAACACACTCATGCAAAAATCTATTTAACTAACATGTTGCTGATTAACCTAACATGCAAGGATAATTTATGGGTAGGCAGGGATAACAATATTCATAATCCATATGTTGAATGTTCCATCATTGGCAACCAAAAGAGTCCCTAAACTTGACCAGAAGCCATCAAAAGGGACCTCTTCTTTGGATTCTCCTTTTGCGATGTACTACACTTAGAACCTCTTGAGTGGATAAAGAGGAGTGTTAGAGTTGTTACTGTTGTAAGCTTTCCATCTGTTTAGACTGCCAAAGTAAGTTGCTATGTCACATAAATTGAAAAACAGTTGCTATTTCATTGGGAACTATACTAAACATTAGTCTTAAGAAGGAGCACACAAATAATTGTGGGGGCCTCACTAATTAGAAGATTATCATTCTTTGTATATGGTTTCACCATCTAAAATTTAAGGCCATGTCACATTACGTGACTTGTCTAGCTATTTATAGATGCAGCCTTCATTTACATAATCTTAGTGAGTCGGAGGCAGTTGGTGGCACACTCCCCTAGAGCCCGTTGCCTAATGTGACATACCCAGCAACTCACTTCAACCCCAGAAAAATCAAACAGGTTTGACTTTATCTTTAGTCATAGAGACAGGCTCTATGGATATGAGAGCTGACAACAAGTGAATGCTCACCCAGAAGTACAATGCATAATATCCAGTGACAAGGACTATGGAACACAGTGACTTTGGACCCCATGAACAGAAGAGAAGCTCATCTGTCTGATGTATCGTGTTTTACTTACCACGGCAGAATGGAAAAAAGGAAAAAGGACAGATATTGTAGTCAGACTCGCTGTAGCTGTTAAGCTTCGCATAACAGGGCTCTTTCAGGCAGCAAGCTGTTGGCTGTCTCAAAAAGGCAGAGCACAACTCTGCTGGAAGGGGGGCATGCACTCACTAAATGTCACATGTCCAGCAATTTTAAATTGTGTAAACTGACATGGTCTGACGACAAGATTAGCAGCTACAGTTGCCGAATCCAACATACCCTACGATTAGAAATCACATAATGTGACATCAGTCAGCTTTAAGGAAAAAGTAATGGAGGTGTCTTTTTAATAGAATGACTAACAGACCGCTGATGTTTTATAATCTGACGTCCTGTCTGAAGCTATTTGGCATATAAGGTGTTTTTTTTATGGTGGGGGGGGGGGGGGCCTCTTCACTTAGGTTGCCATCATTTTTGTTTGAAGCATAACCTAGTTAAAAAAAGATCTTTTGCCTCAAGAGTCTAAATCTATCCATAAGAAAAATGGTCTCCAGGAGGTTAATTTTTTCAGGCTGGAGAAGACGCCTTTATACTGCCGCCCCCTTTATACTGACTTGTGAAGTGGACCCAGGCAAATAAAAGGACCCCTAGTGTGATGAAAAAGGGAATCTGACCACTAGTCTTCTGTAATTTTCACCACCAGCCTGCTGTAAAACCATGGAGGGTGACTGAGGCCCCTTATTAGCCCAGACTGTAACTCGCCTGGCCCCATCCCCCCTAAAGCGAGTCTGACCATCTGGAAATCATGCTGCTTTTCTTGAAAGACAAAGTAAACAGCTCCATATCCCACAAGAGGTATTGTCCACCAGGGGAAAAGTGTCAAAAAAAACAAAAATGAGGCATTAAGAAGAAGGACTGCGAGTGACCTGAGCCGTCCAAACAGGAAGTGCCAGCTGGCCTCAGTTGAGGTCGGGCTTGTATGCACACGTCGTGCATCTGACGAGACCCCGGTTTAGGTAACCTGCAAACAGGAAGCAGGAGAAGTAATGAAAACAAATCATTTACTTGTCTTGACAGGACAGTTTGTCAGCTTTAAGCAAATGTGATCAGACACTTTCTACCTTTCGGGTCGGCCTGCATACATGACAGTGAAGAGCGGAAGGAACACTGAAGGAAACCTCAGCCACACTTATGGCTTATTTTAAGACCGTTCTGTATGGCGCCTCAAAGAGTTTCTAGTCCTCAAAGTTAATCTTCAAGTTATTTATTTTCCTGTCTCTTGGGCCTCAAAATAAAATGTAGGAGATGGCTTGATTAATGTGAGCTGCCAAAATCAACATTTTTGCCTCATTTACATCTGCGGCAGAACACTGGAAGTTCTGTAGACAACAAGCTCACAGAGCCACTCTGTGTCTTCAACTTTTCCAAGAGCGACAGCCCTTCCTCCTCCTCCTAACGTCAATCTGAAGAAGCATGAGCCATTTTCAGTTGATATTAAAAAAGAAATAAAAGAAAAAATAGACACAGTTCAAAGTTTACTAAGTTCACCCTCCCTTTGCAATTTAATACACTCAGCATGTTCAACACACTACAGAACTTAAACTACCTGACATTGGCCAAGAGGTAGTGATCAAAATGGCCATGTGGTAAAAAAACAGATACGCTTAAAAGTTATTTATTTAGTTATTATGTAATCATGTGATTAGGATTTCACTACCAGACTTGCAGTGCATAAAATTTAATTTCATAAAGATATGAAAAGGGTCCAAATGTATACAGACACACCTCAAGCATTGCAGTCATCCTGTTCTGGAAACTCCTGACAAGTAGAAATGTTCATAAATCAAAATTGACCCTGACCTGGATCCATTAAATGCATGCGGCAGGCTGCTTATCTGCAGTATGTACTGTATATTGGGCCGTGTAGTACTTTGAGATGTTAATGGGCTTGTTTGAGATTAGTGTTGACCCTCAATATTTATGAATATGCCGTATTCACTGGTGATCTTGTTCTCTGAATATATTCCCAGCAATTTGCTGTACAGCCTGTTTAGGTGAGCATTTTTTTTCCCCCAAGGACCCCATGATGCTTTTCAAGACCAGCGTCACATCACAGAGCTGTAGCAACCAAGCAGAGAACTTTAATGCATGCCTACTGTAAGATCATTGCTGACTTGGCCATCACGGTGTCTCAAGCACATGAGGGGAAGCACAAAATGCAGTTTCAGCCACTGAGATGCACTGAGACCACCCTGTTCACTGAACAATATTGCATGATATTTTTTGCACTTGTTTAAACCCACCGGACTCAACAAATGACGTATGTGGGTCGTCAGTTAACTTAAAAAGGTAAAAATGTTTCCTGTACCAACAAAGGTTGAGAAACACTGCCGGATTTCCATTCCACATGCGTTTTAAAAAGTTGTGGTGTTAAAAGTACTGCCAACAGATACAGTACAGGCCAAAAGTTTGGACACACCTCCTCATTCAATGTGTTTTCTTTATTTTCATGACTGAAGGCATCAAAATGAATGAACACATGTGGAGTTATGTACTTAACAAAAAAAGGTGCAATACCTGAAAACATGTTTTATATTCTAGTTTCTTCCAAATAGCCACCCTTTGCTCTGATTGCTGCTTTGCACACTCTTGGCATTCTCTCGATGAGCTTCAACAGGTAGTCACCTGAAATGGTTTTCACTTCACAGGTGTGCCTTATCAGGGTTATTTAGTGGAATTTCTTGCTTTATCAATGGGGTTGGGACCAGCAGTTGTGTTGTGCAGAAGTCAGGTTAGTTGGACGATCATTTATTTTTCAACAGGACAATGACCCCAAACACACCTCCAGGCTGTGTAAGGGCTATTTGACCAAGAAGGAGAGTGATGGAGTGCTGTAAATGGTCATGAAAATAAAGAAAACACATTGAATGAGGAGGTGTGTCCAAACTTTTGGCCTGTACTGTATATAACACTGATCACTGTGTGCTGGCAATACAGCACCGCATGGCTAATTATTCACTCGGCAACAATCTTAAAACAAGCCTTAAAGGAGCCCTCTCCTTATCAGAAAATACGGACACGCTGTGATATAATAAAACCAAAAGGCTTATTACTATTTACAAGGAGTTTTTTTATTGTTGATGGAAGAAGAAAGGGAAAAACATTTGCACAGATACATGGGAAACAAAAAAGTAATTTCCCACTGTGCTCGGAGCTGCAACTTCAAACAATGGAACCAGCCAATCCTGCTTTATGGCATGGCTAATGTATCCCCCAAGATTTGAACTCTGTGAGCACAATGATCTATATTTGTTTTACTTATTGCTAGTTTGTGGCTGTTCTGTTGTAATTTTTTGTCGTATTTGTTCCCTCTGCAGCTGTTGTTGTTTGGGGCCCAGTGGTGCAGTGGTTAGCACTTCTGCCTCACAGCTCACATCTCATATTTGGCCACAATACTGTAATCAGTCCAGTATAGTTGGCAGACTTTTCACTAGACATTAGGGACACTTTAAAGACCATTGCACCATTATAATCCGCTCAAAACTAGTTCTCCTTCCCCATTGACGTCAATGCATCTTATGGAGTTCACAGAGTAAAATTCGCAAACATTTCCCTAATTTTGCCAAACTCAAGGCAGGGTTTGCTCATCAATATTTAGGTTGTTAATTGTGACAGTTTTTGAAAATATAAACATGATTTAAACAAAAACAAAAAAGAATTTACTTCTCTAAATACTTACATTTAGTATGATTGCAGCTCACTGAGGGCAGTGCTTTAGTTCTGGATGACAAACGACTTTTTAGATGAAGATGGAGAATTCGATAAAAGCCCAATTTGGACAGGGTTAGTTTTACACCAGGAGGTAAGATGAAGTAATTATTACCAGAGAAACTTTTTAGGGACTGTGCGTTCACATGTCAGTAACAATTACAGAGCCTTTTACCTTCTATAAAGTGTCAGTAATAGTCCTGTGTGAATGAACATGTCAGTTAAATTCTGTTACTTCCTATGAAAATGGCATTGGCAACCCCAACCCCGATATTATTGGTTATGAGGAGGAGCAACAGTTACTTACTATACTGTAGCTGTAATGCACGTGGCTGAGTAACCGTAGAAGGCATGTCTATCTCTATCATTTTTCCAGACATCTCTTGTGCAAATCCATTTTAAAATTTACCCGTGTTGCGTGGTAACAGTGACTTTGTAGACATATGCATTGAAGGGGTATCTCACTGAGATCTTATTGGGGCCAGTTGTTCCCTGTCTGCACAATTAGATCTCCAAGAACAACAATGGAGGGTGAATGAGGGAACAAGGTCTCCTAATAGGAGAGCTCGATAGCAATGTGGGTCGATGGCACCCACTTAAAATACATTCCAATCTGAAATGCACAGATTCACCTTTTTTAAATCAGTTAGGAAATCTTTTTCATCTAGTTTCTCTTACAGTTTTATTATGCTTCAGATATTATAGAAATGAGCTCCAACCACGTTACATATAAACAAATGGAGAAGTACGGGCACTCAAACAACATTATGTCAAAGTCTGTTTTTAGCTTTTTTCGTGCTGTTTCTTGATGTTTATCCCATTTAACTTTACCATTTTCCTTGGCCTTCCTCCCGTTTTCTTTATGTTATAGTTCACTGTACATCAACACATGACATCACAGGTGCCATTTTCAAATATAAGCAAATAAAAAACACAGCAAACTGCCAGATCCTTATTTAATGTAAGGGACACGCTGACAGTTTGTGGTAAAATGTCCAGTAGTAAAACAAGGAGAAGATTATAAAATGTCATTTGAAGGGCAGACAGCCAAAACAAGAGACTTTCTTTAATTTCTGTTTTTGGAGAAAGCTTTCAAGGCTTTAAGGATGTAGTCCATGGTCCATTGGGGGAACTGACCGAGGCTAATGTCACTCCAACTGGGGACCAGTTTGGGCTTTTTAGTTTTCGTCTTGCTGTGGTCCTGACCGTGAGCTCGGTTTGCCCACAGTTGAGATGACTGGCCTTGTAGCGCCAGCTTTTCATTAGGAGTCATTTAGACAGACCACTTAGGATGAAATCCAAGAAGAATTAAGTGGTGACTGATTTGAGCTGGATTAACTGAGACAAGAAAATGAATGAATGGAGGATGGGCTGACTAACTTCTGAAATGCAAAAAAAAAAAAAAAACAAAATGAATAGCTACCTGGTGACCCTTAAACAATAATCATTATTATTTTTCAGGTTTTCAAGATTGTGACACATTTTTTAATTTTTATATGGCTGTTCTTTTTTTAATATTTATAAAAAGAATATCAGAATGTCTTTATTGTAACAAATACAATGAAATTAGGTATATATGTTCGCCCAACAGGATGTAGAACGAACTAAAATCATCACACATACACACACAAAACAAAACCTAGCTGCCTGCAACTATATGCACCACCATGTTATTTTTATTCACTTTTTATTATTATAAAAAGTAAACGAAGAAGAAAACAGAAGCTTATCATTTCAGCACTTGGATTTGTTCCTCTCCTGTTTTTCTCGGTCATGTGCTTGCTGTGCCGTCAAGTTGAACTTGAGCCTGACACACAAATTAGCACTGGAATTTAAAAACTCACAGCTCAAAGATTTGAAAGCACCATTTAAACTTTAAAGATAAATACTATGTACAGAGTTTATAAAAAGTATTCAATCCCCACTTGGAAGTTTTCACATTTTATTGTTATACAATATTGAATCACAGTGAATTTAATTTGAATTTAATGTTAATAGTGAAAGCAGATTTCTACATGGTGGTCTAAAATAATTACATATATAAAACACAAGATAAAATTGGTGTTGGTTATATAACAATAAAATCTAAAATCTTCCAGGGGGTGAATATCCAAATATAGTGCGGTGATGACAGCTACTGCCATTCAACTCCTGGGGATGTGACTTCAAGTTATGGTCTGCTCACAGCATGTGGAGTTTGCATGTTCTTAGCACAGTTTTGTGTGGTAAATTCATATATACAGTACCATAATAATTCTTTGATAGTAATTATTTGCATTTATATAGCGCTTTTCTCACTACTCAGAGCGCTCAGCAATTGCAGGTTAAGGGCTTTGCTCAAGGGCCCAACAGAGCAGAATCCCTTTTGGCATTTGCGGGATTCGAACCGGCAACCTTCCAATTGCTAGTGTAGCTCCCTAGCCTCAGAGCCACCACTCCGCCCATGACTGTGTACCATTAACTTTGATTTGTAAAAAGCAATCTAATAGTAGGCTTTGGGATTTGGAGGAAAAGGAAAATCGTGCATACGTGAGAGAAGTGTCCGGCTTCATGAACAGAGGCAGCATCTGGCCTGGGAGTTGAGATTTGGTTTGAGCTGCCAGGAGGCAGTGGCACTAACCGCTGTGCTGCTGTCCGGCTCTCCTTCTTTTAATCGCTCATGTAAATCATGAAAGTAAAATCGGGCACGATGGCCTTACCCTCCTGATGTATGTAATGTAACATAACATTCCCAAACCTGCTTGATTCAATACATGGTCACAGACGGCCAGAGCTTGCATGCACATCATACCAGGGGCAATGCATGTTTTTGGGAAGGAGTGAAACCCGCAGACATTTGGAGAAATGTGCAGATTCCACATGGACAACCCAGTATGCTGAATCCGCAAGGTGGTATCACTACACAATGTGCTGCCCATGTGTTGTAATCATGAGTGAAAATGTTGATTGATTCTTCTTCATTTGACGACTAACACTAGTCGGTACTTCTCAGTGATGGTTTCAGGGCTTATTAGAAGCCAAGATTTGCTTAGATGCACAGCAATAGACTAAAGAAAGAATATGCTTTAAAACAATGCTGTTTGATGTGTTCCTCAAGGTCAGCCTCAAGCTCAGCCGGCCCTGCCTTTATCTGCACTGGAAATGTTACCTGAACATGGTTCTCAATGGCAGAGTGTTGTGACTCAAGGTCCCCAACAGAACGGCGTCGAGAATGGTACGGTCCACGGAGGCCCCCGGGTCTTCCCCCAGGTTGTTACACAGAAGCCTCACAAAAAGCTGCAGTCAAATCCATCACTCAACAGCCACAGCAGCAAGAAAAGCAAAGGCAGCTCAAAATCCACCAACTCCCAAATCCCGGCAGAGGCAGAGGGAGGTAAGTAGCCGTCAAAGTAATTGTTTCTAAACACAAGCAATGAGACGTTTCAGCAAAGTTGGAGGCGGGCATTTTAAGGAATTGTTGGGCCTTTTGGCAAGTGGGTTCATGAAGTAGTAGCTGGTCAGTTGTGAGAGATTTGCAGCATTTGATGAAATTAGACAATGGGGTGGGGATGTAGCAAACCTTTTTGGCTGATTCAATGTGCCCACGACAGAGTGGCCACTCTGCTGTGACAGATTTAATAAGAAGATTGAATTGAAAGGATGAAGGTCTAAACTTCCTACTTGACTCAAATAAATGGGCCTACGAGGAAGTGAATAGCCATCCTATGAGATTTAGTTGATAAGGGAGAGTGGTCAGCCAATTTTGAGTACGTACATAGTCGCCGAGGTGATGAGCCTGAGGACCTATAAGGAAGTCACTAGTTTTCACAGACTTAGCCAAAGATTTCAGGATGCGACCAGTCTGTTTGGTTAAAAAGGTGAACATGGTTGTCAGTCTTGTTTAATACGTTGTGTCAATTAGATGAAGTTGTTGACAACTTTTTGAAGCTGTCATTTGGCGTGAGCAGAAGTGGTCAGCCTTCAGTGACCACGTACACAATAATGGGGTAAAGGAGTAGTCCACCTACTAAATTCAATCAATTAGTCCATTTACATGTCTTTCAATAACCTGACGTATTTATAAAACGCAAGGCGTCATGCTTTCAGATTCATGATGACCGATGATGACATTTAACTCTTTTTGAGCAGTTCGATGACGTTGGAACGTTTTGCCAAAGAAGAACTCTAGAAGATCACTTGCACATATAAGCGCCGATTATTAAGAAACCAAGTGTCTCCCGTAACCGGATTAAGGTGAATAACTTGGTTATGTGTGTGCATATAAACACACTGAATGAGGTCACAGCTTAGGTTCACTGATGGATAGAATGGACGGTCTGCCATAAGTGGCTGTAAATGATACGATTAAAGAGTGCTCGGCTTATGGAATTCAGTTTTGAGGTGGGGGGATTGATCAGTTGTTTGGAGATTTGGCCAGGTTATGGGCCTTTATCGGTGGGCCATTTTGGTCCACGAGAGAGGTATAATAGACAAGGTTAGTCAGCAAGGTGATGTTTTGAATATCAATGAAGTAGCATGTGTAAGAGGAGCCTGTCTGTTGGAAGGTGTTGTAGTCAGAGAGCACAGCAATTTGATTCAATTGGTGAGGGGGGAATTTGTGTCAGTCTGTGGTGCTAAGGTATCACCCGTTGCATGGCTGCACTCGGGTCCCAATCTGGATCCTGAGTTGGTTTGTCGTGTGGTGGGTGCGGCAATGTACTGTATCAGTGCGTGCTCCTAACCTCTCTCCTCTCTCTCTATAAGCCTAGGAAGGAGTGGATAGCATGCTGTGAAGATGTATGCATAATGGGGTAAAAGACTGGAATTAAGTCGGCGAGGTTGTGGTTTGTCCCTGTTGAGAAGTTTCTGAGTTAGTGGTCAGTTTGCTGAGAGTAGGTATAAATGACTGATTAAAAGACCGGGTACATTCTGGGATTCAAAAAGGAGGTTGGTAGCCTACAGTAAATATGTACAATTGATGAAACATTTGGGGGTTTGAACAGTTTGGCTTAATCAGTGGGTTTATGCTATGAGGGGTATGATCAGGGAGGGGAAAATTTGGTCAACTTGTTTGTTTGCCTACTATGGGAGGGTGAAGAAGTGGGCTGGTAATAGACTACCATACGGTGTTAATTGGCATGGTGGGGTTTTGAGGGTTCTACCAGCCTTGGCTACACAAAATGATAAACCTAATAGGATCTGCCCTGACCTTGTTGCCCATGATCTTTTTACACAGACTGCTGCGTCCATTGCATCTTGGCCTGCTTGTTCTGTGAGTTCCTCAGCCTGTGCAACATCATGTTGGACTGTGCCACCTGTGGCTCCTGCACCTCCTCAGACTCGTGCTTCTGCTGCTGCTGTGCATCTGAGGAGTGTGGGGACTGCGACATGCCCTGTGACATGGACTGTGGCATCATCGATGCCTGCTGCGAGTCTGCCGACTGCCTGGAGATCTGCATGGAGTGCTGCGGGCTGTGCTTCTCCTCATGAAACTTGAGCCCCGCTTAAACTAGTGGAACTGGATGTGAGCTCTCTGTGCACTTAATGAGGGTGGGACCTCGACAGCTTAATAGGGCGTATGGGGAGGAACGTGAGAGGAGTCGTGTATTAAAGAATGAATAGGAGGTTCAGAGTGCTGGAAGCAAGTATCTACAGGGACAAGGTTCAACCAGCCTTACTGTGTAATTCCCTTCTTCCTTCTGGACATTTCTTTATGTGTCTTCTTCACCATTAAAGGTGAAGTGAGAAAACTAAAGAGTTGATAGGTTTGGATGGCTGCAGATAGCTGCTTTCTGATTTGACACTGTTAAAAAAAAAGCCACTGCAATGTCAAAGAGGCCTATAGATTTGGTTATCTTTTATAACCCCACTGGCTTGATGCAGGATTGCAGCTTAATTTCTTTTGTTAAATGTATTATCCTGCAGGAAACAACTTTTATTTTAACCATCTCAAGATCATTATTTACAGCAGTGATGACCCTGCTTTATCACAATGATTCTTTATCCCAAACTACAATTCACACTGCAGGCCTTCAACTAACAGATTATAGACCATCACCTAATACACCCTGGCCTTGGCATATTTCACAGCAGCCTTTAGAATTCCTTACCTATGGCACCTTATTGACCACAGCGAGATCATGCTGTACTGAGACAAATTTGTGTGAAAACACATCAAAGTGTTAAATTGTGTGCATGAAACAGTTAAACTATCCACATGTAGGAGTAAGTAGTGTACACGAGATAAGTGTTGCAAAGACAGTAGATCATGCCGACAAAATTAATCATTTAAATTGGTTAATAATTAATGTACGATAGATAATAAATCAAAAAGTTGATAATCATGCAATTTAAATAAGTTGCTAAACTTAAATAACACAGCATGCAAACGTGAAGGTGAGCCAATGTTGTAAAACACAGGAAGTAAATCTGTTTTGCACAAGAAATTCTGCAGAACACATTAGTAACAAATAGTGCAGTGAAACTACGTTGTGCAAACAAAATGATCTATTTGTGTAGCGCAATATGTCATTCCAATTAGATAATAAATCCTGCAAACGAGACCATTTGAGCAGAAGAAATACTTTGCACCTGATATAGTCATGCACAGAAGATAATTAGCTGAAACGAGATAAATTAGATCAAGTTTTCAAATGAGATCAAATGTTCTGTGCCCAAAATAGTCAAATAAACTAGAAAACAAGATCTTGCAACTTCATCTCAGTTGAAAAGAACAAACAGCTTAAGCACAAGTTCATCAAATGCCATTAATTATTTGAATGCACTCAGTTGGGTAAAATCATACCAGCAGGATAAGACGCCCCAGGAACAGGTGGAAGATGTCAGCCAGGACCGGCAGTAAGTGAGCCTGAAAGGACCATTCGTACTAGACAATTGTGAGTAAAAAATTGTTTAAATGATAACAAATTGTCCAAATGAGACATCTGTTGATGTTGTGATGCAGTCTTATTAAGGAATCATGTTCAGAATGCTTACTCCGACAAAGGGAAGTTTTTAGTTAAATTCAAAATCACACCGAGAAACATTTCACAAATTAGTTACAAAATTTTTCACAAAATGTGTAAACCAAATGAAGAGTTTTGGGAACAATATGTCATTTAAATAAGATAGAAAATCATCCATTCTGCAGACTGGAGTAATTAAGTGTAAGTGATCAAATGGGAAAAATAATATAAACAAGACAAGTCATGGGAACAATTACGTCAGCCAGAAGATGCAGCAAATCAGGCACAAAATTGACACTGAGCTGTAAACAATGTTTCGGTCACATTAGAAATCGATAAAAATACAATTTATGCGCTAATAACAGCACTGGTCTGGGTTTTTTTTGCTCCCGTAGTGTTCCTTACAGACCTGAGGGTGGTGAATCCAAATCTGGCAATGGAATCACATCCAGTTTACGAGACATGAAGGCTTAAAATGAAAGGAAAAAAAGTATTTTAGAAAAAATTTAATATCATTTTAGAATTTTAAGTCTAAATAATGAATTCAAATTAGACATATAATCAATTATAAAATGTTTGCCTACAAAACGTAGTCACTTGGAAATTTTTCACACCGTACAATCCTGTTTCACGGTAAAAACCCAACACAGACTCACTGTACTTTCCACCATAGCGTCTCTCCGTTTGTGTGATGGAATCTCGACCATTGTTCAGCAGAGACGGGGAAAAAATCCAAATGAGAGAGTAGGACGTGGACTTTTAAAGATCTGTTGCGCCCAGGTGCTGGTAGGAAGTGAGAACCTCCTCATCGACTTCCTTGTAGTTTTCTGCCTTTGTATTCCCAAGAAAATGGTGTCACTTTTTTTTTTTTAAATAAAGGAATACTGTGAATCCTTTTACCGTTTGTTTACCAGTTAACTGGTCAAGATGATGGTTGGATCAATCCAACCCAGCACATTTCTGTAAAAGCCATTTAAACAACAACTTTCCCTCTTTTGGATGATAAAACAGCATTTTTCTAGCCTTGTAAAAAATAAATTCCTGGCAAGTTTGTAGGAGAAAAAACAAACCAGTCGAGAGCTGACAATGTTAGCAAATACTTGATTGTGGGTGCCTCCACTCCAACTAACATTAAGGACAAGGTAGACTGCTCAAAATATACTTCAAATGATATTCTGAGCACAAAAAATATTTATGCCATTAGATACATGTAACTTTAAAATATCAATGTTTTGTTCTCTCTCTTTCTTTCTCAAAATGGTGTTTCTCACTGAATCTAATAGCTCACATAAATGGTTTGTGGTAGAGAAATTCCACTTTCAGAAATGGATTCAGCACACCTAAAGGTGCCCACATATTTTTTGTATGGGAGGATTTGGTGCAGACAAAGAAGATACGCAGTTGAAATGAGATAATATCCAAAAAATGTAATTTCTCAGAAATGAGCTAAAACATTCTTTGTTAATATGACATTAGGTTATAGAAACAATAAATAATTTCAGGAGAGAAATTATCTTCATAAAATCACTTGTGCAACTGAAAGCAATCAAATGAATTAGCCCAACGGTGAATAGTTTCTTACCAAGTTATGGGAACAACATGTCACCCCGAACGTACAGAAGTAATTTATGCAAATGAGGCCTTTCTCCTTTTGTTTTTTAATTTTTTTGAATGTTGAATTGTCTCGATTATGTGTTGTGTTAAAAAGACATGGCCACTAACCAGGCCGAGGTTACACATTAGCCTTTTACCCAAACGTAATTGAACATTCAGACTGAAGTCGTATCCTTACTAAACTTAGGATTTTGTTATTTTGCTCTTCAGAGCTCCAGCACTGTGCTGTTGTGAGTCTTTGCCTCGACAGTCCAAATTCTTCATGCGGTATTTATGTGCCACCATCATTTAAAGCAGCAATGTGCCGATGTCCTCTGTCACGCCTCTGTCGACTCTTGTGGTTAGCAGACGGTGGTGCCAATGACAAATAGCAACAAGAATATATATAAAAAAATTAAAACTCTTTAACAAACAGCAATTATTCCAAACATTGCATGAAACAAATGAGCATATTCTCTAATGAAATTCTGTCAATAACAACAAAAAATAATGACAGTAATACTTTCAAACATTAAATAAAACAAAACAAAATGTTCTTCAGGGAGATCCTGACAGCATTGACCATTTGTGCAAGCTATGTAATAAATCATAAACCAACAATTTATCATTTACACAAAGTAATAAATCATGCAGCAAATGTGTGTGCAAAACAATTACTCATGTGAACGAGTGTATGAAAAACTGTAAATCATGAGGTGGAGAAAGAAGTTATGTTAGCCAAATGACCATACAGACGAGATAAGTTGTACACACAAGCTACACCATCTAAACAGACAAAATAATATCACAGCACTGCACAGGAACCCACAGCGCGCTGTTCCCAGTGACATGATAAGGTGCTTTACAAGGGCTGCTCGATTATTTCAATTTCAGTCTACTTACCTATAACTTGTACTTATAAATTAAGTGTTAGTCATGCTTTCGTGGTATTTTCCTGTTGAACTCATTGACTAGAGATGAATGTTGAATTCATGTAAGTTATCCCTACTAGATGTGCAAAGAGGAAGCATGAAAAGCCACATTTTGACTTTCGTCTCAAAAGCCTGGCTACACATTGCCAGCCAATACTGCTGTGTTCTTTTTTGATGATTAATCTAATTTATTCTGAGGTTTTCTCCCTTTATATTATATATATTTTTCAGTTGAAAGGGAAAAAAAAGGTTGTTTAAGTTAGGAATTTTTGGAAGCTCAAATCCCACCCCATGCACAAGAAATACACGGTGATATCAGCTCTGGAAAGTTGTGAAGAAACAGCATGGAGGACAACGCCCCGCCCAGAGGGAGGGGCAGAAGGCGGGACTGGTCAGATGGGGCGTGTTGAGCGGCACTGGACTCCTGAGGGTTATAATGCTGTCACAAGTTGTCTTTGTCTTTGCTGAGGACCTTGACTCTCTTTTCTGGTGGGGTTATTAGGTCTTACAACGGACTTTATAAAGGAAAAGTCTTCATTACCTGTTTCCTTTGGGTGCAACCGAAAGCTAAGATAGTTTAGATTGAAGCTTTTTTTTTTTGTTTGTTTTTAAGTGTTTTTGTTTTTTTTTAATGTACGGTATTTGACCAGGGTATATATACTCAGCAGCTGTTTGTTGAGAAGGGGATTCTGCTCTCATCTCCATACATGGACTTTCTCCTATCACCTTGCTAATTATAAATGAAGCAAAAAGACTAAACAGCAAAGCAAGGTGTGCCTTCTGTTATCTTCTAAACCAAAGAAGAGAGCAACCAGCGAGCTGAGTTGGTAACTGTTACAGAAAAAAAACTTTACCATTTCTCCTACTTCGACTGGAGTCTATTTGTGCAATAATATTGAGAATATTAAATAAAAAATATGTTCTGTGCTAAAAGCTGCAAATCTCTTGTTACTTTATCATGTAGGCAATTTTATAATCCTCTTTACTGACATGCTTCTAATTGAGAATGCTCTAAAAGTGCTTTGTGGTTGGACTTCTATGAAAGTTGCCATATAAACCCAGCTTTGGTTCAGGGCTCAGTCTAAAGCAATTACAGTACTCATCCCACTTGTTCTAGTTTAGTGTCATAGGGGCTGGAGCCTATACTGGCAGCACTGGGCACTTAGAGGAGCGGTTGCTGACAGCAAAGCACATTTACACACACATACACACATGGAGGAACAGGTTAGATTTCAGATTCACATAAACTTCATTTGGGCAGTCAAAGTCAATTATTACAACATCTTTAAAAGCCTGAAGAAGACTGGTGTCCCATCTAGAGTTGGCTGCTGTTGCTGTCACTATGGCCTCCTGACTAACATGAACCTGCAAAGGAAATGTCAGGTAATGGATGGACATTTATAGCTGAAGGTATACAGGTCATCATTAGTGCAGGAGGGAAGGGGGTTTAAAAAACAAAGTTCATACACTGAGTGAGACAACCAGATTTGGCTTTACGTAAAGAGGAAATTGCAGTGAAAAGGAAGGGTTACAGTCACTTTCAAGAACTATATCGAGAGGCATGTGATGATAGATTTAATAGATTTTACCTCCCACTGTATCTTTCTTTGAATGGCCAGTCTCCCCACACCATTCATACTACACCAACAACTACAACTGACACTGCTATTACTTAGGAATGACGAGTGATAAGTCCACCTCTGACCATCAGTATGGGTGCTTCATAACTGCTGACCAAGTAAAGAGACAACTGAGAAACCTACACACAGGAAAAGCTGCAGGACCAGATGGAGTCAATCCTCCAATTCTTAAGGCCTGTGCTGACCAACTTTGCAGTGTCTTCTGTCACCTGTTCAGTCTGACCCTATGGCTTCAGAAAGTGCTGCCCCTGTGGGAAACATCCTGCATTGTTATGTTTCAAAGCTACTCGGTCTACAGTGTCTGTCTATCTATCTACCTATCTATTATAACATATCTATCTACAATTGTGCTTGAAAGTTTGTGAACCTTTTAGAATTTTCTATATTTCTGCATAAATATGACCTAAAACATCATCAGATTTTCACTCAAGTCCTAAAATTAGATAAAGAGAAACCAGTTAAACAAATGAGACAAAATATTATACTTGGTCATTTATTTATTAAGTAAAATGATCGAATATTACATATTTGTGAGTGGCAAAAGTACAGTATGAGAACCTTTGCTTTCAGTATCTGGTGTGACCCCCCTTTGCAGCAATAACTGCAACTAAACGTTTCCAGTAACTTTTGATCATTCCTGCACACCGGCTTGGAGGAATTTTAGCCCATTCCTCCGTACAGAACAGCTTCAACTCTGGGATGTTGGTGGGTTTCCTCACATTAACTGCTCGCTACAGGTCCTTCCATAACATTTCGATTGGATTAAGGTCAGGACTTTGACTTGGCCATTCCAAAACATTAACTTTATTCTTCTTTAACCATTCTTTGGTAGAACGACTTGTGTGCTTAGAGTCGTTGTCTTGCTGCATGACCCACCTTCTCTTGAGATTCAGTTCATGGACAGATGTCCTGACATTTTCCTTTAGAATTTTCTGATATAATTCAGAATTTATTGTTCCATCAGTGAAGGCAAGCCGTCCTGGCCCAGATGCAGCAACCCAGGCCCAAACTATGATACTACCACCACCATCTTTCACAGATGGGATAAGGTTCTTATGCTGGAATGCAGTGTGTTCTCCAAACATAACGCTTTTCATTTAAACCAAAAAGTTCTATTTTGGTCTCATCCATCCTCAAAACATTCTTCCAATAGCCTTCTGGTTTGTCCACGTGATCTTTAGCAAACTGCAGACAAGCAGCAATGTTTTTTTTGTAGAGCAGTGGCTTTCTCCTTGCAACCCTGCCATGCACACCATTGTTGTTCAGTGTTCTCCTGATGGTGGACTCATGAACATTAGCCAATGTGAGAGAGGCCTTCAGTTGCTTAGAAGTTACCCTGGGGTCCTTTATGACCTCGTCGACTATTACACGCCTTGCTCTTGGAGTGATCTTTGTTTGTCGACCACTCCTAGGGAGGGTAACAATGGTCTTGAACTTCCTCCATTTGTAAACTCTTCAGAGATGGTTTTGTAACCTTTTCCAGCCTGATGAGCATCAACAACTCTTTTTCTGAGGTCCTCAGAAAAATCTCCTTTGTTCGTGCCATGATACACTTCCACAAACGTGTGTTGTGAAGAGCAGACTTTGATAGATCCCTGTTCTTTAAATAACACAGGGTGCCCACTCACACCTGATAGTCATCCCATTGATTAAAAACACCTGACTCGAATTTCACCTTCAAACTAACTGCTCATCCTAGAGGTTCACATACTTTTGCCACTCACAAATATGTAATATTCAATCATTTTCCTCAATAAATAAATGAGCATGTATAATATTCTTGTCTCATTCGTTTAACTGGTTTCTCTTTATCTACATTTAGGACTTGATTGAAAATCCGATGATGTTTTAGGTCATATTTATGCAGAAATATAGAAAATTGTAAAGGGTTCACAAACTTTCAAGCACAACTGTATCTATCTATCTATTATAGAGTGCCTTTAACATTATCTATCTATCTATCTATCTATCTATCTATCTATCTATCTATCTATCTGTCTATCTATCTGTGGCAGAGGTGTAAAGAGCACACATGAGAAGTTAAGATATTGGTCAATCCTTTGCCATGTTTTGACCAATGTACAAATGCTCATGGTTTTTTTTTAAGTTTGGAGATGAAATACTTAACTATTAAAACTGGTGTAAGATGCCATGAATTTTATTCTACTACACTCTTCCAAGAGGCCTGCATTTAAAGGGTTCTTCTTTTGTTTGCTCTAACCCCCTTAGAAGTCATGGTCAATGCTAAGTACTACATAAGGAATTCTTTCCTGTTGTCTGGACACGGATGTATCCCAGGATAATAATGAACTTGCAGTGGATTCAGATAGTATTCAGACCCCTTCGCTTTCTGTACATTCACTTTATTGCTTTGTAGATTTAGTTTTAAATGGATATATTTGCTATTTTGTCCATCAATCTACACTCAATAATCTATGATGACAAAGCAAAAACAGATTTTCTGAAAGTTTTGCAGATATATTACAAATCGAAAACTGAAGTCTCTCATTCATATACGTATTCAGACCCTTTTCTACTGCACTCTAAATTGTGGTCAGGTGCATCTTGAGACGTGTCTAGAACTTGACTGGAGTGAAATGTGGCAAACTGAATTGATTGGACATCCTGTATACAGTATATAAGGCCCCGTAATTCACACTGCATGTCAGGACTGTAACTGCATCTTTCCCAGATTCCTAAAGTAGAGCAGCTACTGAGTTGTCAAGGTAGGTAAGATTCAGCATGAGTCAAATGTGTAACAAAATAAATTCCTCAATCTAATAAGGTTCATTTTAAAAAGGTTTATTAAAAATTAAAAAAAAAAAAAATCAGAAAAACTTACTTTACACTCAGAATAAAAGGCAAAAAGGGAAAAAAGGTTTCTTCACTGTTTCACTACAATCTTAGCTTTTTCATGTTAAACTTCAGTTACTTTCTAAAGCTTTAAGTGCACAGTGGCTTTAATAATTATGAATCAGAAGAAGTCTGGACCTACCAGGGCTGTTCCTAGAGTTGACCGTCTGGCCAAACCGAGTAATTAGGCAAGAAGGAAGGTGACTAAGAACCCAATTGTGACTCTAACAGAGCTTCTCAAATGTCCTCTGCTAAGATGGTAGAACCTGTCAATAGCTCAACCATCTTAGCAGCACTACAGCAATCAGGCATTTATGGTAGAGTGGATAGACGGAAACTCCAAACCTATGTCTGGCAAAGCCCAGGTAATGCTCATCACCTGCCTATTGCCATCCCTAGGGTGAAGCATGGTGGTGGCAGCATCATGCTAAAGGGGTGCTCCTCAGTGGGAAGGACTGGAAGACCACTCAGAATTGAAGGAAGGATGAATGCAGCCAAATACAGAGAGGTCCTTGAAGAAAACCTGCTACAGAGAGCAGACAACCTCGGACTGGGATTGCACCTTTCAGAACAATAGTGACACAAATCATACAGCCAAGACAATGCTGGAGTGGCTTCAGGGTAAATCTCATACTGTTGTTGGGTGGTCCAGCCAAAGCCCAGACTTAAAACCCACAGAATGCCTATGGAGAGACCTGAAAATGGCAGTCTGAGATGATTCCCATTCAATCTAACGAAGCTCAAGGGGATCTACCAGGGAAAAAATGCCCCAGTCCAGGTGTGCAAAGATTGTAGAGGCTTACCCAAGAAGACTCAGAGCCGGAATTGCTACCAAAGGGGTTTCTACAAAGTACTGAGTTGAGGGTCTGAACACTTCTAGGAATGAGTAATATCAGTTTTTGATCTTTAATAAATTTGCAGACCTTTCTGAAAACATTTATTCACTTTGTCATTATAGGTTATTGAGTGTAGATTGATGAAGAAAAATAGCAATTATAAAATGTATTTAAAATCTATTTAAAATTAAATATACACCACAATAAATTGTGTAAAAAGTGAAGGGGTGTGAAAACTTTCTGAATCCAGTTAATCAAAAAGGCACTTGTGATCACCCAATGGTTTGATAAGTAAAATTAGTCATAAGAAATGGCCTCCTCTCTCTCCAAATCTCAACCGAACGGAACACTCAAATGACATCTGCCACAGCATATTACACCTCTGTCCACAACACGCAAGTTGATTAACCTCATAGAACTGTCATATCTCAACTATAGGCCAATGGTGTTGCTAGCTTGTTCTCCTGGGGTAGGAATTTGGATAAGTAAGTAGGACAAACAGTTTACATGTTCTTTCACTACAGGTTAGGTTAGGATGGGGAGCATGCACTGGTACAGTGTGTTGCCGTATCCACCACATGACAAAAAAGCTCATGATCCCAGTTGGCAAACCCCCAGGCAGACACTGGTCCAGTGCCAGCCCAGAAATGACCATCTATTTACCTCAGCCAGTTGTTATGTGGGCGTCCCCATCACCTGGTCCAGCCACTCATGTCCTCAGCAATGAAGATCCTGCGAGCTGGGTCACCCTCGGTGAATCTCGCTACATGGCCATAGTGCCATAACTGACGCTCCCTCACAATGCAGATAATGTACATCATTTGGGATTCCGTCAGCAACCGTCAAGCAACCGTTCATTCGACACAAAGCTAAACTGGTGGTACCCAAGGAGACACAGCACCGACGGAGTTCAGTCTTCATTTCAGGTAACTGGATAACATCCATGTCTCGCATCCATATAGCAAAACAAGGGAGCACCAACACTCTAAAGACTTGGACCTTCGCCCTTTTGCAGAGATATCTGAAGGGCCACACACCCTTTTTCAGTGACCTCATGACCCCCTGTGCTCTGCCACTCCATCTACTGGCTTCATAGGAAGAGTCACCAGAGACATGAATGTCACTGCCAAGGTAAGTAAACCTCTCAAAAGGTCGACAATCTCTCTGCCGACAGACACACTTCTGATGGCTGTGCCCAAGAGGTCATTAAAGGCCTGGATCTTGATTTTTATCCAGGACACTCGCAAGCCCAGACACTCAGACTCCTCACTCAGTCTCTCAAGAGACCCAATCAGAGCCTCCATTGATTCCACAAAGATCACAGCAAAGTCTAAATCAGTAAATCTCTCTTCACCAACAATTGTAAGTGTTGGACACAGGATACAGTAACAAGACTTTTCCAAGTCGCCAAGATGAATTGCTCCAACAGCCATTCCTTAACATTGAACAGGTAAGCTCTTAATCTGTGACTGTTCTGAAAGGTCTGTATGCATTAAAATTTATTACATGTTGTAAGATCAATATGCAAACCTTTGAGCACATCCAGTATGAACGATCCACCATTTAATTTTTTGGCTGTTTTGATTTTTCTTTGTCCATGTTCACAGACAGCATTGAGCCGAAGGGAAGAACCAAACCTGGACAGGATAGAGATTTGTTGCAGGACACCGGTGGGCCTTTATCTGCATGTCTTTGTTATAGTAGTAGTAGCATTTTGTCATTTCAACCATATACAGTTAGTATAGTACACAATGAAACGAAACAAGGGTCCTCCAGGACCACCTTGCTACCCAGAAATACAGGACTACAGAACAAACTATATATGTTAACATAAAGTGCATGTGCAGACATTGCAGGACAATGCAAAGACAGACAGTGGTACAAACGAAAACAGTGCAGTGCCAACCAGTACACATTTATGATATCTACAAGTACAGAAATTACCAAACTGTGAGCCAAAATATGACTAATATCTTAATAGAATGAACAGATGTAAACTTGGCACTGGATATAGGAAGAAAATAATATTATGGTAAGAAATATAATAATAAAAATAAAGACATGATCTAGTTGAGTGGGAAGGTATGTATGTGTTATCAGTGTAGAAATTAAAACACATTCTGGTAGTGAAGACCTGAACACTTCGGTACCCTTTTCCAGACACAAGAGAGTGAATAGTTTATGTTAGGGTTATGTTGGGATCTCCACAATGCCGGTAACTTGGCAGATGCAGTGTGTACTGTACATGTCCATGATGGAGGCAAGAGAGATTCCGATGATCTTCTCAGCTGTCCTCACTACCCTCTCCAGAGTCTTGCGATCCATGACGGTGCAGTTGCCAAACCAGACAGCGATGAAGCTGCACAGGACAGTCTCAATAGTCCCTCAGTAGAAGGTGGTGACCATGGGTGATGGCAGAATGGCTTTCCTCAGCCCAGACACTGCAGGGCTAGTGGTGTTGAGGGACCAGGTGAGGTTCTCCACCAGGTGAACACCAATGCTCTTGACAATCTCCACGCTTGAGTCGCCTATGTAGAGTGAAGAGTGATCACTTCTAGATGTCTGAAGTCAACAACCATCTCCATTATTCTGTCTATGTTCAGAGACAGGTTGTTGGCTTTGCACCAGTCTATTAACTTCTGCACCTCGTCTCGTTTTGCTGCTTATCATACTTGTAGATGAGGTCCACTGCGCTTGTGTTGTCAGTGAATTTGATGATGTGGCTTGAACTGTGAATGCTGCACAGTTGTGAGTTAGTAAAGTGAACAGCACTGGACTAAGCACACAGCCCTGTGGAGCACCAGTGCTCAGTGTGGTGATGCTGGAGATGCTGTTTCCAATCATGACTAACTGAGATCTCTCAGTCAGGAAGTATAGGATCCAATTACAGAAGGTTTTCAGGACCAGCAGGCTTAGCTTTCTGATCAGGTGCTGAGGAATGAGTATGAACAACATTCACACGTATGTGTCCTTCTTGTCCAGGGGAGAGAGGAACAAATGGAAGGTGGTGGCTATGGCATCGTCTGTTGAATGGTTTCAGCACTATGTGAGCTGCAGTGGCTCCGGTGAGGGGGTTAGTAGGGTCTTGATGTGCTTCATGACGAGCCTCTTGAAACACTTCATTGTGATGGATGTGAGTGCAACAGGATGATAGTTGCTGAGTCAGGACACTGAGAACTTCTTCGGCATAAGAACAATGGTAGTAGTCTTGAAGCACATTGTAACAGTTATAATTCCCAGGGAAACGTTGAAGATGTCAGTGAGAACATCTGCCAACTGCTTTGCTGAGCACCCTGCCAGGGATATTGCCTGGTCCAGCTGCTTTTTGTGGGTTAACGCTGCGTAGTTTTCCTCATGTCAGCCATGGTCAGACATAGTACGTGATCATTGAGAGGAGAGGTGGTCTTCCTCACTGCCACGTTGTTCTGTGTCTCATACTGTGCAAAGAAGTTGTTCAGTGCATCTGCGAGGGAGGCACCAATGTCACAGGCTGGTGGTGTTACCCTGTTGTTAGTGATACCCTGGATGCCCTGCCACATGCACTGTGCATCATCACTGTCTTGGAAATGGCTGTGGATTCTCTGGGTGTGGGCACCCTTTGCTACTCTGATGGCCTAGGATAGTTTGGCCCCCACTTCACATAAGCAGCGACTAGGCCAGAAAATGAGCCAGGTCCCTGAATCTGTGTGGCATCAGTGCTGACCACTGTGTTTTCTTTTTATATCTTGTAAGCTATAAACAGATTTCATAAATGAAATGAGTTCCCTTAAAATTTAACAGATTTAGACAATCTCATGTGAGCCTTGGTACTGCTTCTAGACTGCCTAAAGGCTAATCAACTGCATAGCTGACACTTCATATTAAGCATGTTTTCTGCCATTCATGGCATAATGCAGTCATTTTTAAGTGCATTTGCATATAATTCAAGAAGCTCTTAATACAACATCATGCTTGTGTCTGTCTGTCCACATGAAACAACTCAGTCCCTTATGGACCATTTTAGTTGAAATTTAGCACACCTACGCGTCAAAGACATTTTTAAAACAGTTCTATTTTTCTTGAGATACCTCAAACAGATCACACTGTACAAAGTCTTGAAATGATAAAATCTCCTTTTGAAACGCATTGGTGAATATGCAAACTCATCTATCTTGAAACAGAGAAACATTCTGAGCAACTTCAACTGTGAATTTGTTAACTGTTTTGCCCTGACAGCATTTACACCAACTGGTATATTTTGTATAGTTTTGTCAAGTTGCTACTGACAGCAAACGGATCCCCAGTACAAGTTAATGAAATACTAGCAGAATGCGTAAGCGGGGTAGAAAGTCGCTTTCACAAGCCGATTCGGTGTACACGGGCAAGCAGTCCTCTTACAGCAAGTTCAGCTGAGCGCAAACAGAAAATAAAAATTCCTTCTGCTTTATGAAAACTTCTCAACTGTTTGTGCGTAAATGGAAGAGAACCAGCATATCAGTATCTAACGCCTCGAGATGCTTTAAGTCGTAACCACTGTGTTGCCTTTTTATATCTTGTAAGCTGTAAACAAAGATTTCATAAATTAAATGAGTTCCCTTAGAATTTAACAGATTTAGTGAGTCTCATGTGAGCCTGAGTATTGCTTCAAGACTGCCTAAAGGCTAATGAACTGCATATAAGGTTAATGATCTTTCTTTTTTCTTTTTTTTCTTTGTTCTTTTTATTGAATTTATTAAAAAACATGTAACATTCCATACAATCAAATCAGAACTTAACAGAACTAAATTCAAATCAACCCTCATCCATGAGAAAGAGAGGAAGGCCAGCAGCTAGAGTATAACAATACAAAGTAGTTAAAAGAGAAACGAGTCTTTTCTCCCCAGTATAAATGATTATTCTAAAATATTATTGATTAGGTCCTGTCTGAAGGGGTGGGACTACCAGAGAAGCCGATAAAAAAGCCGCTCTAAGATCGACATTTTCCGACATGGCACTAAGTGAACACTCTGGTGGCATCTCCCAGCTGCTTTGTCCCTTTGCCTGCCCCTCTTTGCCTCAGAGGCAACCCATATGCCCACTAACCACCAGACCTAGGTGGTGAGGCTCACCGGAGACCACATACCCAAGCAGATGGACTCAGACAGCCAGGAGACGTGTCTGAAGTGCTCTAAGTGCTGCAACATAGCGATAGCGGACTGCTTTTATGCCAGGTTCTCCCAGTGATCCTGTTTTCCTCAGTCTCGACCATCACTTTTTCCTCTCAGTTTCAGGCCCAAATGCTCTGCACTATTACATCCATGGCCCACCTGGGTAGTTCTCATGGTGAACCACCGTGCCATGGCACACTGGTTGAAAAACGCTGCGCTAATCCAGTCTCACAGCTGCCACAATTCACCAACAGACTGCCACAATCGCCTGGTATCCAAATGGGCACTTGCAGTAATAAAGTTAGCCTTTCACTTCAGTCCCATTTTAGACATGCTCAAACAACGAAGGAATTAATGACAAAAGTTTTTTTTTTTTTTGGTTATGTTAATTGTCATCAATTGTAAATTGTCACTGTGTGTGACAGTGTTGTATATGAGTGACAGTGGTCTTTGTGATGGTCTACAGTCGTGCCCTATCTGTTTGAGCCTGTTGCTCAATCCTGGTGAGTTAGCCTTTGGCCCAGAAAAGGTTCTAGAACCGACCTATGGAACTTAGTTCATTGCCTAGCACAGTCCTCGGGTGTACCTGAATGATATGCCATGTGTATATTTTCCACCTTGTTTTGGTTTTTTTTAGTAACCCAAAACATGGTAGTTTAATCTGTAATTCAAAATTTTGTGATGTTGACCTTTTTTTTTTTTTTTTGACAATCTACTGCAATTTAGATAGACAGCTCATTAAAGGAGCTGTCATGTCTGTAGCTGGCTGTTTCAGTCAGAGCAATTACACAGGGACTCATTGTAAGTCAGGCATTCTTGGCACAATTTATCTGCTTTTGTGTTAAAGTGCCATTTACGTCGCACTTACCACACTTCCACCGTGCTAAGTAAACAGCTCTATTTACACACTTTTAATAACTTTTCTTAAGTTAAAGATTGTTTAAGCAAACTGTTTTGGTTGCATCTCATTTTATATCATGTTTGATATTCCTCAACAGAGCAGTGACTCTACTCCTTGTCTCTCCCGGATAACTGAACTCCTCACTCTATCTCTAAGGGAAAGTCCAGCCACCCTGCGGAGAAAACTCATTTCGGCCGCTTGTATCCGTGATCTTGCTCTTTCGGTCACTACCCAAAGTTCGTGGCCATAGGTGAGGACAGGAACGTAGATCGACTGGTAAATCAACAGCCTTGACTTTTAGCTCAGCTCTCTGTTCACCACGATGGACCGCTGCAGAGCCCGCATTACTGCGGATGCCGCACCGATTCGTCTGTCAGCCTCCCGATCCATTCTTCCCAGACTCGTGAACAAGACCCCAAGATACTTGAACTCCTCCTCCACTTTTATTTATTATTGAAGTTCAATAGAACATTAGAACACTCTGGAAGAGAACAGGCCATTCAGCCCAACAAAGGCCGCCAGCCCTATCCACTTATTACATCCAAAATAACATCAAGTCGAGTTTCTGAAGGTCCATAAAGTCCCACTGTCTACCACACTCTTGGTATTCCATGTACAGTATCTATGGCTCCCTGTGTAAAAACAATGCCTGATTTTTCTGCGAAATTTCCCCTTAAGAAGTTTCTAATTGTGTCCCTATGTTACTGCATTTCACTTATTTAAGATGGCAGCACATAACACTCTGGACCCACACTTTTAGAGACTAGTAAAGAAACTGTGAGTTTGTAGAATTTAGTTAGGGAGAGGGCTTTAAACTTTCTTGGATTTGTTTCCTTGCTTTTGATTTTTTTTTTTTGCTTCCTGACTGTGATAACCGATTCTCCTCTAGTTTAATTTGGAGTCCACCCCAAGCTGCCTTCTGACAACTGTCTTACTTAGGCCCTAACTCTTGTCTTTTCATTGGCTATTCAATTTAAACCTTTAATTAAAGGAATACTCCACCCAATGACGATATTTTTGTAGTTGTTACTTACCTCGTGTACTGCGTAGTGTTGGAAGGGAAACATTTTAAATATCATGTTCTCATGCAGAATGAGAGAAAAGGGTTTATGATGTAACAGAACCCATTTGTGACCAAAGATGTACAAAGGCAAACAAAGTGTAAAATGACCATTGAAAATAACATGTTACTCATGATGCATAATCAGTTTATCCAGTCGTATGCTCAAAATGTGCGAAACAGTAATTTAGCATGCTAAAATATAATGAACAGATACTTCTACAAAAGTCAACATGCACTGTAAGCAGGAAAGGCATTCCCATAATACTGTGCCTTTGAACTGAAGATGTGCCTCCCCTATCATTCATTGGTCTACAGACCTGCCTTTAAAGGCCCGACTCCCCTCCTTGAATCAGAAAAACTTAATTATGTTAACAGAAGATTTACCATTTGCATGGTGTTTCTATCTTCTTGATGGAAGAAAAAAAAAGGTGTGAAATATTTTCAAAGACAGATCGGAAACAAAAAAGAAAAGCGGCAGCTTTGTGCTGAATGCAAATTCAAAAAATGATGGGTGGCACAGCTAATTTTTCTTAACTTATTTCTAGTTTATGGCCATTTCTTGTATTTTATTTGTAGTTATTGTTCCTTCTGTGTCTTTTGTTGTTTGAGGTTGCCTCCCAGCTTATGTCACATTTTTGGCTACAATTATCAGTCCAGCATAGTTGGCAAACACTTCCCTAGACCCCCCAGGGCGCTTAAAAGACCAATGCACCATGATAATCCTCTCAAAACTACTTCAGATCTTCATACAAAATTGACTTCAATGCATTTTGCAAAGTCTGGCAAAATTCCTGAACTTTTGCACAATTTCGCCAAACCCTTGGGTGTCACAGACCACAGAGTGAATCCAAATGGATCAAGGGTACCCAAAGAAAGCAGAGACACCAGTCAGGTATGTAAAAAATTACAATACTTTATTGAGGTCACAGTGCAAAAAAAAATAAAATGCATATTACAAAAAAAAAATCTTTCAACGAGACGTGATCTTTGGAAGAGAGATCTTATGAACAGAGAGACAAAGACACTTTCGCGTCCCGTGAGATGGACAAGTCACATCATACTTACAACCTTTAGAAGCAAGTCCCGTGATACACATGCAGAGCAGGTTAGAGATAATGGAAGTAGGAAAATTCAAAAGTCTCAAGAAAATGAGAGTAAAGATCACATTAGCACAAACAAACGGTAAATATTACTCGGTGAAATAATGGAACAGCGAAAAGAGATCGAATAGTGTTTGAGGATGTCTGGGGGAGAAGAGAAACAAGGCAGTGACTATAAAACGTTCGAAGTACCGCACGAAATGCAGATCACGCAACACAGAAGCAGCAGCAATCCAGCAGCTGATCGAGCAAAGAGGAGGTAAACAAAAGGAATTTGTTTCCCATTGTATTACTGTTTAAGAGGGGGTTTTGGAGGAGCGGTCGTGTCTCCTTGGGGTGCGTTCAGCCCCCCTCTTCACAACATCGCATAGCATTTGGCTATTGGGGAGCAAAGCGAACAGGGGGAAAAGCTCCCTAGTAGGTTTTTAATATTAAAAAAAGAAAGGTGAAAACACAGTATAAGACTCTACATATATCTATCTGAACACCAACATGCATGCATATAATACACATCCATCCATTATATCCTAACTACAGGGTCACAATCCCAGGGCACAAGGCAGGAAACAAACCCAGGGCAGAGCGCCAGCCCACACACACACACCAGGGACAATTTAGGATCAGCAATGCACCTAACCTGCATGTTTTTGGACTGTGGGAGGAAACCCATGCAGACACAGGGAGAACATGCAAACTCCATGTAGGGAGGACCCGGGAAGCGAACCCGGGTCTCCTAACTGCGAGGCAGCAGCACTACCACTGTGCCACCCCACAAAAATACATACGTATGCAAATACAAATACTAAAAATCTTGACATATATCCTCATAGTGGCCCTTATGAATCTGCCATGTCAGTGATGAATGTGTATTCCAATTACTGGTTTTCCTTAAATAGCCTAATTACTAAAGGGGTACAGATAAGCTCTTATATCTGGAAGTTTTTATGCCAACATTGTAAGAATCTGTTTATCGCCACAGAGCTAAAATTAGATTTGCAATGCAGTGGGTATGTGGGATTGTTGAGGATTTAAAGGAGCCTTTAAAGAAGCAGGTCCTCATACAGCTGATGCACTGCTTTTTGTTCCATCAAACCAATGACACTACTCGCCGCTTTAATCAGGCGCTGGAGTTTGAGTTTGTCTTGGGCATGCTTGTTGCCAACAACACAAAATAAACCAAAAGAAAGAACACTCTGTAGAACTGAGAAGTAAAACATATGGAAAATGTGGCAGTTCATACTCAAGTCGTTCAATTTGTGCAAGAAGCAAACACCTTTTCTGGAATTTTGTAGCGTATCTAAAGCACTTTCATTGAATTGTAACTGGTTATCAGTTATTACAACTAAGCATTTGGAGGATGTGACTTGTTCTACTAGTTCTTCATTTATTTCCATACGTAGGACCACTGTCTATTTTCATAAAATAAATCTGTCTGTTTATTTTAACTTTGCAGATTGAGCCCAGGCAGATGGAATGACTTTCTTAGGATCTTCTAGTGAGTCAGAGACAGTAATTCAACCAGCAGCCTTCGTGTTTAGAGGTCAATGATTTGGCCAGCTCACCTCACTAGGCAGAAGCACACACTTTAAGACTGCGCAGCAGCAATCTTTGTTAAGTGATGGCAATGGCCACATTACTCCTCTTCTACATTCAACAAATTAATAGTCCCAGTGCTGACTTTCTCCTAACAGCCCCCCACAGGGCAGCACCCTTTTACTGATGCCTTCTGAAACTGTTTTCTGTGGTCTCTAAGCAATTCATACCAATGCAATAAAATCACATTTAAAAGCAAAAGTTACTATGCGTCCATCATGTTAAAATTTTCTGTGCTCTGACTTTGCACAAAAAATCTCACATGTTGCAAATGATTTGTTTTGAAAGCGCATATCCTGCTGATGAGAACATTTTTAGCTGGGAGTCACCAGCTCAGAACCAAGGCATTTTTCAGGTCTTTATTTGAACACTGCTGGTTCACCGTGTAATATGACAGAGCAAACAACTCCTTGGACAACCCTGCTGTGACCTCAAAATAATATCCTTCTGTTATGCCTGGACTGACCCATCGCCATCAGTAATGGCTAAAAGCCTCCCTTTTGTAGTCATTGACCTCCGGGGCAGTGAACGGTGGCTGCCCTACATTACAACCTCCCTCTGAGGCTTGTATTATACACCACCATCTGCTTCTCCTTGTCCCCAGCGCTTCTCAGCTTCTGCATGTGAGAAAGTAAGAGCACCCAGAAATACAAAGCATTTTATGAGATGTTCAAATGTACAGAACTCTAGAAATTGCAAAATTATTTCCTTGATTCATTTGTTAAGAGTAATCTGATCGAGCATTACATAAAATGAGGATCAAATCGCATACGCCTCTTTTTGGAGGTTAAGCACACTTTGCACTGTAAGCTTCCTGTTGGCCATGTAATTGGCCCTGAATGTCTGTAGAAGATGAAAATGCAAAAAAAAAACAACATTTGGAGCCTTTTAGGTGACAATGCCTGTATAATATATAGCTTAGCACTGTCTGTCCTCTGCTAATACTACACGTTCCATCATTCATGTGCCAGTTGAAATGCCTCAATAATGGACGAGAAGAACATTTGTGCAGCTGACCTGAGGCATCAGAATGGTTGTAAAAGCAATAACAATAAACTGAGATTAAAATGGTGCTTGGGGAAGAACAATTTAAGCTTACATGACATAATACAATTCATAGTTCTCATTTATTTAGTTCAAATTATGGTAGACACTTGCCAGATCCTCTCATGCACTATGCAATGTCTCATCATAGGACAGGAAAGGGCAGAACTTGGCATTGCTTTGTAACATATTCAAAATCCCACCTGCCACCTCTGTAATCTTCCACAGCCCATTGTGAAACAGAGAGGAACACAGCAGCTGCCAGCCTCGACTGTCAATGGAGCAAATGACAGCAGGGACAGGAACTGGGAGTGGAAAGCCCTTACTTGCCAATGGTTAAGATGGGTCATATCAGAGTATTGAGGTTGAGGGCCATATTTGCAGAACTGCATTCACACAATCTGCTTCTATAAAGTTAATATCTTGCCATCATGAACAGCCATAGTAAATGAGCTTCAGATTTGCCGAGTCTTGTGATTATGCATCAACATTTCATGTATTCATCAGTGATGTTACGAGGGGGCATTGAGTATTTTGGGTGTTTTGAACATCAGATATCCTTGTCAAGCGACCCAGTTGAAATTGATTAAGTCTCAGCTTCTGCCCTACCAACAATCTACCATTGATCTGTTCTCTATGTCTACAGATAGATAGATAGATAGAACATTATTTGTCCCTCTAGATTAAAAACACGTGTATTTGGTTTAGCATATGGTTCATTATTCCATGTCACTTTCCTTGAGATAATTTCACAACCACATGTTTGTCAGCACCTTCTAATACATCAAGATGCAAAAAAATGTGAGAACTGTGCAAAAAAGAAATTTGGCCAATTGAGAGATTAGTGCTGTTCTTTCTCTTCCTGAATTCTTGTGGTGGTGGAGAGGTGCTGATGTCTCAAAACAATCTCTGACATGGCTGCCATCTCTCTTCTCTTCTTGAGTCGGCCATCCCAACCAGAGATACCAGAGCTGACTTTTGCCCTGAAAAAAAATAATGTTGCTAATACACTTTGCCTTTATTCTCTCAAGGTATCTTGGCATCTGCATGCTGAGGTTATTTTAAAACATGCCAACCTTTCCACCTGGTAGTGTGTGCCAAAGATCAGCGCGATTGCCAAAACGAGCAAAGGTCTTCTATCGAAAGATCTGCAGACACATCCCCGATTCCCAGCTCATCCCATCACAGACCTACAACTAAAGCAGTAGAATGACTAAAAAATAGACTGTTTCTTGATGTTCTCAATTACGTAATATGAGACCAATAACTCTACCAGCCATCTTGCACTGAGAAGAGGACTATTTATGTTCTGTTTTCTGTCTTGAATTTGCCAAATTTTTTGACACTCATTGCACACCCAACCTACCTGGAAGGGGGCATTCTTTGAATTCCCAAAATTCTTCCCCTTTTTCCTGCAAGATTTTTTGGGAGTTTGTTTTTGTCTGTTTAGCAAGTCCTGGCTGGGTGTGGGTTGGGGTCGGGGTCGGGGTCGGGATGTCAATTAAATCATAACTTCACTTCCCTTCAAATTCCATTGTTTTCCTTGAGGATATGAATTCTGCTCAATCTAATTTATCAGTGCATCTGAACATTTTGAAGTCCCCACACAGTTTTCTCTGCTCGAGACTAAACAGGTTTAGTTCTCTGTGCCTGTCACTGTAGGACATGTCCTTAAGTCCTGGGATGCACTTGGTTGCTCTCCTTGAAGTGCTGCTGTCTGCACACAGGACTCCAGATGTGGTCTTACTATTGCATTATATAATCTGATCATAACATTCCTGGATTAAATTCAACAATTTTTACAATATAACCTAACATATTATTTGCCTTTTAATTTGCTTCTGTGCATTGCCGAGACAATGAAAAAGTTGTGCCAACATCAACCCCTTCTTCAGAAGTTGCTTCCTGTATGACAGTGTCTCCCATATTGTATTTATAATGGGTGTTGCCTTTGCCCATTTGTAGCACTTTGCACTTTTCTAGACTAACTAGAATTTCCAAATGTTTAGCCAGTTCTGTAGATTACTCAGGTCTCCTTGAATTATTTTTGCTGCCTCTGTATTTGCCACTCGTTCAATGTTCGTATCATTTGCAAATTTCACAAGTTTACTAACAACATTGAAATTGATGTCATTAATATACATCAGTAAAAGTAACAGTCCAAAGACAGACCTCTGAAGGACAGTTTGACCATGTGGCATAATGTCTACTGAAACCAACCCTTCTGTGTCTCCAAAAAAGCAGAGGCCATGAGCTTTCCTGTTGGAGGGATATCTTAAACTTGTTCTGAGGAGATGCTGTGTGGTGCCATTCCATTGACTGTCTTTTGGTATCATCTTTAGTGACAATCTGTGGCAGATGTTTTCATCAACGGTAAACACACTGCTTTATGCACAGTTCTCTAAACCTCAGTAGGCTTTGTGAAGCCCATCTTAGGGTATCATCAATGTTCACAAATCCCTCTTGTTACTAACGTCTCATGGTTTTCTGGTTGCAGTACTCTCAGACAAGTTCATCAACACATTGAAGCCATGTTGGTTGGCCAGGGAGAAGCATGTCAATGAGCTTTGCTTTACCTTCTATTAACCAACAATTCATGAAGCTTAACAGCTAACACAATGATTTCATTAGTAACACTGTCTCCATAGACATTTTTAACTACTTGTAAATGTTAAGCACCAATTTCTTCTTTGCCACAAGAAATTCTGTAATAGCCTTTTGTTTAATAAGCTTATCATTACACAATGCCATTTTGAGGGCTAACTGTGCTAGGGGGCACTTTGGTCTGCAGAATTTCAGTAGCAAACAGAAAATTTCAAATTAATCACAAAGAAGTTGAAGACATTTCTAATAATTCTGGCTGAAGTAGAGAAGGTTTGGGGTAATTTTTACATCCTCGCACCGGCCACTTTATTAGGTACATCTTGCTAGTACTGGGTTGGACCCCCTTTTATCTTCAGAACTGCCATAATTCTTCATGGCACAGATTCAACAAGGTGCTGGAAACATTCCGCGGGGATTTTGCTCCATATTGACATGATAGCATCATGCAGTTGCTACAGATTTGGCAGTTGCTCATCCATGATGCCAATCTCCTGTTCCACCACATCCTAAAGGTGCTCTACTGGTTTGAGACCTGTTGACTGTGGAGGCCATTTGAGTACAGTGAACTCACTGTCAAGTTCAAGGAACCAGCTTGAGATGATTTCAGCTTTGTGACATAACGTGTTATCCTGCTGGAAGTAGCCATCAGAAAATGGGCACACTATGGTCATAAAGGAAATGACATGGACAGCAGCAATACTCAGGTGGGCTATGGCATTTAAATGATGCTCAGCTGGTACTAAGGGGCCCAAGTGTGAAAGAAAAATATCCCCCATACCATTACACCACCACCACCAGCCGGAGCCATTGATACAAGGCAGGATGGATCTATGCTTTTATGTTTTTCATGCCAAATTCTGACCCTACCAGACTCATCAGACTCCTCTTCTGTTGTCCTATTTGGGTGAGTTTGTGCAAATTGAAGCCTCAGTTGCCTATTCATATCTGACAGAAATGGGACCCGGTGTGATTTACTGCTACTGTAGCCCATCTGTTTCAGGCTTCAACATGTTGTGCATGCAGAGATGTTCTTCTGCACACCTTGGTTATTTGAATTACTGTTGCCTTGCATTCTGCCAGCTCAAACCAGTCAGGCCATTCTCCTCTGACATCTGGTATCAACAAGGCATTTTCACCCAGAGAACTGCCACTCACTGGATATTTTCCCTTTTTTGGACCATTCTCTGTAAAACACAGTTATGGTTGTGTGTGAAAATACCAATAGATGAGCATTTTCTGAAGCCAGCCCGTTTGGCACCAAAAACCATGCCACGTTCAAAATTGCCTTTCTTCCCCATTCTGGTGCTCAGTTTGAGCTTCAGCAGGTCGTCTTGACAATATGCACTGAGTTGCTGCAGTGTGACTGGCTGATTAGATATTTACATTAACAAGCAGTTGAACAGGTGTACCTAATAAAGTGGCCGGTGAGTGTATGTAAGAAATGCACCTTTGAGTAAGACAGGGTAGAAATAAATGAATCTATTTTCAGCTTTAGAGAGATGATTCTGACAGTAGTTAGAGCAAAACAAGGAGGAAAAAATACTTAAAGGCTTCTTCTCTCACCACTCCTCTGGCAAGACCAGGACCGAAACTCACCCAGCAGGTGGTGCAGGGCTCTGTTAATGCACACTGTCTCTTGCTGATGCTTCCTTGAGCAGAGGTTTCCTTATCATTACATTAAACACGTACGACTCAGGCTATACTGGTTGTGTGTCATCATCTCCAGGCACTCCCACCATGGCACCTGAAATATACGTTCCACCAAGTGCCTCAACAGATTTGCCAACAAACCTGCACTAGTCTCTGAGAGATGTACCAAGTCTCTCACTCATTCATCAATTTCTCCTATATGATTTTTCTGTACAATCACGCTAATTTTAACCATTGTGCCAGTGACAAATATTATACCATATATAGTGTCTTCAGAAAATATTTAGACCCTTCACTTTGTTATATTGTGGTCTTGGATAAATTATTTAAATTATTTTTTTCACTCATCAAGTAGCTCTCAATACCCAGAATGACAAAGCAAAAACAGGATTTTAGGCATTTTTGTAGATTTATTAAAAGTTAAAATCTGATATATCACACTGACTCTACTGAAGTATTTAAACCCTTTACTCAATATTTAGTTGAATCACCTTTGGCAGCAATTCCAGCCTGGAATCTTCTTTGGTCTGACATGTCAAGCTTTGCACATCTGGATTTAGGGATTTCCTGCCATTGTTCTCTGCAAAACCCCCTCAAGCTCTGTTAGACTGGATGGAGACTGTTGGTGAACAGCTGTGTTCTGCTCTCTCCAGAGATGTTTGATGGGTTCAAGTTCAGACACTTTCTGGGCAACACAAGGACATCCACAGAGTTGACGCTAAGCCACTAGTATGTTGTCTTTGCTTTGTTCAGGTAGGAGCACTCTGGAGCAGGCAGTCTCTCTATTATTAAATTAAAAAATCCTGGGGCAAGACAAGACTTTTTCAGAGACATACTTTCACGTCCCGCGAGACGAGACTTTTTGCCAAGAGATTTAACCACACCTGGGTCTGGAAATAAAAGACAAAGAGTAGATGATAAAGTAGAATGTCATAAAGAATTCAAAAATGTTGGCGCAATACACATGCAGAGCAGGTTAGAGATAAAACAAGTACTAAAATTCGAAAGTCTCAAAAACATAGTAGTAAAGATTGCATTTGCGCAAACAAATGGAAAATATTACTTGGTGAAATAATGGAACAATGTTTAAAAGAGATCGAATATATTGTTTGGATTTAAACTTTAAGTCAGAGACTTGTAGATCATCTAATTTGTGTTGCCATCAAGTAGTGTTTCTTCCCAATGAAGAGGCGTATCCGCTAGAATTACAAGATTTGTTTTTAGGTGAAAGTGAAATCCACATATGCGAGTGGCAGAGACAAGAAGTGGACAAGGGGGTGGCCAAGCTCCCTAGTTTTTCATTAAGGATATCTCTGTACTTTACTTTGTTTAGCTTTTCCTCAACCCTTTCTAGATATGACATTGAAAAACAACCTCACAGTATGAATCTGCCACTACCATGATTCACTTTTGGAATGGTATTGCACAGGGGTTGAGCAGTGTCTGGTTTCTTTTAGCCATCAAGCTTAGAAATTTGTTTCCATCTGACTATAGAATCTTACTTCTCACAGTCCGAGAATCCTTCTGGAAGTTTCTCCCACCTCCACACAAGATCTCGGGAACTTAGCCTGAGTTGCCACCGGGTTCTTGGTGACCTCTTTTAGTAAGGACCTTCTCCTATGATTTTTCAGTTTGGTTGACTGGCCAGCACTAGGAACAGTCATGGTTGTTCCAAACTTGTTCCATTTAGAAATTAAGGAGGCCACGGTGTTCCTGGGAACGTTCAATGCTGCAGGAATTTTTTTATAGCCTTCCCCAGACCTGAGCCTCAAAACAATCCCGTCTCTAAGCTCCACAGACAATCCCATCGACCTCATGGCTTAGTTTTTGCACTGATACACACTGTCAGCTGTGGGGACTTCTATAGACAAATGTGTGTCTTTGTTAATCAGGTTCTCTGAAGTGGAGCCAGAGTTACCATCTGGTTCTTACGATGGTCCTTCTCCCTCAGTTTTCCTTAGTTTGTTCAGGTTGCCAGCTGTAGGAACACTCATAGTTGTCCCAAACATCTTCAGGTTAAGAAATATGGAGGCCCCTGTTCTCTTGGGAACCTTCAATACTGCAGAGCTTTTTCTGTAGCCTTCTTCAGAGCTGTGCTTTGACACACAACCCTGTCTCTATCCAGACAATTCCTTTGAACTCATAGCTTGGATTTTACTCTGATTAACATTGTCAGCTGTGGGACCTTCTATAGACTGGTGTGTGCCTTTCTAGTCATGTCCTACGAGTTTAATTGAACTGAGCACAGGTGGACTCCAAACAAGGTGTAGAAACCTCCCAGTGATGATCAATAGAATAGAAAGCACCTGAGACAAAGTTCAGCTGTCATAGCAAAGGGTCTGAATACTTGTGTCCATGTGATATTTCAGTTGTTTATTTTTAATAAATTTGCAAGAATTCATACAATCCTGTTTTTGGTTTGTCATCCTGAGGTATTCAGTGTTGTTTGATGAGGGAAAAAATGAATTTAAATGATTTAGGCATAAGGCTACAATATAAAACAATGTGATAAAGGGAAGGGGTCTGAATACTTTCCAAAGGCACTTTATCTATTCTTCCTGCTGGATAAAAGCAGATAGTGTTGGTTAAACAGTCCGGTGAGGGTTTATTGGTGATCTTTCTTTTAAAGCTGCTGCAAATCCCTCTTTAGGGAGAGTGACACATTTGCAGTCACGGTGGACTTTGAGTGGCTTTGTGCACACGGCTGTTGGTTCCGTCCCCCCAATGACTCACTCTCTGACCCCGAGTAAACAGTATAACTTGCCAGGGCCTCAGTTCTTGAAATATGGAAACAATTGTAGAATTATAATGCATAGGTCACTTTGGAAAAGAACGTGAAGGAAAAAATCTGTAATATTCAAAATGATGCAGCCTAAGTTCAGTTCAGGGCTGAGCCTATGGCTGCCAGGCGGGCTCTGCATAAGGCAGCTGTAAACAGTACTGAGGGCATGGCAGCCAAGAAGCCAAATTTTAGACATCTGTCACTTACAGTTTTTTTCCTGCATTTGCTGATTTTATCAATTTTTGGCAAATCTATAGATGGTTCATAAGATCTGATTTAATACTTGGCAAGCAGTAATAGCATCAAACTTTCATTATCTAAACATGTCTCTAGATTTACTGTATGTCTTTTGATTTTAATATGCTTTATTAATCCCAGAGGGGAAATTGTCTTTTCACATGACCTTTAGAAGTCAGAGCACAGGGTCATCCATTGTACAGCGCCCCAGAGCAAGTTTTAAGTTAAGGGCCGAACAAAGTAAGATCCCTTCTGGCAGTAACAGCAGTTGAACAAAACCTTAGCCTCTGAGCCACCACATCTCTTATAACATTAAAAAGTTCCTTGTTCAATTCTTTCATCTGACAAATCATGTCCATCATTTTAGAAATTTTGAACTTATGGCTTTCAGCAGCGCGCAAAACAAAATGATTAAAATATATACCAACACACAATAAAACAGCAGTTTAGTTAAACTTAAACTAAACTCTACCGTCTGTTGATGTTAAGGCATGGTTGTCACACCTCCAGGGATCTGGAGTCAGTTCTTGGTCCAGTCAGTGTCTATGTGCCTTAAAATGGACTGGCGTCCCAATCTGAGCTGATTCTTAGAGCTGAATGTGTCAAGAGCAGTGGGGGACGACTGGTCAGCACAGACAGAATGACCAAGTGACTACTGGTTTTGACTTCTATAGACCACTCCAATTCAATGTGTGATCCTAACCAAGTCATTATCTATCTATCTATCTATCTATCTATCTATCTATCTATCTATCTATCTATCTATCTATCTATCTATCTATCTATCCATTAAAGTAAGTCTTGCAGAAAGCAAGGACCCCTACGTATAATGTTGGATGGGCTTGCATCTCTCATAAAGATAAGCTGTCATACTGTTGGTTAATTTGGACCACCCAGAACGTCTTAAAATCAAGGAGAACTTCACCAAAAACATGAATACTAGGAAGCAGTGCCCAATGCCTGGCAGACTGGGGTAGTTGTGCCCTTTGTTAAAACAATGGGGGCAATAGAATGCCCTCCTTTTCTGAGGAGGGTGGGGTTAGGCACATTCCTTAGGACCTATTGTGCCTACTATTCAGAGGACACCATTGATAAGTTAAGCCTTGGGTCCAGAATGTGCAATGTAGAATCCATCCTGTCTATGGAATGATGAGCCAGCTCTCTGTCTCCACACAGAAATGAGAATTTGCCAGTCCTGTTTATTGTCATTTTGGTGAGTTAGGCTACATCCACTTTACTACGTTTTCATTTAAAATCACAGACATTACTCTTCATTTTTGCCTTTTATTCACACTACCCTGGTGTTTTTAATACCTCAGATAAATAACTTAAAAACACCGACTTGACTTTGCACATTGGATGGGTGAAAACGAACAGTTTAGAAAGCACAGTCTTTATTTGTGTTCTTATTGGTGTAGCCAAAGGTTTTGAAGTATGTCACTGTGATCTGTGAAGTTTGTTTTATTGTACCTGATTTTACTCAAACTAGACAACATGAATTGATACGGCAGAAACTATCCAAACTATGCATGGCAGCTGACAGAGAGAGAAACTGATACAGCCATCCAAGCAGCCTAACAAAGAAATGAAGAGAGACAAGTGGGAACAGCTCAGGCAAGCTATTAAAGGTAAGGAGGTGAGTCCAATGGCCTAACGGTCAATTTGTGCTTGAAGTTGAAGTAATCGTGTACTATTTTCTATGCATGCTAGGCCAGCAAAAAAGTGTACCAATGTTTGGAGATTGCATGCTAGTGTGTTCTGAAACCTTGAACTGTAGAGAAAGCATAAAAACTCCAACATTTGCCCTGAACATTGAAACTCACCTACGGATGGATGGACGACGTCTCCACCTCTACCGAAAATGCCTTCCTCAATGCCGAAGTTGATTACTTGCAGTGTAAGCCAACGTTAAACAAAAGCTAAGTATTTATCTGACGTGATTCTTTATGGTCTGTAGGATAACATGGCCGCCATATCACTGGGGAGGGATATAGACTTTTATTTTATATCTACTTGGGGGCTTTGCCCCCTGCTCGCCTCGATTGCCAACCCCTGGGCCAGCGCTATGCGCAAACCAATTTACGGTTCAGCCGTTTGCGTATGGGGATGCGGATGTTCAACGTAACGTATAACTGCCCGTGAGAGAATTTCGTTTCTTTCTCTCTAATAAATAAACCGACTTTTTCGAATGTTTGTCTCTGCGATTTGTTAATTGTCTTTGCAAAAGCTATTCTAACGGGAAACGGTTAATGTTTTAATACGAATGGCATATCAAGATCTCCTTTGTTGTTAAATGTTATCTGGTGGAAGCTGTACTATGTTACCTTCCTTGGATACATCCTTCTTTCTACAGTAATTCGTGTGGTGGAAGACTGGACGGTGATAACAGTTGTAGATATTGTTCAGGATATTTTGTAAGTTGATGTTTTCATCTTCCTCATGATCACCACCAACTGTTTCAGCATAGTCTACTGATACGCATTTAACCAATTTGCCATGTAACCGATCGACAATTTTCACGTTAATATGTTTGACTTCATCGTTTCTCGGTGCTAGGATTGCCCATGTACTCATTTCTTCTGCTGATATCCCTTCGGGATGTAATTCATCAATAAGATTTGGACATAATAGTGAGGAAAACATAAAAATATATAAGAGCTGAGAGAGCAGGAAATGTGTCTGTCAAAAGCATTCACACGAATGAGAGGTGAGAGTAGCGTGGTCTGGTTTGAATATAGTTGAGAGGAGGGCGTGACATGAAACAATTTTATGTCAAATGTCTCGTCTCACAGGACTTGGAAAAAATCTCTTCAAAAAAAATCTCATCTCATCGCAGGATTTTTTTATATAATAGAGAGATAAAGATTCTGGTTAAGTAACGCGCTGCAATCACTAACAAACCCATTACCAGGGAGCATGTGCCCCCTGCAAGATACAATTGGCTTGTGTTTATTATGGAGTCCTTCCCTGATTGGCTTTTGCTCATTACAATGTCTCATTCCCTGACTGGTCACCCTTCATTGAAGAAAACCATATTCCAACATAGTGGATATAAAGGAGATCATTTCCTTGGCGCTTGTTGTGTTGCCTACCTGTGTGCATCTAAATTGTGTTCTGTACAGTTTGAACGTTGCCTACATGTGCCAAAGGCATATACTTTACTGGTTCTTACAGTTTTGCGCTAAGTCCCAATGCTACCACCCCTTCCAGGATTTTTAGCTCCGATAGATGCCCAGCATAGGTGAATGTCTACATCATATGGATTTTCAGTCATTTTGGTTTGGACGTAGATACTTTCAGAAATTTTGTGAAAACACTAGTGTGGAGTGTATCATTTCCTTTAAAAATGTAATGTTCAAATGAAGAAAGGCGGACATTGCCTTATGATACTTGTACTCTGTATTATCATGAGGATGGCACTAAAAGATTATGGATTTTCGTGTCAGTTACTGCATGTCATTTGATTCTTGTTTTTATGAAGCTTTATTATACTTGACATTAAGTCAATTTTGCTCTCTTGGCGTTAGTAGACTGTGAATTCTGGCGTGCACCAACTGGTTTACAACTACTGTGTGTGCGGTCAGGATGAGAATTAGCACCTCCAAATTTCTCTGACGTGTCCAGTAAGGACTGCTTTCTTCCTTACAGGTTATGAGCTGCCCCATGTAGAGAAGTTCAGTATAATTTGTCTTGGGGTCTTGTTTATGAATGAGACTGACCAGCGAGTCAATGGCAACAGTTTTCTGAATGCTTTACTGGACTCTGGTGTTGAAGTATCATCTAAGCCCTCCAATGAAGCTTTCACTTTACATTCCCAACTTCACATATGGTTGTGAGTGCTGGGTAGTGACTAAAAGAATAAGATTGTGAGTATAAGAGTTATGATTCCAATGCAAGATGGTTGGGTTCATGCTCCATGACAGAGAAAGTGGAGCACAGCAATTTGGGAAGACCTTGGGATTGAACTGCTGCTTCTCTGGATCAAAAGGAGCCAGCTGAGATGGATCTGGCATGTAATTAGGATGCCCACTAGGAGAAGATGTGTGACATCATGGAGAGATTGTACCTCTCAGATGGATCCTCAAGGAGAGCTTGATTTTTTTTTTTGCCACTGATACAAGAGCCAGGAGTGTTTAGCTCAACATGTTGACACCATGGATTCAAACTAGGAAAGATGAGTAAAGTGTGAGACTTTGAGGAAGGAAGAGCTGATAGTTAATGCTCAAGCTATGAGTTTGCCTGTTTAGTGACCCTTAACATGCCAGGGGTGTGAGATAGCATTTCAGTGGGTGCGACAAACAGGAAGGTGTCACGATTCACCAAAATTGAGTGAGCTACACTATCCGACTTTTTCGTGGTGCAATTGATGTGTTGCGGTGTGCTGTCATTTGTACGTCATTTATTAGTTAGTGTGCCTGCTCTATGATATTGAAATAATCAAGCATCGTGTGTGCAATTGTCACCTGTGAATGGGCCACAGAATTACGCATTCTTGTGGGTTTCTTGCCTCAGGCAGAGCATTCGTAAAAGCAAATAGCTTTTTTTTTAAGTGGATGGAACTTGGACTTTGCTCCGTGGACAAGGGTGAGGTCTAGTATTGATTTCTGTGCAAGCCCTGATTGTGAAACGTCACTGATCCTATGGTTTGATTCACGCTTTTGCCAGTGGGGACAGGGGCGCCTGTATTAGATACAACACATGCTGCTTACACACAGTCCCATTTCTTCTGCTGGAGGTCCTGGCAGTAGCTCAGCAATTTTAACACTGTTTTTGAGCTGCAGAGCAGATGTTAGTGGGGGACAAAGCCTGTCGACTGTTTCATTGCTTTGCGGCACACCAGCACTCATTGATCCATGGGGGTCTCCAATCCCCATACCTCTCAATCGATTGATCATGCGTCATCGTCTCATGGTGCTTGAGGTTTTGCAGGATACCCCAACCTCCGGATCATCAATCGTGCGTCTGAGCTTTACAGAGGAGACTTTTACAAGATTACGGAGATTTATAAAGGTAAATTGCTCAATTTCCATTTAAATTTTATGTACTGAGTTAAAAGCTTTGTTCGCCTGCAGTACTGTAGGTGATTCAATTTGTTGTTCAAAAATTTGAAATTTGACTCCTTCAGCTTCAAATGTGATATTACTTTGTAGGGGGTGTGAATATAAAACAAACATTTTCTAGGGGTGCAGAGCATTGAAAAGAACCATTGAATTATTCTGTATGTATGTGATTTGTAAGTTGCTTTGCAAAAATGTGCCTTCAAAGCAGAGAAAAAATGGAAAGTCATAACTTGAATCACAGCCTCCCAACATTTGCCTGCTGTTAAATTGTTTTTTTTTTTTTTATTAATTTCCCCTTATTGCTAGCCTAACACACCAAGCACAATGTTGCCTTTTACATCAAAAAATGTTTTTCACCACAGGCAAATGCTGCTTAAACTATGCTATTTTCTTTATTAGGAGAAAAAATAATATTTTCCAAAAATATTTGCTTGACGTGAACATATGCCTTTCCAGTCAGGTCTTTTACAGTATGTCTCTCAACTAATAAATCACAGTCTTTGCTTTCTCTTCTGGGGTTGGCTGACCAGACTCTGGTTTTGTTAATTCTCCTCCATGTTTACTCAGCCTGGAAGAGTGTCTCATTTCATGAACATGAACAGAGAAACAGAAAGATGCCAAAAAGTATACAGTATTGAAACCGCAAATTATTCAACAGAAAATTCCTCATTCCTAAAGAAGATCAATCTTAAAGGTAACAAGAAAAACCTTCAATGCTTCTTGCATTATAAAATATATTTCAAAGCATCCATTTACAGAATATTGGCAGATGAAGCCCACCAAAAGTAACTTTGGATGGGGTGCTGTGAATGGCTGAGCTGGAGGAGTTCAAATACCTCAGGGTTTTATTCACAAGTGAAGGCAAAGATGATTATGAGATCAACCAACAGATGCCTCATGGAGCAGCAGTAGCAGGAGGGCTCTGTAGTATTGTCACACCTACAGAGAAGTACAGTGGGATGTTTACTTGCATGTCCTACTACATCACCACTCCCTAGTGCCATGATGAACAAGAAGGTCTTAAAATATGTAAGTCCATTATTCAGTCATGCAATAGCTAGGTGGTATCTCATTCAGATTGTGATGGGTGGCTACGGCCAGGGGAGAGAGCATCGATGAGCCAATATCTCCCATGGGATGCTAGAGGGCCACCCTCCTGGGCACCTATGGCACCGCAGATTCCTGCAGTGCATGCTGGGAGCTGGAGTTTGGTACAGTCCTTCTGGGTTCTGTGCGGGCAGCCAGAGGTAGCTGTAGAGCCCTATGACGGACTTATACCACACCTGGGACTAATTCCAGGTAATCTTGATGAGCCACCTGGAACACTCCCTGGACCTATAAAAGGAGCCAGTCACCAAAACTTAATGGCCAGAGTCGGGAGGAAGCGGACAGAGCTTGTGAGGAGGAATGGAGGTGGAAGGACTGGCAAAGACAAGGGACTGTAGTGCACTTTGGGGGAGCAAAAAAAAACTGTAAATATATCATGTGCTGTGTAGCGAAACTTGTGTCCTGTCTGTCTGTGTCGGTTTAGGGCTGCTGTATGTGCCCTAGGGCTTCACAAGATACGTTTTGAAAATTGTCAGCCGTATGACTTATTAAATTGTTCCAGGTTCCTATAATCCTTTCTGCCTAGTTTGTGATCTTCATGAATGTTCAGCATTGATGTAGGGCACAAACGTAGGAGACAATAGCCATGCGATCTTCAAGATGTGAACAGTAGCTCTTAGAGGTGAGATCTCAAGACACAGAGCATTTAGAAAGTATGCCGACCCCTTTACTTTTTTCACATTTGGCTTTGTGCCTTGTGCTAAAATCACTGAAATTCATTTTTTTTCCTCATCCAGCAACATTCAATGCTCCAAAATGATGACATAAGTATCTGAAGCCTGTTCAGGAGTTTAGAAATTTTTTAAAATGTATTAAAAATAAATTGGGAGTGGTCACCCCTAGACTTTCTCGTATACTCAGATATGGAGAGGAATATTTGAGGAGTAAACTGCAAGACAATGATTATATTTTTATATTATGTACATTAAAGAACCGTCAACAACAAATCAAATGAAATTAATAATAGATTGAATAATAACTATAAAAGTGAAGTTAAATAAATCGAACTCTGTAGCTGCATGAATAAAAAAGTACCACTTATGGTTAGAGGAAATAGCTTCAAAAGTTGACAGAAATCTACGTTTTGTACCTAATACCTGTATGCACAATTTGGTTGACCTAAGTGAAAGCGTACTCAAGTTATCATGTTTACACACACACACACACACATAATTCCAAAAATGGGATTTTCGGACTCAGGAAGGTCTAAAACATCGAGATTCAACAAAAGTCAAATTTTTGGACAATTATAATACTTTCCCTACCAGAAAGTAAATCGGATGCAGGGAGGTCTTAAATATCGAGATTCATCAAAATCTCGAGGTCGAATTTTTGGACGGTTACAATACTTCCCCTATATTTCATATACAAAAAAAGTAATGAACTACTGAAATAGCACATTGATACAACTGTTCAAATCCCTTGCTAGGACTCTTGAAATCTGGCTCAGGTGTATTACATTCTATTGATTATTATTGAGATGTTTCAACACCTTCCTTGGAGTCCACCTGTGTCTATAGAAGGGTCCACAGCTAGTAATGTGCGTCAGAGTAAAAACTGTGGAAGAATAATTTTAGGGTAACATAGCATTCATCTTTAAGAAATACGATAAAGGGTTAATAAATGTCAGAAACGAGACAAAGATCAAGTGAACAACAAATTGTACACTGAAATATAAGAATTGGTTTACTGAGATGGTCAAGTAAATAAAGAATGTACCAGAAGAAAGGTTGATGTAATATACAAAATGTGCTGAAGGATGACTAAGAGATGACTAAGAAATCAGCAGATGTTCTATAAACGAGAATGGACAGTTGTTATATGAACAGAAATTTCAAGGGTGGTGTCTCATCTCAAAAGGTATAAGAAGAACCAGAATATAATATAATAGACTTTTATTTTATTTAAATAATTTGGGTGTAAACCAATGAACCAATTAAAGTTAAATGTATGCATTGATTGACACTGTATGTAAATTCAGTAGTTTATAATATGAACGTCTATTCTTTGTTTCTCTGATCATTCTGACCAGGCTGTAATAGACTGCTTTTGATGAATGCTCCTTCCAAGGCATTTTGCTGAGAAGTAATTAAAAGATACCATGAAAAGCTGTTCTCCTGCCTGATTACTGAATTGTCCTGTTAGAGGATGTTTCTTTCTTTAATAAGATGTTACATTTTGACCACAAAAAATCAGGCCATGAGGTAAAAGGATTTACATACAGAACTTAGAGACAGGAAAATGTTGAGGTTCAGATCTGGTCAAAGCTATAAAAAATTGAAGGTTCCCAAGAGCTCAGTGGCCTTCGTAATTCTTAAATGGAACAAGTTTGGAACAACCATGACTGTTCCCAAACTTCCAGAAGAACAACCATCACTTCAACACTTTACCAGTCTGGGCTTTATGAAAGAGAAACTCTCTTCAGTAAAAGACACACTGCTTGGAGTTCACACAAAGGTACCTAAAGGACTTTCAGCCTGCAAGAAACACGATTGTCTGGTCTGATGAAACCAAGATTAATGTCATGTCTAGAGGAAACCAGGCACCGCTCATCACCTGTGCAGTACCATTTAAGCAGTGAAGCACGGCAATGGCAGCATCATGCTTTAGGGTTGTGTTTCACAGAGAGGAAGATGAACAGAGCAAAATACCCAGATATTCTTAAAGAAAATCTGCACCAGAGCACTCTGGACATTAGAGTGGGCTGAAGTTTCACCTTCCAACAGGACAACAACGCTAAGAACAAAGCAGAGACAACACAGGAGTGGCTTAGGGACAACTCCGTGAGTGTCCTTGAGTGGCCTAGCCAGAGCCCACCTGAACATCTGTAGAGAGACCTGGAAATGACTGTCCACCGATGGCCTCCATTCAACCTGACAAAGCTTAAGAGGATCTGCTGAGAAGAATTTCAGAAAATCTCCAAGGCCAGGGGTGAGACATTTGTTTCATCGTACCGAAGAAGACTCCAGGCTGGAGTCTCTGTGCTCCAATTAGGTACAGAGTAAAGGGCCTGAAGTACTTGTGTCAATGTGGTATTTCAGTTTCTTATTTTTAATAAATTTGCAAAAATGTTTGAAATTCTTTTTTTTTTTATTTTGTCATTCTGAGTAATCATTTTAGTACAAGGCGGCAACATAAAATGTGAAAAAATTGATGGCTGTAAATACTGTTTGAATCCAACATTTATGGCCAAATTAATTTAATTTTATTTATGTATTTGTTGGTTATAGTTACTTTATAGCCTCATGTTGCTTTTTATACAATTACACAGAGCCTTTTCTATCTATCTATCTATCTATCTATCTATCTATCTATCTATCTATCTATCTATCTATCTATCTATCTATCT
>JANRMT010027041.1:38993659-39006663 GCA_026402145.1 Polypterus bichir lapradei | reverse complement strand
TATCTATCTATCTATCTATCTATCTATCTATCTATCTATCTATCTATCTATCTATCTGTTTGCCTCTTCTCTCTTCTGCCAAGTCAGTCAAGCCAGTGCTGACAGTTTTTCTTCGTTTAGTCTGTCTTTACTGTGAAAGGCACTTGAGTAACTCAGGCTTTGAAGTTCTCCCACTGTATAATTAAAGCCACAGTCACTACAAAGTAGCTCAGCCACTGAACATTGGGTGTGTGAGCAACAGTAGGACTCTAATGATCATGATGGGTGTGATTAGGCAAACACTACGCTGTAATCAGCTACAACAGTCTGTGTAGCCACTGTCCTTTACTACAATAATCTGTTTTTTTTTCTGTTAAAATATTTTTTCTTCATATACATTTAACTGCACATGTAGACTATTATTATTCCAAGCACATTTCTCCAGTTTTGATGTCACTACACTGGTTACCTGTGTCATTCAGGATTGACTTTAAAATTCTGCTTATGGTTTATAAAGCCTTAAATAATCTCGCCCCTTCTTATATATCGGAATGTCTGACACCTTATATTCCAAATCGTAACCTCAGATCCTCAAATGAGTGTCTCCTTAGAATTCCAAGAACAAAACTTAAAAGAAGTGGTGAGGCGGCCTTCTGCTGCTATGCACCTAATATCTGGAATAGCCTGCCAATAGGAATTCGCCAGGCTAATACAGTAGAGCACTTTAAAAAACTGCTGAAAACACATTACTTTAACATGGCCTTCTCATAATTTCACCTTAATTTAATCATGATACTCTGTATGTTCAATTCATCATAATAACTATTCATGGTGGCTCTAAAATCCGTACTGACCCCTACTCTCTCTTCTGTTTCTTTTTCCGTTTTCTTTGTGGTGGTGGCCTGCCCCACCACCACCTACTCAAAGCATCATGATGCTCCAACATTGATTGACTAAAAGCCAGAAGTCTACGTGACCATCATCATCAAGTCCTTCCGTGAGAACCCTAAATCCAAAGAGGATTGTTTCATTTATGTTAGGTAGAATGCCCAGAGGGGACTGGGCAGTCTAATGATCTCGAACCCCTACAGATTTTATTTTTTTCTCCAGCCGTCTGGAGTTTTTTTTTTTTTGTTTATTTCTGTCCACCCTGGCCATCGGACCTTACTCTTATTCTATGTTAATTAATGTTGACTTATTTTATTTTCTTACTGTGTCTTTTATTTTTCTATTCTTCATTATGTAAAGCACTTTGAGCTACTTTTTGTATGAAAATGTGCTATATAAATAAATGTTGTTGTTGTTGTTGTATTAGTTGCTATTAGATCTCTCCATTGATCACATCTATCTGCATATTTGGCATTTAGAAAAAAGCAGCACATGGTCACCTACATGTTATTCGGCTCTGTAATCCTGTCTATTTTCTCAAGTTGTAATAGGATTTTGTCATCAATTGAAGTGTAAAATCCATCCAACACTCCACTCATTCATCCATTTTGTGGTTCTGCTTACTTCACTATAGGTTTGTGGATAGTCAGAGACTGCAGAACGACAACAACAACAAAATTTATTTCTATAGCACATTTTCATACAAATGGCATAAATCAGAGTGCTTTACAAGATGAAGAAAGAAATGTTTATATGAAACAAACATAAGATTAGGCAATACTAAGAAACAAAGAATAAAGTAAGGTCAGATGGCCAGGAAGGAAGAAAAAACAACAAAAAAAACTCCAGATGGGCCGAAGGAAAAAAACAAAATCTGCAAGAGTTCCAAGGCCAAGAGATCACCCAGCCCCCTCAGGGCATTCTGCCTAACATGGACGGTCTAAATCAGTCCTTACGGCTTTCAGGCTTCATGTGAAAGAATTCTGAACTCCCTCTGACACACCCTCACTCGCTGACTTAGGGTCAGTTCAGATTACCAATTAAACAAACACACACACATCTTTAAGACTGTGGTGTAGTGATTAAGGGTGTGGACTTCAAACTCTAAGGTTGTGGGTTCAAATCCTGCTACTGTAACTCTGTGACCATGAGCAAGCCAATTCACCAGCCTGGGCACCAATTGGAAAAGCAAAAAAAAGAATGTAGCCGATTATATCTGAAATGTAGTAAGTCACCTTGGGTAAAGGCATCAGCCAAACAATAAGTAATAATAATGGCGGAGAGAACCTTGGCAAAACAGGAGGAATACACTGTCCACAGACGCTGACCGAGTCAAGACTGAGACCTTGACTTCTTGAGCTGTACGACTATGAGCCTTTATAATATAACACAATACCACTCTATCATTTTGAATACTAATTATTTAAGTATTGTAGCCATCAATTGTAAATATCATATGCAAACAACTGTAAAATATCATCCTCAAACCTACTTAATCCAATTCAGGTTTGTGTCATGGATGAATCCTACTGTATTCTCACACCATTGAGTTCAAGGCGTGAACCAGAAAGCTAGACCAATGCAGTGAATATCCATCCATCCATCCATTATCCAACCCTCTATATCCTAACTACAGGGTCACGGGGGTCTGCTGGAGCCAATCCCAGCCAACACAGGGTGCAAGGCAGGAAACAAACCCCGGGCAGGGCGCCAGCCCACCGCAGGGCACACACACACAAATCCCACACACCAAGCACACACTAGGGACAATTTGGGATTGCCAATGCACCTAACCTACATGTCTTTGGACTGTGGGAGGAAACCGGAGTACCCGGAGGAAACCCACGCAGACACGGGGAGAACATGCAAACTCCACACAGGGAGGACCTGGGAGGCGAACCCGGGTCTTCTAACTGCGAGGCTGTGTTGACTGGGATTGGCTCTAGCAGACCCCCGTGACCCTGTAGTTAGGATATAGAGGGTTGGATAATGGATGGATGGAGTTTGTATTTTAGGTCCACTTTTGAGGTGAATGAGATGTGCTTGTGATTGGCTAGGGCAGTGTGCTGATGCATATTGTTGAATTTCATTTAGGTTTTTTACTGTATAAAACTATAATTTCAGTAGTCTGTGTTTGGAAAGTTGTGCCCTGTCTTACACTAACTATGTACCGGTACTTTCATATAAAGTAATTAATTTTCCTTATCATGCCCTACTAATTAAGATCCTGCCATCCATCCTGTATGTTTTTTTTTTTTTTTTTTTTTACTGAAGTTCTGTATCCGCATGTAGTATATAACATTAACAAAGAGCTCCATCCATTCTAGTTTCTCTGTTTTCTGTCAAAACATATCTAGCCCATTGCCACCTACACTTCTACTAGTATCAGGTACTCCAGTTTTAATTTGGTTTAAATAGGAAATAACCTTTTGTTTAAAACAAGACTTTTCTATACTGAAACCGATCTTTAGTGAGAGGCTCAAGTGAAGCTAAAATGGAGAAAGACTGTTCCGAAAAAGAAGAGACCTTCGTAGTCAGAAGCCCACTTGGCCATTACAGAGATGGGGGTTCTCCTTTAGATAGATAGATAGATAGATAGATAGATAGATAGATAGATAGATAGATACTTGGTTTGCTGAATCACACGTGAGCACACACACCAAGAGGAGCACTACACGAGCACATTTCTCACTGGTTATGCCACCCCGGGGTGCTTAAACAGTGCCCAGGTCTACGTATTGTTAAATTATTTTTGCAGTCAGTGCACAGGCAGTTTAAGTGACTCGCCCAGGGTCACAGCGTCAAAGACAGGGTTTGTTGAAGCAGCAGCTTTATGGTCCGAAGTGCATGGATCATCAAGCTGAGGGCTTGACCCTACTGCATGTAAAACTTGTGTTTCACAGGGTACACTTGGGATGGCAATTATACTAGCAGATATTCTTTTGGGATTTTGGAGGAAACCAGAGAGTGTAGAGAAATCTCATACAAAAATAATGACTGAGCACAACATGAACTCAGATCCTGGGAGATGTTAGGTAGTAACCACCTTTTCCCCCTTTTGAAGAGATATTTCCTCTAAAAACCTTTAAATTTTTCTCAAAACATTATCTTCAAATAATTGGAATTTTCCATTGCTCTTTATGATATGTTGAGTCCACGGTTAATTCTAGTTTGGAAGAAGATCACGGCTGTAAGCCAGCGTCAAAAAATAGAAAGCGAATGTGAATCTGTCTTACAACCATACTTTCAATGACGAATGACTCAGATTTTCAGAACTGCAAGCCTGAGATGACTTCATTTTAATCCACTTTTGTAACAGTTATACCGTTAAACTGAGCTGGAATGAATCACAATAATCCATAACAATGTTTCAGCACTTTGCCTAGACTGTCAGTGTGAATAATAGCAGGCAGCTTCTGGCACATTCAATTTTAAGCAAACCCAACTCCATAATTTGAAAACTCGCCCTATTCTGATGATACCATTTCTAGAGGGTGTCCCGAGGTTCAGAACCGCAGCTAATAGCAGATGATCTGCTAAATCACAGCCATTCATGACAGCACCAACAAATTCTGGCACAATTTAACCCCAACTGTAACACCTGTGCTGAGACGTTTACCCTCCCTCTAATGATGGAGTTTAATTTTTGAAGACTGCATTGAAATTTCTACAGCTCCTTATGTCCATTACAGCAAAGACAGGCTCTCGTGGCATCCTTCCAAACCCAGAAAGGTGCCAAGGAGGCCAACATTATACAAAAACAGTATGCTTATTGTCACATAAACACAAGACAGGATGAACAAAGGGAGTAAGGAAATGTGTAACATTAAGAGAGAACAATTAACACTGTTGCCATTCCGGACTTCAATTCACAGGTCTTGCTGCCCATCATAAATTTGTGTAATTTGAGTGTGTTCATTCTATTTTCTGGAGTTTTGCACATTTAAAGTGCGTATTAAAGTGCTCATGACATTTTTCTTTCTGTTTTTTTGGATGGCTGATGCCATTTTAGGCCATATTGTTTTGGGCTGCTATGCCCATTGCCAGTCACTTGACACAAAAGGTCATGTGATATATTGTGCCATCATGTCCTGACTATAAAAGATGGGGGCTCACAGTTTCTGATATCTAGTTATAAGTCAAACATTTTTGCTTCACAAGCTGTTTTTAACTCTTATTAATTTATTTATTTATTAACTCTTATTCTATGTTAATTAATGTTGACTTATTTTATTTTCTTACTGTGTCTTTTATTTTTCTATTCTTCATTTTGTAAAGCACTTTGAGCTACATTTTTTTGTATGAAAATGTGCTATATAAATAAATGTTGTTGTTGTTTAAAATTGCCCCTAAAATTCATTTGACAGTAAAATTTGCATTTTGTGAAACTCCCTTAAATGAGATTTCTGGAGTGAAAGACAATGACTATTGTTCCTTTGTTGTTAATTCTCAGCAGAAACCAATGTCCCTTTCTTTGGCCACCCTCCATTAATGCTTGGATGTTCCATGACCTCTGCATGTGCACAGCCTGCCTGAACGTTCACACTGCTGGTTCCACCTCACACCACTCATTTCCCTCCCTTTCCTCAACTCTGTGAGCCGATCCAGCTTTCCAGCAGACACATACCCAGGCCAGTGGAATTTAGCAATGGAGCGGTGCTCTCTAACTGCGTTCCTCACATTGAATGCTCTGCACCATAAATTGTGCTCCACTTTTGCACCTGATGAAGAATGTTGCAGATGAGATGAAAGTAAATGTGGTAATGGTGCAAATTTTACTTGTGGTGAAGCAGAATTAGGTTTGTAAATTCTTTTGCGAGGTGAAGCTCAATTTCAGTTTTGGAAGAACTGTTTCGTTCATCACTACTGATATGCAAGCACTGAATCCTTTCTAAAATCAAACTTCACAGTAATAACAATTAGGGCAAACAAACCAAGGGCATGTTAGGTCTCCTCAACTGGATCCTTCACTGTTTTTCATTTCATTCTTATTTTTTGCACTCTGGATCTGATGTTTTGGGTTTGCTTTGAATTTCTCGCCTGTCCCTGACCAAGGAAGGGTACACCAAGGGTGCCTTCCATCTCCCAGTTTTTTTTTTAGGCTTAAAAAATATTTCTGAATAAAGTAAACTTTCCGAGTTTTTCACAATACTACCTCATCCTGCAGGTGGGGTGGCTCACCCAGTAGCACAAAACCCTCCCTTCAACTCATCCCACTTTCTCTTTCACGTTCTCTCTGTTGCTCCTACCTGTGAGTCCTTGTCCAAGCTCACCGCCTGACTCTGTGTGTTACGGTATAGCCAGTGTTTTATCCCTAGCTTGAGTGCTTTTTCCTTTTATTTATTTTTCATTGTCTTTTTAATATTATTTTGTAAAGTATGCTGTTGAATATGTGTATGTTTGTACTGTATTATTGCTAACAGATTATCTATTTATTTATTTTTATTATTATACTATTTTGATTATATATTTATTAGTTCTCTAACTATGTGCCATGTGCACTGTATACTGTGTCCCTTGGGTACGGCCTCTGTGACACTGAGGCTGAGGAATTGCCCCTGACCCCGATTTAAAAACTTAGCAAAGAATAAGCTGGCTGCTGAGGCATGAACTCTTCTTCATGTTTGTGCAGCTCTTCTGGGACCCCCTGTTTCATAAGTTCTAATCAAATAGCTAGATAGATAGATAGATAGATAGATAGATAGATAGATAGATAGATAGATAGATACTTTATTAATCCCCAAGGGGAAATTTGCATACTCCAGCAGCAGCATATTGATAAAAAATAATATTAAATTAAAGAGTGATAAAAATGCAGGTATAACAGACAATAACTTTGTATAACATTAACGTTTACCCCCCCGGGTGGAATTGAAGAGTCACATAGTGTTTGGGAGGAACGATCTCCTCAGTCTGTCAGTGGAGCAGGACAGAGACAGCAGTCTGTCGCTGAAGCTGCTCCTCTGTCTGGAGATGATCCTGTTTAGTTGATGCAGTGGATTCTCCAGGATTGACTGGAGCCTGCTCAGCGCCCGTCGCTCTGCCACAGATGTCAAACTGTCCAGCTCTGTGCCTACAATGGAGCCTGCCTTCCTCACCCGTTTGTCCAGGTGTGAGGCGTCCCTCTTCTTTATACTGCCTCTCCAGCACACCACCGCGTAGAAGAGGGCGCTCGCCACAACCATCTGATAGAACATCTGCAGCATCTTATTGCAGATGTTGAAAAATGCCAGCCTTCTAAGGAAGTATAGTCGGCTCTGTCCTTTCTTGCACAGAGCATCAGTATTGGCAGTCCAGTCCAGTTTGTCATCCAGCTGCACTCCCAGGTATTTATAGGTCTGTACCCTCTACACACAGTCTCCTCTGATGATCACGGGGTCTATGAGGGGCCTGGGCCTCCTAAAATCCACCACCAGCTCCTTGGTCTTGCTGGTGTTGAGGTGTAAGAGGTTTGAGTGGCACCATTTAACAAAGTCTTTGATTAGTTTCCTATACTCCTCCTCCTGCCCACTCCTGATGCAGCCCACGATAGAAGTGTCAGTGGCATAGCTCGAGTTTGTGCCACTTGGGGTGGGGGTGGTGCTTCAATTTGCCACCCTCCAACATATCTGAATATGTTAACCTATTTAAATAGAACATTAAAATGGCATATAGAGAAAAATGAAGATACATTTTGTACAGATTTATTCATATAGAGAGAAACAGCAATAATTTTTCACATATAAATATTTATAAGCATCAGCTAGGCAAGAATATAGTATAAACGCACTGATAAGCCATGATCTAATTATTAGTTTAATATAATTACGCTACAGAAACCAGAACCAGTGTAGTAGTGCTCAGAGCAAGAACACATTCAGATTGATAACGAAACAAAATTATAAATTGTAAATTAGTTGTTTAACTTCCTAGAAATTATTATCGATGTAAAGTTTGGGTTTATTTTTGTTATTGCCTCATAAATTTCAACTGCTGTGCCTGATGTCATCACAGAAGGACAATCTGAAAGTTATTGTTGAAGCATTTATGGATAAAAATCAGAGAATTTTACTTTTTTAATTCATGAGTGATATTGTTCCGAATCCTGCTGCTTCCACATGAATTGTATGGAGCCTTTTGGGCAATAATGCTGTCCCCAAAAATGTGCCACCCCGCTCCTCCCATCCTTAGCTACACCACTGGTTCTAATTTTGCCATTCTTGTTTTAACGATTTTGCTTACAATTTATGGTTTTGCATTCAGGTTTTTAGACTTGCCTTTACTGCTTTTTTCAATTGCCTTTAGGTTACCTTTTTCTTCCTTTTTTCTCTTGTTTTGTTTTGATTAAACTCTTCAACTGTAAGAAACTGTTTTCTTATTGTAGGGCAGTTTTTTTTTACTCTGTTGAATTTTTCAACCTTGGTCTTGTTTTTGCTTATGTAGGCCATGCAGCCTGTTCTCAAATTTGAGACTAAGCTGAATTTGTGTTTAGGCTTTATTAAAAACTTAAGGTAGTTTTTGCATTGAAGCCATTTATTAACTGTGATGTGGCAAAGTGAGGAATTATCTGCCTGCTTTTGTTAGGAATGCCTCCTTTGTCTCCACATTTAAATGTAGATTGAAGACTCTTTACTTTAGTCTAGCATACCCTGATTAGAACTGCTGATTAGCTGTGCATATTACAAGTCTTTGTAATTTTCTTAAAAAAAAACAGAATAAAAACAAACTCAGCAATCATTTTGAACTGTTGCAGAATCCAAATTCTGTGTCTCCTACAATATTAGCATTGATATGTTACAGCAAGGTCTTGGTTCCTGGCTTATGTTTATTTTCAATTTTATTTATGCTTCTAAAATATTATTTTTCATGTGTTTTATGTTTTAAGGTAATCTTTGTTAATACTATTATTCTAATTTATTGTTTAGTATTGATATATTGTGTATTTATGCTATTTGTTTTCTGTGGGTGGGCCCTCAAGAGGCGGTGCCACCTTTGTATCATTGCTGAGGGACCGCCCTCAGTCGTTATATTTCAGACAGACACCTGATCGTCATGGTGCAAAGATCTTTATTCATAGATACTGTTCGAATTTCTACTTTTGCTTCTGATTATTTGGTTATAGATTGGATTTGTTACCTTTGGATTGTCTTTTTAGACAAAATCATTTGCTTGTCTTGTCTGTTCTTTGTTTTTCTCTCATTTTTTCTATTATTCTTGAATAAATTCTTTATTTGCAAAAATTTTTTAGTTGCCTGTTTACTGTTGTGAACTTGGCCCCAGACACAGCCAGACGGACATCGTTGGCTCCACCACACACTGTTTATTAATACAATAATATTTACAATAATCACGTGCGCAAACCCCAGTGCCTCCAGCACCGATTCCCCCAATGTCCAGGCCACACAGTCCTGTGCCTCTTTTCCTCCTGGCCGCCTCCAGTCCTCACTCCAGCTCCGTCCTCTTCCACCCGACTTCCACTGATGACTGGAGGGAGGCGGCCCCTCTTATAGGAACCTGGATGGGCTCCAGCTGCTTCCCGACAATTAGTCTTGGCCACACCCCTGTGTGGCAGAAGTGCCGGCTGCGCACCCGGAAGCCGTCCGGGTGTCCCTTGTCGTCTTCCCCCCGGCACTTCCTGGTGTGGTGGAAGTGCCGGGCTCCCGGGATAAACCGGCATCGGGGCGCCGCCTGGTGGTGGCCACGGGTCCCTACAGGGCTGGGCTTCCAAGCCCCCTACCCGAGGCCCCCAACATAACCAGGACGGACGCCCCCTCGCGGTCTGGAGGAGGCACAAGCCCTCCTCTTGTCCACCTGGGCGTCCCGGCCAGGCTCTAGCCCCAGCCGGGGACTACACTGTATATCAGCGGTTCTTAAACTGTGGGGCGTGCCCCCCCGGGGAGGCATCAAATAAATGAACAAGACATCAAAATTTATTTTTTACATTTTTATTTCAAATTTAAATTTGCAAGCATATAATTACAACAAATGCATTATAACTAAAATTAAAATAAAACATTTCTAAGGCATAGATTTGATGACTAATATGTGCCTGCTTTAAAGTACACAGCCTGTCCAGGTTTGGTTTGGTATTCGAGATATTGAGACACTCTGAGCTCCTTTTCTATTTGAAGTTTGCTTCTATGACGAGCGACGCCGCTGCTGCTGCTTTTATAGTCACGTATTTTCAATCCAGAAAGTTCGAGACGTATAGGTATCTGTCGCGAACATTTGGGTAACAGAAGATCAGGTGATAATGTGGCGCGACTGTAGCACACTGGCAGTGTAGCCAATATTGCCAAATTGAGTTAAATAATTGACTGCGTATTGGGTTATTTTCATGATACAACTAACAGGGGTATAATATTTGTCGGATGAAAATACGTTTGTCTCGCACAGATTGACTTCATCGGTGTCCTCGTTTACGAGATTTTTAAAAATTAAAACATATTTAATCATTTCTTTACATAAAAAAATAAATAAGAATAAATTATTTATACGAAATACGAAAGTTTGAGAACCACTGCTGTATATCATGCCAGAGGTTTACAATCATCTTACCTGGGGGGGCAAAAATTCCAAGAATTGTTAACAAAACAACAGTATTTAAAAATCTTACAGCAATTCAATTTTAGTTACCTTCAAACTGCTCTCCTTGAGATGCAATACACTTGCCCCAGTGCTTCTCCCATTCCTGTTACATTTCCTGTATTCATCTTTGGTTACTGTGTCAAAAGCCACCTGTATGTTTTTTCTTGATTTATTCCATGATAATAAATCTTTTTCTCTTCAGTTTCATGTTTAAGAGAAGTCATAGATACCGAAATCTGGTGAATATAGTGGTTGTGATGCAACAAAAGCTCTTGGACTGACAACATTGGTGTGCTGTCATAGTACAAAATACAGTTTTGCGTGCACCATTTGGCCAGACGTTTTATTCTTGATTTTTTACTGCAGGTTCCTTAGCATTTCAATGTAATGTTGGTGACTAACAGTCTGTCAATGGGGATCAAACTCTTTATGAACAAGTCAATGGCAAAAAATGTGATCATCATTGTTTATTTAAAATCTGCCATAGTGGCTTGGAGAAACAAAAATCACCCAAATCATGTGTAGAGTTGTAGAATAAATGACAGACATACACGTACTGCACAATTCCACTTGTCAGACTGATTAACCAGACTTTTAGGCACATGATATGTAGTGGCACCTCCAAAAACTACCCCCTACTCCTGTACTATTGATCAATTCTGGGATTTTTGGATCCATTCTTGTTTTTTTAAGTAACTGTTCTGTTTTTGGATTTTTACAGTCGGTCCCCTATTTTTGGGCTGTGCAAGCTTAAAAGCTTGCCTCTTAAGTTTTGGGGACTTGCTGCCTGGGGTGAGGCCTATTGCGGACACAGATGCAGTGGTCTTGGTCTCCCTGGTGGTAGCTGGAGGCCTGCTCACCTTTTTTTGCTATTTTGGGTTGCTGAATCACTACATTGTCAGAGGAAGTGACTCCAGAGATATTGGAACCATTGGGATTTATTACTGAATTTTCTTTTTGCTCTGTTTAGCGTATAATTATGCAATTATAATGTTGTAAAATGCTGTGGTTGGCTTAGGTCATCAGAACTCTGACTGGTTGTGGAGCCTCCAGAACTTTATTTTTTCTAGAACTGATGTTAACTGGAGTTTCTGTTTTTCTCTCCTCTGCTGTCAGCTGGCCATATCTCAGTTATAAGATTCATGGACTTTATGTTGTCACATTTTGCTTTACCATGCACATAATGTAGTTCACTTGTTTATACATGACTAGCAAAATACCCGCGCTTCGCAGCGGTGAAGTACTGCCTTAAAATTTTTATTAAGAAGAAAATTAAACCTTTTTAAACTGAGGGAAAATATACCAATAATTATTTGTTAAAGATCTCTTTGTATGCCACGTTGTCAGTTCGGCCCTCCAGTTGCAATATGACCAAGCTGTAGCTGTGCGCTGAGCTTACTCTTGAGCATGCAACGTACAGTTGGCCATGTGAACAGTAATCTTGTTTCAAATCTCACAGCTTGGATTGCTGCTGTCATAATCGGTTTGAGTTTCATGGTTTGTTTCAGTTACGACAGTATTTGTAGGACTTGTGTTGAAGAGACATTCGGCATCTGTCAAGCGTTGTAAGTATACAACCAGTTTCATTGATAACTTCACATCCAGCTTTTGAGAATTTAAACATTTCTAAACATCAAAGTGTCCACTACTGAAATCGTCACCTGTGAAGCTAAGATGTTTAAGAGGCATTGGCGGTTGTCCAAAGGTGTAAAATATTTGGCCATTTCGGTACACTTAAGCATTTCACTCTTCTAGTGCTCCTGTGTAGTATAATTATCTCCTGTACCGTCATCAGTCCACACCTTGAACCTGTCCCAGTCATTCAATACATAAGACACAATGTTCCTCCGAATATCGATAGTGAGCCTGATATGGCTGTGCAATATGTAACAAAGAGAATGGAAAGGCAGGTGCCATCTCCGGGCATGGAAACCACTTGGTAAGTGACAGTTCTTTGATCGATGGTGATTACCTCGATAGACATGTTAATGGGGGTACGGTTGGAATGATAAAGGAAATGGGTATCTGAACAATGTAAAGTAAGTCTAAAATACCTATACAATAACTATAATCGTAATAAATGAACAATAAAACAGCGGAGAAGCCGTGGATTAAATAAAAAGGCTGTAGTTATCAGCAGGGAGACGTGAATACCGTGGCGAAGCAAGGAAGGGAATGTAGAGACTGGAGCGACAGACGGCCTTATATAGGCAGGCAGCCAATAACGTGGGAGGCGTTGGGATGGGGGACCCAACGCCGCCTCACACGGTGACCGAGCTGCAGGCTATGGACGTATATATGTACGTAAGTAGGATTCAGTTAGCGTTGGGAACCCGCGTACCAAATTTCTTGAAGATGGGCCCATAAGTAACAAAGACCGTTGAAAAGTTCAATATGGCAGCCGACAGTGGCATCATATCACCGAAATAAGTACCAAATTTCAGCCTTCTACCTATGAATAAGAAAGTTCAACATGGCGGACGTTGTTGGCCGTTACGCGTAGAATTTTGAAATGAAACCTGCTTAACTTTTGTAAGTAAGCTGTAAGGAATGAGCCTGCCAAATTTCAG